>OY821521.1:183261913-183549413 GCA_963682025.1 Cordilura impudica
CTCCAGCAAAGAGCTTCATTTTTAATTTAACGGGTTTGTTATTAAACAAAATTGGGCCATATGGAGGAGACCAATACACAACAGACCCTGCCGACTCCATAACATACAGAAAAATGCATCTTTCGGTGCATTTTGCACGCTTGCAGCATTGTCGTACCTCGCGATACTCTCAATGGAGCTCGTTACCGCACCATGTTTCAATAGAATGGCGCTACGTGTCATACGGCAACCGCAACCATCGACTTACTGAAATCAAAATTTGACGATAAGTTGATTTCGAGAAATGCAGTTGTCAATTGGCCTCCAAGGTCGTGCAGGGCTACGTAAAGTCACTGGCTTTTGCTGATAAACCAGCAACAATTCACGTCTTAGAGGACAATATTGTTTGTGTTCTTTGAAATATACGACCAGTAATGCTCGAAATAGTGGCCCAAAATTGGAAATCCGCGGTGGCCATATGCCCGAAATCATCTTCAAGTGTTAATGCCATATACTGATCTTTCGAATAAAAAAGATTTTTTGATTAAAATTTTATTTGTTGTGCTATTCTTTGCAATTTCAAGTTGTATCGGGCTTAAAAAAACCCTTTACTACCTTGTTCCGATAATTTTGTAGTGATAGAATTGATGTTGAGGGAAACGCTGCTTCATGAAATAAGTTTGTGAAGTTTTAAACGAAAGAATTGAGCTCCAGCCCATCTTTAATTCAAACATTAAAATTAATATTTTCTGCAACCCAACATTTAAAGGAATTTATATTGGTTCTGGAGGAGATCACTTTCTAAGTTTCATTTTCAAAAGCAAAGTTATAAGCGGTAAACTCAAGCCACCAGAATCAAAAATATCTAAAAGATGGCTGGGAATGCTCGATTAAACTATAAAATCCAATAAGTCTGGAGTTTTTCTGAGGTCGCTTGTCTAATAAGTAGGACTTCCTATTGAGAGCGCTGATATATTGTTCTTAATAGCACTTTTATAAAGCTCTTTGACTTTGGGTTTTGTAACTCTTGAGCCCCCCCATGGATGTTTCGCATTAAAGTCTCCTCCATCTATGAATTAAGTTCCTAGATTCATGAAAATGGAATCATTGGAATCATCGCATCATTTCATACCATGTCATGGAATTTTAAAACCGGTTTCTAGAATAATTCAAAAACCAATATTTACAGCTCTACATTCCAATACGCTTAATGAAAACAATTAAAAAGTCAGTGCCTATTAATATTAGTCTAGTTTTTGTTCTTTGGCAGCGTATTTCATTTTCATCATACCACGTAATCAATTGATAAAATATTATAAAAAAAATTTATATTTCTTTGAATAAAACTAGTCGGAAACAACTTTTAAATGCAAGTATCGCAATTATTTTTAATTAAAAAACTTTTCATACTTTATAATTTTCGCCCGAAACCCTTTCCATAAAAATTATATATAAAAAAAAATTAGTTTTTACCTCAAAGTTATTAAATTCAGCTCGTACATGTAGAAAATAATAGAAACCGAACATAATGCACAAAAACAATGAAAATATGCTGCACCAGGTATTGGTGAATAAAACACTTTTCTATTTAAACATTTTTTTTCTCTTTACTTAATAATTTTATATTTATCCTCCACAATATAAGTTGATATAAGTTGATTATTCTGTTTGCAACTTAATAAAGTAAAACAAAAAAAAAAAAAAAAAGATGTGCACCTAACAACGTGATAATATGCAGTTCGATTCGTTATGAAACTGAACGGCAGTTGAAAAGTTCGCATAGCGAAATATGGTACCAGTCTAGTTTAGGTGGAATGGAGTACGGTTTTTATTATTTGTTGGTGGTCAAAGTCGAAAGCATTTTCAACCAAGTTATTGTCAGTGCTTATAATAACAAAACCCAACGAATTAATTTAGTTCCTAAATCTAAAGCATAAAGTATATAAATTCCAAATTTATTGGAAAATAACTAATCTATAATATTAAAAGGCAAGGCGATTTCTTGTGACCGATGTAAGTTTCACAGTTTTACCCCGATTTTGACAAAAAAATTATCATTTGAAAGGTATTTCTTTTTAGCTGTTACCCAGATTTACAGATTTTCATCGTCTGGAATATTTTTTTGGAGTTATGATCGTTTAAAGTTGCTGCTAACACATACATAAAATTATACAATGCTATGTGTGTGTTTATTTAATTTGATAATGCGTTTGTGTTAATGTGTTGAGTTTGTTTTCTTCATTTAAAATTAGTTGAATTGTGAAGCATACCTTTAGGGTCTTTATTAAATGAAAAATTAAATTTCCCAGAATTTGCACTCGAATTTCGAGTGCTGGAATATGCTAATATTTATATTATTTAATATTTATATGTCGATAATCGATAAACTGATTAATAGGACAAAAAGGGATTATTTTTAATCACACTGGCCCTCCTTGGAGTTCCAACCAACTATCGATGTTAAAAAAAAATTAACTTTACAAAAAGTATAAGGCAATTTGTTTTCTTACTGATTACGGAAAATATTGTACTTACCGGCCTGAATACAATTTATTAAATACTAGTCTTTACAGCAGTTAAATAAATAAAATGAAAACTAATTTCAAGCTGAATCGTTCTATAATTTTGTAAATTTTAAAAGAAGATCTCACGAATTTCGGCCTTTTATGAAATTTCAAAACTACGAATCTGGTGATTGTTATAAGTAACATGTTTGCTGACTTTATTGCTACAACTTATTCCGATGCCCAATACGATAACTCTAGTTGTTATCCTTTTGATCTTGCTTCAAATCAAACAATTCGTTTACCATTTATTGAACTTGCTGAAGTTGAACGTGAATTAAAGAGATTAAAAACTTCATTTAACCATGGACTTGATGGTGTTCCCAATTGCCTTTTTAAGTATTGTGCTGAAAGTTTATCTGTGTCTTTGACCATCACGTTTAACACATCCATCAAATATGGTTACTTTCCTAATTGCTGGAGAAATTCATATATTATTCCGTTATTCAAATCCGGTTGTAAATCTGATGTAAAAAACTATAGAAGAATTCGAGAAATTCATGTCAGACTACCTGAGCCGTAAGATATCATCTTTAATATCACCATTTCAGCATGGCTTTCGGAAGGATTGCTCAACTATAACTAGTATTTTAAAATTAACTACTTTAGTCAACCGAGGATTTGTATATAGTAACCAAACTGATGCGGTTTATAAAGTTAGCCATAATCTTCTTTTTAAAAAAATTAAGTTTGTTGGGGTTTACTCACAATAGTCTAAAATGGATCCAGTCTTACTTATGTGATAGAGAGCAGAATGTTAAATATAACAAGTAAGAGTGTTAAATTCGGCTGTGCCGAATCTTTGATACCCTCCACCTCGGTTTGAGTCTTGATAATAAATGTAAATGAAAAAGTAAACAATTTGTTAAACTTAATACCAAATTATTTCAGCAAATTCTTTGGGTTGGTTTTCTTCTTTTCTATTATTTCGGATTTATTTCGGTGTTTGCTTTTTGGTCATCGTGGTTGCTGATCGGCATGCATTTTGGTTATATACCTATATGCATGCGTTTCCGGTTATATGACATAACTTCTCGTTTAATTTAGTTTTTGCTAATTAAATAGCTCGCCCTAACCTCCATTGCAAAGGTAATGGTTGTGTAGAGTGGCTATATGCATTAAATCGTGCTAATTGGAGATGGCTGTATAGTTTCTTTTAACTGGCCAAATATTTCTTCATTGTGGCCATATAGGTCGGATGGAGTAACAAAATAATAACCAAAAAAAAAAGCTCTCTCAACTTTTTTTTAAAATATTGCCATATTTTGAAAACATAGAGAATAAATTTATAATAATAAATAATCAAATTAGGGATGAAAAACGCAAAAAACGAAAAGTCCCAAACATTTTAAATAAAATAATTTAATGTTATCTTTATTTTCTGAAAAACTTCAAATTTTCATCCAAAAAAAATTGTGAAAATTTATATATAAAAAATAACATTCTCATAAAATTACGTTTACTTATGTAACAATTTTTATGTTAGCAATTCTTAAATATCATTTGAGGTTTTCTTAAATTCATTGAATTTAAATTAATATCGACAAATCTGTTTTTCTATTTATTTAAATTGTAAAGGAGTGGCATCTCTGTCAAAATAAGCGAAAAACACAAAGAATAGAAAAAAACAAATTACTTCGTGTTTGACAGGATGATTTTGTTTATGTTTAATATCTTTATTTTTTTTACTAATATTTCTGTTTATTTATTTGAAAATGAAATAATGAATTGAATATGCTATTTAATTTTTTTATTTATATAAAAAAGTTTTTTAATTAAAGCAAAATATTTTCACTATTTCATGATTTTTATTTATGTATGACGACATTTCAACCTAAAAATTTAAGTTTTTATCGATTGGATGAACAACACAAAAATGGTTGTCGTTTAGATAACAACAACAGCTGACTTTAACAATAGCGAATATCGTTTCAAAATTTTACTGATAATTTTGCAATTTTCTTTTTTTTTTACAATTCGACTATCGTTAAAAGAAGTTACTGAATCGCGGTACTGAAAAGTTATTAATATCTCCTGAATGGCAATATTTTTTTTAAATGTAAACATTTTTATATGTAAAGATATTTCTAAATTTAAAATTATTATTTCCGACGTTTTGATATGATTTTCTGAAACTCAATTAATATTTTCTAATTTATAATTGGAAATTTTATTTTCAGTTTAAAAAGTGAAATTTTGTATTTATGTGAATAATAATGCTTTATTAATTATAAACAATTTTTAAAAATTAGATGTAATCGCAATCAGATATTTTATAGGTAAAGCAGAATAATAATTCTATATAACTATGTAGAACTGTTTTGTAAGCAAAAAACTCATTGACGAACTCGGTAACTCTATTTTTCACATCACACTGAAATTGTAAAATCGTTGTGTACGTATTATCAACGAAAAATTGTTCGAATTAGTCGAATCCATCGCCATTAAATTTTATGCTCAAACATCTGACTGCAATCTCATTTTTAAAATGTTGTCGAAGCGTAAACTTGAAAAAATTTGTATACTTCTCTCTCTTATTTTATTTTAAGTAGAGTTACCAAGTTTATTATACAGGCACATGTTTGAGGGAAAATGTTTACATTTATTATTATTAGTATTATTTTAATAATAGTTAATAATATTTATGCTCTATAATTAACAAACTTGCGTTTTTGTATGCGCATTTCAAAAAATAAATCATTATAATAGATTTAACAAGTTAAAACTTTAATTACAATTTTACAGAATCCAGTAAATTTGCATTAAATTTATAACAGGGTAACATTAATCATCGTTAGTGTCTGCCACTATTCGCACGAAAAATTTGGTGCCATTAGTGTGACCACTGCGGAAAATGTGTGTGTATTAGTAAAAAAAATGTGAGTGTATTGAGTTTTTCGAACTTGCAGTGTGATGTGAGATTGGTGGGTAATATGCCAAACTTATGTTCATATTTGTAAAAGAATAATGAAAAAACGTATGAAATAAAAGACCAACCCGTGTATATTCTTAACATTGTTCTGTATGATATCTAGTTGAAAATATTAACATTCATGTTAAAATAGAAATAACTATTGCAAAGCTAATTAGAACAAACAAAAATTATGGCGGCATCTACTGTGGCATAGTCACGCTGAGCAAAATGAAGTGACACTCTGTTAATACAAAAGAAATGTATTTTCCCCACAACAAAATACTGCAGAATTTTATGTAAATAAAATAACCGATTTATTTCTAACATGCAGTTACTATGAATATACATACATACATATATATAATATATGTACATTATTTGTATTATTTAATATGTGTATGTATGTATATTTAAATATTACACACAAAAAATACAACATCAAACGTTATTTTTGTGTTTTTCTCTTTAAATAAATTAATACATAAATTTTTTGCTAAATTTACATTTGGGCAATTCACAACAGGTGTTGTACATTGTATGTTGTATTGAAATACACAATACAATCATTTGTTGTGAACACTCAGTTGTATTTTCATATTGTAAAACGCTTTCTTTAGTAATTTTCGATCCAACGAGGAAAGATCGCTTCGTCGCTTCTGCTATTTTGTATAAGAGAAAACACTTGTCAGTGTTTGCTTTTTGGTCGTGAGATATACCCTGGAGTTTTAGTTACGTACCTCTTGCATTTTAATTTATAATGAAAAAAAAAAATGTTAAATGTTTTGGTTGGTACTGAAAGAGAAAATACATACTAAAAATATAAACATTAATTTTTATATAAATAAACTTATCGATGTATTTGCGTTATTTGCATTATTTGCCATATTTTATTTTATAATTATTTATGCTGATAATATTCTATGTATTTGTTTTTTCTTTTTCATAAAAACTGGCATTCACTTGGAACTGATATGTTATGATACAATATACAACATTTACTAAACATAGCAAATGAAGTTGGATCGTGTTTCAGATTTTTCAGTGAAAATTATCAACAACAGTTTTACACTATTGTAAAGTGATACACGATACAGGAGAAAAAACGATACATTACCCATTGTGAATTGCCCAATTGTTTTTTTTTATTAACAACTAGGTATTTTAGCATTATTTGCTTTAGATGTTGGTGAATTTTTACTCCCTTTATATTAACTCGTAGTGTCTGCTTGTCGAAAAAATTTTGGATCGATTTTAACCACTTTCCCGTGACCCAATCGATCTGAAATTTTGCAGGCAGGCTTGTGGCAATGACAGAAATGATCTAACATATTTTTTTAGTGATGCCAAAACAATGGAAACTTTAAAATTTTTCTACCAGAGTTGATAAAAAAAATGTACAAAGGGTTTGTTTTTGTTATATTATTACCATAACGACCACAAAAACAACAAGTCCAGCTATGAAAACAATGCAACATTTAGAATAACAACAAGAACAATATAGAAATATCATGTTTTTCATTTTTTTTTTACTTTTTCAGAGATTTCCCTGGACCTGTTCCACCGATTTTAATGATTTTTGAAGTAAAAATCTTTCCATGAATTTGGTGAATCATTCTCACTAAAAATGATCACTGTAGCTGCACTATTGAGGGCGTGATCGTGACAAGAACAACATCGAAAATTATTTTTTTTTCAAGACTTTTTTAGTTCTTCATTCAAATCTCGGGCCCTAATCGACCGATTTGGACGATTTTAAATAGCAAACTTCTCAGGATGTTAGTGAATCATTTTTATGTCAACGAGTACCCTAGCTGCCGGATTGATGCCGTCATCGTGATTTCCACAGACGGACAGACGGACATCGCTATATCAACTCCGGTTGTTATAAGGATCACAAATATATAAATTTTATGGGGTCCAAAATTTTTTTTCTAATTATTACAAACGGAATGACAAACTTATATATACCCTCTGCACACTGGAGTGGAGGGTATAACAACTCTACAACAGCAACAATGACAGTCATATGTTTTTCAAATAGGAAAAAACTGTTTATGTGTTAGTTTCGGTCATTCCCCAGTATGTATTGAAATATTAAGTTCTTAAATTGATGTCAAATGTAATTCTCAACTTGGGTTGAACAATTTTTCTCCTTGTTTGCTTTCAACTTGACATCAAGTTGAGACTTAACATTTTTTCCAATCTTTGAGAAACATTTTTACTCTCAATTGGATATCCAACACTTTTCTCCACTTGAGACCAAACATTTTTTCAACTTGAATACGATTTGTGTTAAGTCTGAGATATTATTTAAATATGTCATAAATAATAAATTAAATTAAAAAATGCCAAAAAAGTACAAATAAATCGTTGATATATTTTTAATTATTTCTGCTTTTTGTCGAATTTTTCAAAAAATGTACAACTAATTAATTCATTAATTTTTAATTCTAGATTTTAAAAAATGTACATAATATGTACATTTAATGTTAAATATGTATATAGTAATGTTAAATATATAATGAAATTAAATTGAAACATTAAAAAAAGTACATTGTTTTCATTTCTAAAATTAGTATAATATGGCAATTCCGTACCTTCCATTTGATACCGATTGGAAATATTTCTTTGCTATCAAGTTGAGAATCACAAATTTCTCAATTTGATAACTATGAAAATCGCCATATAAAAAATGTGCCTTTTAAGTTGAGAAGACTATATTCGAACTATTGAGGGCATTTGAGAATTAACGTTGGAGATTTGAGAAATGTATTTGATCTCAAATGCACCTCAAGTTGATAGCAAACAAAAATGTTTATTGGGACATTTATTGTAGGGTCGTTTGCACACACACAAAAAATAGAAAATAAATTGTCAATAAGCAAAGCAAGTGGCTTCGAAATTCGATGATGCCAGTTAATCATTTTTTGTTCACGCGGAATTTATAATTGGAGGAATTTTTTTCTCGAGAAATGTATTTTCCGTGAGAAAGAAATTCCTTGAGAATATTCATAATTGGGATGAATAACTTTTAATTGGAACTTTTTAGTCAGAATAAATCATAATTCTAGTTAGATATTGGTTAATATTTAATTAGAAAAAATATTGTGGTGGCATCTACGCAATTATTGAGGCAGTCACGGAAAAATTAAATGCAAGTCTGTTTTTTTTAATATAACAGAAATGGATTTTCCCTTTAACAAAATATGGCAGAATTCTTTATAAATGAAATGCAAAATGGAAAATCAATTTTGTGCTAATTCTTAACAAAATTAATAAAATATATATATATATGTATTATTATATTTATTAATATTTGTAATTTTATTTGACACAATTTCACAGACAGTTTTACAGATCAACTGTTTTAATTAGAAAAAATATTGTGGTGGCATCTACGCAATTATTGAGGCAGTCACGGAAAAATTAAATGCAAGTCTGTTTTTTTTAATATAACAAAAATGGATTTTCCCTTTAACAAAATATGGCAGAATTCTTTATAAATGAAATGCAAAATGGAAAATCAATTTTGTGCTAATTCTTAACAAAATTAATAAAATATATATATATATGTATTATTATATTTATTAATATTTGTAATTTTATTTGACACAATTTCACACACAGTTTTACAGATCAACTGTTTTCAACTGATTTAGAAGTTTTCTGTTTTTGAAACAGTAGTGCCAATTTGTAACATTTTGTTATGTAATGAAAATCGCAGAATAATAAGTTAATACACAATAAAAAATATTAAATTTTTAAGTTTTATATACATATTGCAATAAAAAAAACTTTGGTAAATTTACATTGAAGATGGTCAGAAATGAATGAGAAAAAATATATAGACATTTTAGAAAAGCACATTTAATGTTAAACTTTATGCACAAAATATATGGGTTTTTGTTGTTTCGAATTTAACTGTGGCTCTAAGTGAAAAGTTTTAGACCGATCGTATATTACATCTTGAGGATCCTCACCTAATATTTTCAAATATTTTAAATTTTTTTTAACTCATTTAACCTCATTACGAAAATAGTAAAACAGTAAATATAGAAAATCCACGCACCTCAAAAAATTGTTTTCTATGAAATAAATTAAAGACATTTCATATTATACAATTTTCTTTCAAAAATGTATCAATTATTGCAAATTTGAAATTTGACATATAGTATTTGTACATATATTTGTATAGATTTCGCAGTATGAAAAGAACTATTATTTCTTTATTTAGAATATATGTAAGTATTGCTCGCAAAAAAATGCAACATCATGAATGAAACACATAGACGACTGCTGGCAGCAGCATTTGTAGTCGTATAGTCAGCTACTTGATTTTTCTGAATACGACAGCAACATATAATACAAATGCATTTTTATTTAAATATACAATTACTTTTACTTATTTAAAATGCATTAGTACAACGTAAAAATAAATAAATTAGTTTAACGCCTTTTGATTATTAATGGAATTATAGCCTTTCATTTTGCGATTTTTTTTAACCAAAATAAAATATTTCATAGCACTAACTTCTTTTACATATTTTGTTATATTGTCAACACTATTTTTGTTTTGTAGCCAACAAAACACACTTGCAGTTTTTTTTTTTCTATTTGAAGAACATATGACTGCCATTGTTGATGTTGTAGAGTTGTTTTTTTTTTTATTTTGTTTCGTTAACTCTTTTGTATTAAAGCACCTCCAATATATGTATCCATTTTAGTTTGCAAATTCAGTATATTTATAATTTATTACTTACAGCAAAAAATAATAGAAACAATTTTATCAGTTATGCTTACGAAACTATATAAATAGACTTGAAGTTGGCTGCAAAAGCAGTAGCCTGTGTAAAGAACAAGTTAGCGACATGTAACTGTTACGTAACGTGTGAGCCTTTTTTTCACATGAAAAGCATTGGGACGTTCCGGTTACGTTCGGTAACTGTTTTAAATGATTTTCATGTAAAAAAAAACAACTGACTCGTTACGGTTACGGTTAGAAAACATTGACCTTTTATAGGTATTATAATGCTATGAATGCATTTATCTTTATTTTATTTTATTTATATATTCTTTTTTTTTGTATTGTATATTATTATTTTTTTATTATTACTATTTCATTTAATTATTTTTTTCTTTAAATAAATTAACACATAAAAATTTGTTTTTTAAATTATTGGTGAACTTTTACTCCCTTTATTTACTGCCTTTATATTAACTGGTATTGTCTGCTTGTCGACAAAATTTTGGATCGAATTTTAGCCCCTTTCCCGTGAGCCAATCGATCTGAAATTTTGCATGCAGGCTCGTGGCAATGACAGAAATGATCTAACAAATTTTTTTAGTGATGCCAAAACAATGGAAACTTTTAAAATTTTCTACCAGAGTTCACAAAAAAATGTACAAAGGGTTTGTTTTTATTATATTATTACCACAACGACCACAAAAACAACAAGTCCAGCTATGACAACAATGCAACATTTAGAATAACAACAGGAACAATATGGAAACATCATGTTTTTCATTTTTTTTTTAATTTTTCATAGATTTACCTGGACCTGTTCCACCGATTTTAATGATTTTTGCAGTAGAAATCTTCCCATGAATTTGGTGAATCATTCTCACTAAAAATTATCACCCTAGCTATCCTATTGAGGGCGTGATCGTGACAAGAACAACATAGAAAATTATATTTTTTCAAGACTTTTTTTAGTTCTTCATTCAAATCTCGGGCCCTAATCGACCGATTTGGACGATTTTAAATAGCAAACTTTTCAGGATGTTAATGAATCATTTTTTATGCCAACGAGCACCCTAGCTGCCCGATTGATGCCGTCATCGTGATTTCCACAGACGGACAGACGGACAGACGGACAGACGGACAGACGGACAGACGGACAGACGGACATCGCTATATCAACTCCGGTTGTTATAAGGATCACAAATATATAAATTTTATGGGGTCCAAAATTTTTTTTCTAATTATTACAAACGGAATGACAAACTTATATATACCCTCTGCACACTGGAGTGGAGGGTATAAAAAATAAGACATCTAAAAATATAAATGTTCTTTCGGGAGTTCCGCAAGGCAGCCATCTGGGTCCAATTCTTTTTTTCCTTATATATAAACCATTAGGGTGGCCCTTCGTTATATGGAGGGAAAAAAAAGTGTTCAAACTGTCGGTGTCACCCCCTAGAAATATGCGAATAACAAAAAAACTGAGAAATACAAAGTTTTGGGCCAATCAAAAAACGTTTAGTCGTGGCGCAGGCCAATGGAAAATTGCAAGTGTGTTTATATGGGGAAAATATGACTTTTTTTCAGATTTTACGAAAATTTCGTTCTATAATTTAATTTTTCCGACAAGCTGTTACATAATTCGGGATCAGTATTAAAGTATCCTTTCAAAAGGCTATAAAACTTCAAAATCGTATGAAACCTCGCCAAGAAATAGCAAATGCCCCAGACCACTTTTGTGCCAAAAAAAAACTAGGTCATGAAATTTGATGGCATTTTTTTCAACTTTGAGAAATTGTATAAAGCCATCATTCTTTTTTGGTCTCTATACTTATATGTACTCAGATATGAAGTATTGTTTTATTACCACGTTGTTAACCTATTGCGCATTGAGACCGAAAATTGGAAATTTTTTGATAAAATTTTTAAAACTCCTTTTTCAAGTTTGAAAAAATTTTCTTAAACTAAATTTAAAAAAATTAAAATATTGCTTTAAGGTTTTATTAAATATATGTTGCAGATTAACTGTGTGATTTTTTGAGTAAATCCCTCTGCCAGAATTTTTTTGACAAGTATTTTATTTTTGCGGATTTCGAGAAAAATGGAATTTTTGTAAAATATTCTGTAAATGTACTCTTTGTAAATACTTTGTATCAAAAATTCATCACTTTCTATTTTTAAATGTTTTATTTTATCATAATAGCCTAGGGTTTCGGAAAAAGATAATATGACCCTATTAGCACTTTTTGGAATTGGGGTCACATATGACCCCAAACTAATAAAAGACAATTTATTCAAAAAATTTAAATATTTTGTAAGTGCTGTTGAACTTTAGATGCTACGCTTAAAATATAATAACTAAATGTGTAGAACTTCCGTTCCTAAAATTTGGGATAATGAATGTTAACCCATTATTTGCCAAGGCCAGCTTTGTATTTTAAGATATTTTTAAATAAAAATTACCGAAAACAAGTTTTTCTATTAAACTCAATGAAACCACTATTTAGAATTTAATAAAAATAATTCGGTTAATTTTTATTTATTTAACCCTTCAGTGATCCTGGGATCAAAATAATCCATTGTGATATATCTTTGCTGAAATTATCTGGTTATTGCTCGCGAATATAAATTAAAACAACTTTTAACCAATTTTGTTATAAAACTACTTTACGTATAAAGATAAAATATAACATTTAAAAGTAGAAAAGTGATGAATTTTTGGTACAAAGTATTTAGAAAGAGTACATTTACAGAATATTTTACAAAAATCCCATTTTTCTCGAAATCCGCAAAAAGAAACTCTTTGTCAAAAAAAATTCTTGTATAGGGTTTTACTTAAAAATTCACACAGTTAATTTGTAATATATACTTAACAAAACCTTAGAGTGCCAGATCGATTTTTTTAAATTTTGTTTAAGAAAATTTTTTAAAACTTGAAAAAGAAGTTTTCAAAATTTTATCAAAAAAATTTTCCATTTTCGGTCTGAGTTATTCATGTGTTTAGTCGAACAAAAAATGGGCGCCCATACAAAATAAATATATAACATCACATAATTGGTGTACCTACTATAAAACGGAAATCCACTTCGCACGAGCTCATCAGTTAAAAATACAAAGTAATTATTAAATGTCATATATCTGCAGTACTATAACAGTGAGAGCCTTGTGACTTTGCGTGAGCCCATAAGTTGTTTATGTGATTAGTCGAACAAGTGGGTTTAGCACCGCCCATACAAAGTATATATAAGTAAATATATAATATCGTATAACTGGTGTACTATAAAAGGGAAAGCCTCGCAACTTTGCACGACTCCTATAAAAATTATTTGTTCAATAAAAATTGGGCGCTATAGGATTAGTGGGCATGGCACATTCTATATAAAACAATATAAAATACTACAAAAGCAACAGTTTTTTAACTTTTGACAAGTACATTATTATCAAAAGTGAGCAGTCGTGGAAAATATGGGCGGAATCGCCAAAAACAAATATCTTGAAAATAAAAATAGGGAAAAACAAAAAATCGCTAAAATTAAAAATTCGCCAAAATCAGAAATCAAATGAAAATTTGCCAAATGAACATTTTTAATAGCAAATGTCTGGAATAGTATAAAAGCGTGTAAAACGAAAATTTGTTTAAGCCTATAGGTTATTAGTTATTATGCGGGATCAGTTGAGTGAACGTGACCTCTCATATATGAAATAAATATTTAACATCATATTTTTTATTTAATTACAAACCAATATTCAGTGGAAACCCCTTACAAATTCATATGTTGAATTCACTCTGCCGATATCTTTATAATACCAGAAATCTCACTTACTTTAATCTTTCGATCATCCAATAGAACCTGATCCACTTTTCTTACGCCTTCTTTGAAACAGCCTCATTTGGATGACCAAGACGATCTGCATCATTTGTGAATGTACGGACAGGTTTAATTTCGAAATACCATATTCAATATGACGGTGAAGTTTCACTATAATGTTTATCAGTCCATTCATTGCATTGCATAGCTTTTTTCCCACAGAAAAATAATGTCTCAAACTTTAAAAGCAACATCATTTTTGTAACGTTAACTGTTTTTCTAATTAATGAAATGTCATAAAATTTTGACTCAATTTTCTAGCGGTAGGCGCTACTGAAAAAAACAGACAAAATTGGTACTTGTCACGCCATCTCTATGTGAGACTACGTACTTTTCACTCCATAAGTAATATATCAGACGTCTGGAGTTCTAGCATAGAGAGTCTTGAAATATTGTAAATTACCAAAAAGCACTAATATCGTACTGAGGCACGGCAGCGTTTACTAGCATTAAATAAAAGTATAAAATATACCAGATGCACTTGAAATCGTTATTGTTTTTAAATGATATTTGGCAAAGTGTATCTGTATATTTAAAAAGACAAATATTCAATTAGTAAAGTTTCAAGCTGTGGTAGAAGAGTGTCACATGCAATCTTACTTGGGTTTGTATTTTTTTTTTTATTTATTTCAATTTTGAAATACTAAAAGATGTAGGAACCAAATTTGGTATTTGTTTAAAATAAAGTTTTATTTATTTCAATTTTGAAATACTAAAAGATGTAGGAACCAAATTTGGTTTTTGTTTAAAATAAAGTTTATGAACCAAGTGCTTTTAAAATTGTATTTCAATTATGAAATGCTAACAATGCAAAAAAAAAAAATTGAATACAACACTTTACACTACAGCGCACAGTGGTTCGAAATTCAAACATAGCTGGACAATATTATGTTATTACCATATTTGACGTTATTGAGGTTACTAAGTCCAAAAAAAATTCTTTTGAGTCCGATCACATGGGAGATGTGTAAACATCTAGTAATAAAATATTTTTTATGACACTATTTTAAAATCAAAGAGAAAGCATCATCTATGTATCACTTATAGCAACGAACTGCAGGGGCTGTGCTTATATAAAAATATTTATTATTATTATTATTTAAACCGGTTAAATTTTAATTGTTAATTTTTCATTTTTCGTTCTTCATTTTTAATTTTTAATTTTTTATATTTCATTTTTAAATTTTTAATTTTTAGTTTTTAGTTTTTAGTTTCTAGTTTTTAGTTTTTAGTTTTTAGTTTTTAGTTTTTAGTTTTTAGTTTTTAGTTTTTAGTTTTTAGTTTTTAGTTTTTAGTTTTTAGTTTTTAGTTTTTAGTTTTTAGTTTTTAGTTTTTAGTTTTTAGTTTTTAGTTTTTAGTTTTTAGTTTTTAGTTTTTAGTTTTTAGTTTTTAGTTTTTAGTTTTTAGTTTTTAGTTTTTAGTTTTTAGTTTTTAGTTTTTAGTTTTTAGTTTTTAGTTTTTAGTTTTTAGTTTTTAGTTTTTAGTTTTTAGTTTTTAGTTTTTAGTTTTTAGTTTTTAGTTTTTAGTTTTTAGTTTTTAGTTTTTAGTTTTTAATTTTTAATTTTTAATTTTTAGTTTTTAATTTTTAATTTTAAATTGTTAATTTTTAATTTTTAACTTTTAATCTCCAATTTTTAATTTTTTATTTTTAATTTTTAATTTTTAATTTTTAATTTTTAATTATAAATTTTTAATTCTTAATTTTTACTTTTTAATTTTTTATTTTTAATTTTTAATTTTTAATTTTTAATTTTTAATTTTTAATTTTTAATTTTCAATTTTTAATTTTTAATTTTTAATTTTTAATTTTTAATTTTTAATTTTTAATTTTTAATTTTTAATTTTTAATTTTTAATTTTTAATTTTTAATTTTTAATTTTTAATTTTTAATTTTTAATTTTTAATTTTTAATTTTTAATTTTTAATTTTTAATTTTTAATTTTTAATTTTTAATTTTTAATTTTTAATTTTTAATTTTTAATTTTTAATTTTTAATTTTTAATTTTTAATTTTTAATTTTTAATTTTTAATTTTTAATTTTTAATTTTTAATTTTTAATTTTTATTTTTTAATTTTTAATTTTTAATTTTTAATTTTTAATTTTTAATTTTTAATTTTTAATTTTTAATTTTTAATTTTTAATTTTTAATTTTTAATTTTTAATTTTTAATTTTTAATTTTTAATTTTTAATTTTTAATTTTTAATTTTTAATTTTTAATTTTTAATTTTTAATTTTTAATTTTTAATTTTTAATTTTTAATTTTTAATTTTTAATTTTAAATTTTTAGGTTTTAATTTTTAATTTTTAATTTTTAATTTTTAATTTTTAATTTTTAATTTTTAATTTTTAATTTTTAATTTTTAATTTTTAATTTTTAATTTTTAATTTTTAATTTTTAATTTTTAATTTTTAATTTTTAATTTTTAATTTTTAATTTTTAATTTTTAATTTTTAATTTTTAATTTTTAATTTTTAATTTTTAATTTTTAATTTTTAATTTTTAATTTTTAATTTTTAATTTTTAATTTTTAATTTTTAATTTTTAATTTTTAATTTTTAATTTTTAATTTTTAATTTTAATTTTTAATTTTTAATTTTTAATTTTTAATTTTTAATTTTTAATTTTTAATTTTTAATTTTTGATTTTAAATTTTTAATTTTTAGTTTTTAATTTTTAATTTTTAATTTTTAAATTTTAATTTTTAATTTTTAATTTTTAATTTTTAATTTTTAATTTTTAATTTTTAATTTTTAATTTTTAATTTTTAATTTTTAATTTTTAATTTTTAATTTTTAATTTTTAATTTTTAATTTTTAATTTTTAATTTTTAATTTTTAATTTTTAATTTTTAATTTTTAATTTTTAATTTTTAATTTTTAATTTTTAATTTTTAATTTTTAATTTTTAATTTTTAATTTTTAATTTTTAATTTTTAATTTTTAATTTTTAATTTTTAATTTTTAATTTTTAATTTTTAATTTTTAATTTTTAATTTTTAATTTTTAATTTTTAATTTTTAATTTTTAATTTTTAATTTTTAATTTTTAATTTTTAATTTTTAATTTTTAATTTTTAATTTTTAATTTTTAATTTTTAATTTTTAATTTTTAATTTTTAATTTTTAATTTTTAATTTTTAATTTTTAATTTTTAATTTTTAATTTTTAATTTTTAATTTTTAATTTTTAATTATTAATTTTTAATTTTTAATTTTTAATTTTTAATTTTTAATTTTTAATTTTTAATTTTTAATTTTTAATTTTTAATTTTTAATTTTTAATTTTTAATTTTTAATTTTTAATTTTTAATTTTTAATTTTTAATTTTTAATTTTTAATTTTTAATTTTTAATTTTTAATTTTTAATTTTTAATTTTTAATTTTTAATTTTTAATTTTTAATTTTTAATTTTTAATTTTTAATTTTTAATTTTTAATTTTTAATTTTTAATTTTTAATTTTTAATTTTTAATTTTTAATTTTTAATTTTTAATTTTTAATTTTTAATTTTTAATTTTTAATTTTTAATTTTTAATTTTTAATTTTTAATTTTTAATTTTTAATTTTTAATTTTTAATTTTTAATTTTTAATTTTTAATTTTTAATTTTTAATTTTTAATTTTTAATTTTTAATTTTTAATTTTTGATTTTTAATTTTTAATTTTTAATTTTTAATTTTTAATTTTTAATTTTTAATTTTTAATTTGAAATTTTTAATTTTTAATTTTTAATTTTTAATTTTTAATTTTTAATTTTTAATTTTTAATTTTTAATTTTTAATTTTTAATTTTTAATTTTTAATTTTTAATTTTTAATTTTTAATTTTTAATTTTTAATTTTTAATTTTTAATTTTTAATTTTTATATTTTAATTTTTAATTTTTATTTTTAATTTTTAATTTTTAATTTGTAATTTTTAATTTTTAATTTTTAATTTTTAATTTTTAATTTTTAATTTTTAATTTTTAATTTTTAATTTTTAATTTTTAATTTTTAATTTTTAATTTTTAATTTTTAATTTTTAATTTTTAATTTTTAATTTTTAATTTTTAATTTTTAATTTTTAATTTTTAATTTTTAATTTTTAATTTTTAATTTTTAATTTTTAATTTTTAATTTTTAATTTTTAATTTTTAATTTTTAATTTTTAATTTTTAATTTTTAATTTTTAATTTTTAATTTTTAATTTTTAATTTTTAATTTTTAATTTTTAATTTTAATTTTTAATTTTTAATTTTTAATTTTTAATTTTTAATTTTTAATTTTTAATTTTTAATTTTTAATTTTTAATTTTTAATTTTTAATTTTTAATTTTTAATTTTTAATTTTTAATTTTTAATTTTTAATTTTTAATTTTTAATTTTTAATTTTTAATTTTTAATTTTTAATTTTTAATTTTTAATTTTTAATTTTTAATTTTTAATTTTTAATTTTTAATTTTTAATTTTTAATTTTTAATTTTTAATTTTTAATTTTTAATTTTTAATTTTTAATTTTTAATTTTTAATTTTTAATTTTTAATTTTTAATTTTTAATTTTTAATTTTTAAATTTTAATTTTTAATTTTTAATTTTTAATTTTTAATTTTTAATTTTTAATTTTTAATTTTTAATTTTTAATTTGTAATTTTTAATTTTTAATTTTTAATTTTTAATTTTTAATTTTTAATTTTTAATTTTTAATTTTTAATTTTTAATTTTTAATTTTTAATTTTTAATTTTTAATTTTTAATTTTTAATTTTTAATTTTTAATTTTTAATTTTTAATTTTTAATTTTTAATTTTTAATTTTTAATTTTTAATTTTTAATTTTTAATTTTTAATTTTTAATTTTTAATTTTTAATTTGTAATTTTTCATTTTTAATTTTTAATTTTTAATTTTTAATTTTTAATTTTTAATTTTTAAGAACTGTATGCAAGTTGCTAAGGTATCAAAAACGTCATATAAAAAAACGCATCAGAAATGCTTAAGGAATTTTTCTTTGTTAAAATTTTTGTTGTCAGTCTGCAGCTTTTTAAAAAAGTAGATTTGTTTTTACTACTTTCTTTTACGTAAATTAAGTTAGGCAACCCAGGCTTCGAGTAGGAATATCAAATTTTTCGTTCTTTCTGAACGGAATTTTGACAGAAGAGGTAAGCATAAACAAAATGTAATAAGCTAAAAAAATTAGAAGTTCTTTTCAGTTGCAAACATAGTTGTTTTCAATTTCAATTTCAATTTCACAATTCTTAATAATTGACAGAAAACAGCTGATTGCTACTGTTGCACTGAAAGGTACTTTTGTGCTTTTTTTTCTTTAAGAAATATATAAAAATTTTCTGCTAAGATTCCTTACGAAGCTGGATACAGCTCTTTAATTTTTAATTTATCGTTTTTCATATTTCAGTTTTCATTTTTAATTTTATATTTTATATTTTTCATTTCTCATTTTCCATTTTTTATTTTTCATTTTTTTTTTTCATTTTTTATTTTTAATTTTTTTTCATTTTTTATTTTTCATTTTTAATTTTTTGGTTTTCGTTTTTCATTTTTTATTTTTCATATTTTTTTTTTCATTTTTCATTTTTAGTTCTTCGTTTTTAATTTTTTTTTTCATTTCTTATTTTTCATTTTTAATTTTTCATTTTCAAACAGGTTATTACATATCATAATTTTTTCACCAATACAATCATAAGTCACACCGATTTTATCTTACGCGGTACATGCAACGCTGTTTTTGTGATGGTATTGTGGAATAGAAATTTATCCCCCTGCGCGTATAGATGCTTATACAGCAAAAAGGTATACACACGTAGGCTGCTTTCAACAATGTCACGTATTCCCACATGCAAACGTGCAAACTCTGATAAAGTATGGCATTCCTGAAGTCATCTGTTTTGCAGCTGATATGCAAATATGCAACGAGCGCACTAGTTAAATTGACAATGCTTTTTATAAACAATGACGGAAAAATATAGGTAAGTACTTTTAACCAAATAAATAAATTTAGTGAAAAGTGGACATTTTAATAAAATTATTTAATTTAATTTAATTTCCGTCATATGCAAGTTGTTAGATATAATTAAATGTATATCGAGAGGCTGATTTTTATGGGCTCTATGAGTAAAGTTAGTCTACACTCTTCACTTTTTCCACAGTGATTTATGGTTATAATAAACACACACAAATAAAATTTGCTCACGGTATATATAGGGCATTTAAAGTGCAGACATTTTTTCATCTTTTTTTCCGTAGTGTTATTTTTGACAAAAAACAAATTTCTTGAAATTATTTTATTTTTAACTTTCAACCATTTTACACATTTTAATTGCTTAGATATTTTTGTGCGCATATACCAGGATTATGAACATAATATGTTTTTAGAAGGAAATTATTTGAAATTTCAAAGAATATTAAAGGATAAATTTTTGAAAGGATATTATTGGCTTTTTTGTCGTGATATATTGAAACAAAAATATTATATTAAATTGCCAAATTGTGGGACGAGCATAAATATTTAAATATATTTTTGTAAAAATTATAATCCCTTTAAAGTCTGAAGTCCTTTTAAAAGTAAGCAGCATCACGAAATGAAAACATTTGAAACCAGTTTATGTGTAACGAACCGGACAGTGTTTTTCAAGCTCGATTCTCACTTATAATTTAAATCTGAGACTGTTTTTCTCTTTGTTAACTCGACACGTCTCACACGTGATGGTTTTTTTTTAACTTTTTCCTTACGTATGTAAGGAAAAACTAGTATCTAATCTAATAAATAAATTAAAGACATTTGATATATAATGAATGAATTTTGAAGTGGATGTAATATAAGCACATAAAAATAGTTGAATTTTTCCGAAAGCACCCTTGGAATGCTCCTACTTATAGAACAGAATTGTTAATTTCATTATTTTCTATAAAAATAAACAATCTTGTTTTCGATCTTTATCATTTTAATGATTGAGTTTGAAATTATTCAGGCTCAAGATCAAATGTTTTTACTTTAAATAAAGCAAAAAACATTGACACTTTTGTTTCAAAAATTGATCTATATTCTGCATGACAGGTTATGCAGCTGTTACGGGAAGACTCACCAACCCTCATCTGGAACCAAAAGCAAACTATCTACAGCTTTTGGTTTTCCTCAGAAGCAAATGCCACCGTAATGTACATGAATTCTAACATCCTGTTTCGCTTTTCTTGATTATGACAACCTTGTCATTATTATTACATAATAATGTAGCTAGTTGTAGTTGTTTTTTAATTTAATTTTTTCATATAAAATATTTATTTTTAAAAAGTTACTCTTAGAAGTTTTAGTTTTTCAAAATGAAACAGAGAATAATAAAAAGTTTTATCAATATTTTCGCTTGACTTCTCTTTGCTTTATGTTTGTAGTAACATTAGTAACATTAGTTGCTATGGTTCTACTTTAACACTTTTGAGCTTGAGATACGAGTACTGTTGTTATTCCATAGAGCGTCGCATGAATCTGAAAACTTTTGTTCATACATTTTACATGTACTTGTTTTTTTATGATTCGTTTTGAAACTAAACTTGAATTAAAAAGGGTAACATTTTCAGAATGCTTAACCCATTGCTTATATTTACCGAATTTATTGCAACTATTTGAATAGGCGGTCTATACCAGAAGTTTGAAGAAAGAGTTTTAGATCTAACTTTGCTTAGGTCATAACTGGATTAAGAAAATAAGCATAAACCATATTTGAGTGGCATTGTTTGTAGCTTGCAAGTGCTCTTTTTATATATAGTCTCCATCAAAAAATTGACCGATCATGACCATATTTCTTAATAACATATATATATCTTAATATATAAAAATGATTGTGCGTATGTACGTCTGACCATCACGGCTGAACCACTGAAGCTATCCACTTTATATTAACACCATGTGTACGTGTTATGCTCCGGATGGTTTTTGTTTGTGTTAGACCCCCGTAACCCCTCTGCGAGGGCGTGGTAAAAGAGGGGTGGTGGTCGAAAAATTTTCAAATATAGTCAATATGCGTGTCGTTTTTATATTTTTCGCGGTCGCTAATTCGAACGGTCATAATACCAGGTTGATAGAACCACTGGAAATGAGCGGGGCGAGTGGGCGGAAGTAAAAAATTTAGAATAATGCCTGTATTGGTGTAATTTTAATACTGCCTAAGGTATGCTTGAGTTTTTGACATTTTTACTTTCCGAAAATTCCAACTGGGCGGGGTAAAAAAGCGGGGCAAAATCTCCTCCTTGCTTTGCTGTAGCGCCTTATAAAAAAAGTTTTAAATTAAAAAATCACAAAATTTTAAATTGAAATAAAACATGAATTTGTTCCCCCAAAAAACGTGAACATAGGGAATTTTTTCACCATGAACAAATTCCCCAATCCCATTCAAATTTTTTGGGAGTAAGTTAATTTTTTTGAGGAATGGTTCATCGGGGACTTAGTACTCAGCGCCTGGTAAGCATAGTGAACCATTTTTCAAGTCAAAGCCCTTTGGATACCGGGCAAGCCCGGGTAAAAACAGCTAGTATATATATATAAACCAAATTTGAGAAAGATATATTGAATATTTTTGTCTTTTGGTAGATTTAAGAGCATATTGGGAAACAGCTTTATAAGGGAACTAGCTACTCATATGACTAAAAATGGTCTAACAGGAGTTATTTTTGTACTACTGATTCATAAGAGGAATAAACATACAAAAACCAAATTTGACCGATATCTATGTATATGATAATCTGGATCTTACGGCAATTAAAGTCGATCAAGTAGTGGTATCTGTATGGGGGCTAGGTCTGAACATGAAATAATTTTCACCAATTTCGATAGCGATCGTCCTATGGCCGATGAAATTTTATACACCAAATTTCATAAAAATATAATTATATTTGCGAACTGTAGTTTGATTACAAGGACAGACGGACGGACATATAGACGGACAAACATCGGACGGACAAACATCGCTAAATCGATTCAGAAAGTGATTATAAGTCGATTGGTATAATAAAAATTGGGAATAGGTCAAATATTGTTGATAGTTAAAAAAAATAAGAAATGTGCCTCACAAAGCAGGTCTAAATTGTAAAAAAGCAAGACAAAACCATCCATTAGTAAGCGTAATCATGAAGAACATGAACATGAACATAACTGAGTTAATTTCCAACTGTGAATAGCTAGCATTAAGAATAATTTTACTGTGATATTTTATTTTTTTTTTACATTTTTATTTCAAATTTGTGTTTTATGTCGTGCTGTATGTTTCGTATTAAAACCATATTACAATTAATGTGAAAATTGACTAAGGATTATATATTCAATAAAATACAAATCCCTGAAGATGGTGGAAAAATCCCAACGAAACTTTGGATCAAAAAAATTAAATAATAATCTTTTATTTACATTAAAAACAAATGACCTTAAAAGCCTGTATGTAGAAATTGCTAATAAAAAAAAAATGAAAAAAGGTCGATTAAAAGACCAACTTTAAAACATGTTTAACGTATTTGGGCAAGGTTCAGAAAATACACACATGAAACACACAATGTTCTGTTCAAAAGCAGCCAACACATATCTTTATTTTCATATCAATTATGTGCGTTTCTAAATTTTCTACAGTGCCCAACACAATCATGACTGTGTTCGTTTTAATATTTCGTTATTTACACGAACATTTTTGTATCACTTACTTTTTGTTTCGATCACACATAAACCACACAGATTTGAGTGTTGCTTTATTTGAAGTTCGTGTTCTGGTACGTGTACTGAAAAAAAAACAGAACATGTACAATAAACAGGTTCGAGTTCAGTTATATTTTAAGTCGTGTTGTGGCTCGTGTAGTAAGAAAAAATAGAACATGTACAATAAACAGGTTCGAGTTCAGTTATATTTTAAGTCGTGTTCTGGCTCGTGTACTAAGAAAAAGTAGAACATGTACAATAAACAGGTTCGAGTTCAGTTATATTTTAAATTCGTGTTCTGGTTCTTGTACTACGAAAAATTGAAACATCAATTCGCGGTCTGATACACCCCGATAAAAATGATAACAATTGTTTCAACCAAATTTATTAAAATTTTATTGACCTTTTTTTATGACTTACGTTGCAAATTGTTTACAATTGTCAAATATTTTAAAATTTTATTGGTTTTTTTTTTTGTGATTTACGTTGAAATTATTTACAATTGTTTTTATTGACTGGTTTTTCTTTTAATAAAAGATGGTAATAAAATACTTAAGACACAAAAACTGCACACTGCACTTAAATCTTTCTTGCAGGTTTCAATCAGACGTGTAAATTTTTTCGTTTCGTTATTAAAAGTTGCGTATTTTTTATAGCAAAACTTATTTCTGTTATTGCTTTCAAATTGTTTTAATTTTCACAAAATATTTGCAATTTACACAATAACACAGTACAGTTATAGATCTCGATCTAATGAAAACTGAACCACTTTTAATGAATAAATGACGCACGCACTCGCTATTTATTGCAAAATCAATTGCGTGAAATTGTAACCTAAGTCATAAAAAAGGGACAATAAAATATGAAAATATTTTTTTGGGTTTTTTTTTTATTGATACTCATTGTGTTTTTACGCAAAAAATCCCAAAAAATCATTGAGAAAAGGATTGTGCATTGACACTAATTGGTTCGCAAATTAAGGGTGGGTGATTGTGTTTTTTATGATGCAAAATTTGTTGGTGTCTAAAGTTATTTGTTACCAAAAAAAAAAAAAATGTTTGCAAAAGATCCTAACAACCAACAAGTGTGTCTTTTATGCCGCAAAATTGGGTTTTTCGTCTATGACACTAATTGGTTGCGAAAATAGGGGTGGGTAATGCAAAAAAACCTAACAACCAACAAGTGTAACTTTTATGCTAAATAGTTTTTGTGTCTTAAGTATTTTATTACCATATCTTATTAAAATAAAAACCAGTCAATAAAAACAATTGTAAATAATTTCAACGCAAATCACAAAAAAATGGCCAATAAAATTTTAAAATATTTGACAATTGTAAATAATTTGCAACGTAAGTCATAAAACAAGGTCAATAAAATTTTAATAAATTTGGTTGAAACAATTGTTGTCGTTTTTATCGGGGTGTGTCAGATCGCGAATTGATGTTTCAATTTTTCGTAGTACAATAACCAGAACACGAATTTAAAATATAACTGAACTCGAACCTGTTTATTGTACATGTTCTATTTTTTCTTAGTACACGAGCCAGAACACGACTTAAAATATAACTGAACTCGAACCTGTTTATTGTACATGTTCTATTTTTTCTTAGTACACGAGCCAGAACACGACTTAAAATATAACTGAACTCGAACCTGTTTATTGTACATGTGCTATTTTTTCTGAGTACACAAGCCTGAACACGACTTAAAATATAACTGAACTCGAACCTGTTTATTGTACATGTTCTATTTTTTCTTAGTACACGAGCCCGAACACGACTTAAAATATAACTGAACTCGAACCTGTTTATTGTACATGTTCTATTTTTTCTTAGTACACGAGCCACAACACGACTTAAAATATAACTGAACTCGAACCTGTTTATTATATATGTTCTGTTTTTTTGAGTACACGTACCAGAACACAAACTTCAAATAAAGCAATACTCCAATATGTGTGGTTTATGTGTGATCGAAACAAAAAGTACGTGATACAATAATGTTCGTGTAAATAACGAAATATTAAAACGAACACAGTCATGATTGTGTTGGGCACCGTAGAAAATTTATAAACGCACATAATTGATATGAATATAAAGATATGTGTTGGCTGCCTTTGAACAGAACATTGTGTGTTTCATGTGTGTATTTTCTGAACCTTAGTAATTTGATATAAATAGTACAATAAGTTTAGATATTAATTTAAACTGAAAAACCAGGCGAAGGAAAGCAAAGATTCGTCATAGTCGAATTTAACACTCCCACTTGTTTATTTTGATTTTAACTTCATTTTTTACAGGCAGCTCTGTATATAAAAAATACTGAAAAATTTGGTGCGTCTAAAATATTGTACCAGAATGTAAATGTTACCTTAGCTAAAATAATGGGTAATCTATTTAAAGACATCAATATACAACATTGTTAAAAACGCCTCCAATATGGGTTAAACAATAAATGTATTCTGTGCTTTTCAATGTTTATTCGTTTCAATATTGAAAAGATAAACTAAAAACAACAAAGTACTTTTCATATCCTTGAAATATTTTTATTGTTTGCGTTTTCATCCATAAAAAATTTCAATACATGCATGGATACCAAATGCTTTAGTATAATCAACAAGCCATATGTTAAACTAAAGGTCTTTACAATATGACTTTTTTATTTAGATGAATTGACTATCAATACTTTTTAACACGCTGTGATTGGTTTTACTTTTGGGCTATTGGGTCGCTTATAAATATTATGGTTTATCTATTGTAAGATATAGTTTTAACATCTATATATGTATATAAAATTGAATATGTGTTTGTTTATTTGTTTGTTTGTAACATATAGGAGACCAAACCTCTGGACCGATCTTCCTGAGGTTTTCACAGCATTTAACTGGGATTCTGGCATGATTAATAGGGTACTTTTTTTCTACCACGCCCACTTTTACGCCCACTTTTTTAAAATTATGTAATTGCTTCCATATAGTTTTTAACAGATTTACTTCAAATTGTATACACATTATACTCCAGGCGATGTAGAAATAAACATTTCTTACGCCACGCCTCCTTTCACGCCCATTTTCATGCCAAATTTTGTTTGAAAGTCTTAAACTTTTTGTTCTCTGTACAAATTTGTTCCTTCTAACGGATTTTTTTATTTGGTAGTATATTGCTCTTAATACTATTAACGTCGCCATATAACTATGAACCACGCCCACTTCACCGCCCCCTTTTTTTTAATTCAGATACTTACTTATACCACTAACAATGTTTGCTATACAAAATACTTTTTTTGTAATATGTATTTACCTAAAGTTTTATACACTTTTTATCTACAGGTAAGGTAGCCCTACATTTTTTTATTACCAAATCCCCCTTTTTCGCCCCATTTTACCTTAAATTATAATTAATCTGCTTTCAATCTATATATATAAAAATGAATGTGTTTGTTTGTGCTTTATAGGAGGCCAAACCCCTGAACCGATCTTGCTGAAATTCACAGCGTATTACTGAGACTCTGGAAGGAATAATAGGCTATATAAATTTTTGATTAGACAAAGGGGCGCTGCCACTTAACCTGCCATATAACCCAAAACTTTAAATCGTCATATCTCGGGAATTTTTTGACCTACAGCGGTCATATTTGGTACATATGGTATTGGCATGAACAGAAATACACACCAGAAGAAAAGTGGGCGGGACCACGCCCCTTTTTAGAAAAATAAAAAATCGTAATATCTTCTAAACTACTGGAAGGATCGTCATGAAATGTTCACAAATGGATGTTTTTGCGAAATACTAAGTCCTTCACTATACAAAATTGTTAGTGGGCAGAGGGGCGTGGTCCCGCCCATATAACCCAAAGTTTAAAATTGTCATATCTCAGCCATTTTTTAACCTACGGCGATGATATTTGGTATATATCGTATTGAAATTAATAGAAATAGTACTACAAAAAAACTGGGCGGGACCACGCCCTTTTTGGAAAAATTAAAATCCATAATAACTTCTATTAAACCCTTGACTATATAAAGTTGTTAGTGGACAAAGGAGCGAGGCTCCGCCCATATAACTCAATATTTGGCATAGATTGATTTGCTTAATAAGGTGTTTTCTTAAATAGGTATACATTCCATGCGAAAGTCGGCGGGCCACGTCCCTTTGTTTCCGTTTGTAGGAAGCCAGACCTGTACACCATTCTTCCTAAAACTTTCGCAGTGTGAAACTTTCACTCACTACACCCAATTTTTTATATTCGATTATTGATGTGCCAGGCTTTCCACCACATGTGCTACAACTCAAAATTGGAGTGCCCATTATTTTACTGAGCAATATCGATCCACCACGGCTTTGCAATGGCACTCGACTTGCAGTAAAAAAATGCTAAATAATTTAATAGAAGCGACCATTATAACAGGAAAATTTAAAGGAACAGATGTACTTTTGCCACGCATTCCAATGATCCCAACTGATTTACCATTCGACTTCAAACGATTACAGTTTCCTGTTCGATTAGCGTTTGCAATAACTGTTAACAAATCTCAAGGTCAATCTCTTCAAGTTTGCGGCTTAAATTTAGCAAATCCATGTTTCTCGCATGGACAGCTTTATGTTGCATGCTCACTAGGGTGCCCCTTAATAAAAAAAGTGTTCAAACTGTCGGTCTCACCCCCTAGAAATATGCGAATAGCAAAAAAACTGAGAAATACAAAGTTTTGGGCCAATCAAAAAAACGTTTAGTCGTGGCGCAAAGCGATTGAAAATTTCAAGTGTGTTTATAATTTAATTTATATTCGCGAGCAATAAGCAGATAATTGCACCAGAGATATATCATAATGGATAATTTTGATCTCAAGAGCACTGAAGGGTTAAATAAAAAAAAATTAACCGAATTATTTTTCTTAAATTCTACATAGTGGTTTCATCGAGTGTAATAGAAAAACTCGTTTTCGGTAATTTTTATTTAAAAATATCTTAAAATCCAAATCTGGCCTTGGCAAATAATGGGTTAACGTTCTCGGATTTATACCAAATTTTCGGAACGAAACTGCTACACATTTGATTATTATATTTTAAACGCCGCATCTAAAAATTGGACAGCACTTACCAAATATTTGAATTTTTTGCATAAATTGTCTTTTATTAGCTTGAGGTCATATGTGACCCCAATTCCAAAAGGGTTAATGGAGTCATATTATTTTTTTCCGAAACCCTAGGCTATTAAGATAAAATATAACATTTAAAAGTAGAAAAGTGATGAATTTTTGATACAGAATATTTAGAAAGAGTACATTTACAGAATATTTCACAAAAATCCAAGTTTTCTCGAAATCCGCAAAAATAAAATCCTTGTCAAAAAAATTCTGGCAGAGGGATTTACTTAAAAATTCACACAGTTAATCTGAAACATGCATTTAATAAAAGTAATATATTAATTTTTTAAAATTTTGTTTAAGAAAATTTTTTCAAACTTGAAAAAGGAGTTTTAAAAATTTTATCAAACAATTTCCAATTTTCGGTCTCAATGCGCAATAGGTTAACAACGTGGTAATAAAACAATACTTCATATCTGAGTACTTATAAGTATAGAGACCAAAAAAAAAAAAATGATGGCTTTAATCAATTTCTTAAAGTTGAAAAAAATGCCATCAAATTTCATGACCTAGTTTTTTTTGGCACAAAAGTGGTCTGGGGCATTTGCTATTTCTTGGCGAGGTTTCATACGATTTTGAAGTTTTATAGCCTTTTGAAAGGATAATTTAATACCGATCCCGAATTATGTAACAGCTTGTCGGAAAAATTAAATTATAGAACGAAATTGTCGTAAAATCTGAAAAAAAGTCATATTTTCACCATATAAACACACTTGAAATTTTCAATCGCTTTGCGCCACGACTAAACGTTTTTTGATTGGACCAAAACTTTATATTTCTCAGTTTTTTTGCTATTCGCATATTTCTAGGGGGTGAGACCGACAGTTTGAACACATTTTTTCCCTCCATATAACGAAGGGCCACCCTAATGCTCACGTGTAGGGAAACCCACCGACTTAAATGTTTATGCTCCAGATGGACAAACTAAAAATATTGTACATTCTAAAACGTTGCAATAATTAATTCTAAATTAAATAAATAATATTTTGTTAATGTATAAATATTTTTTTTTATTTTGTTTTATTTTATAACGATGAGGGGTAGCGAAGTACACCGGGTTCTGCTAGTATTGTTACATTTTCAATTATGCTGATCGACTACGAATCTGTTACGACTTATCTCTTACCATCCGTCCGTCCGTTCTTATAATCGTTGAACAGACACTGGGCTTGTTGCAACTGTAAAAAGAGTTGGATGAAATTTTTTATGGACGATCGGTATTAAACTTGGAAAAATCGGTGCATATTCCGACCAAGCCCTTATATAATAATCTCCTATTAAAACAACTTCAAATTCCCTGTCAAAAATTGTTTCCGCAGAATATACAGCAATTTCGATTTGTGGGAGAGAAAAATCACCTTTTCACACATTTTTAGCATTTTCTCCAAATTAACAAAGAATAGTGTTCTGAAAGCCTATTACAAACTGCTTACGGAATACACAAAACGTTTTTTCTTTCTTTATTTTAGAAAGCATAAAAATAGTAGTCAGGTTAAACATCTGCGGATGTACTTGTACTACGTTTGGTCGCAAATTCACAAATCTAAACCTCTGAAACAATTAACCGAACAACCAGGGGCCTATTTCACTAAAATAAATACAATTCTACAAGTTTACAAGTTACAATCACAAGTCTAGTTCTTATAAGTGCTGATGAATTGTGTTTCATTAAAATTTTCACAACGCTTGTAGTTTTTTGCACTTGTAAACTATAATTTCTACAATAACAAGTTCTTGTATATATTGTGATATTAATTTTACAATTCTTATTTATTATTAATCAAAATGCTATAAATATCCCATAAAAATTCAATATAACACATTTTAATAATATATCATAATAGGAGCCAACTTTTGGTATAGTTTGTTTTATTACATATAATCGCATATTTAAAAAAATAAATAATTTAAAATAAACAAAATAAATAAATAAATGCTAATTAATATTAAAATTGTTTGATTTTGTGTTTAATTGAACTAATTTTTATTAAAAAATAGTTAAAAATCATATTTTAATTCAATTTATCATTCACTTGTAACCAGAGTTCAGAAAAAAACACACACTGAATAAAAAACTCATACATATATGTAAACAAACATAACTTAGACCAACACACACATAATTTTATTTTCATATCAATTATGTTTGTTTTTAAATTTTCTTCGGTGCCAAACACAATCATGTCTTGTGTTCGTTTTAATATTTCGTTATTTACACGAACATTTTTCTATTACGTACTTTTTGTTTCGATCACACATAAACCACGTAGATTCGAGTGTTGCTTTATTTGAAGTTCGTGTTCTGGTTCGTGTACTGAAAAAAAAAAACAGAACATATACAATAAACAGGTTCGAGTTCAGTTATATTTTAAGTCGTGTTCTAGCTCGTGTACTAAGAAAAAACAGAACATGTACAATAAACAGGTTCGAGTTCAGTTATATTTTAAGTCGTGTTCTGGCTCGTGTACTAAGAAAAAACAGAACATGTACAATAAACAGGTTCGAGTTCAGTTATATTTTAAGTTGTGTTCTAGCTCGTGTACTAAGAAAAAACAGAGCATGTACAATAAACAGGTTCGAGTTCAGTTATATTTTAAATTCGAGTTCTGGCTCGTGTACTGCGAAAAATTGAAACATCAGTTCGCGATCTGATACACCCCGATAAAAACGACGACAATTGTTTCAACCAAATTTATTAAAATTTTATTGACCCTTTTTTATGACTTACGTTGCAAATTGTTTACAACTGACAAATATTTTAAAATTTTATTGGCCATTTTTTTGGGATTTACGTTGAAATTATTTACAATTGTTTTTATTGACTGGTTTTTATTTTAATAAAATATGGTAATAAAATACTTAAGACACAAAAACTGCACACTGCACTTAAATCTTTCTTGCAGGTTTCAATCAGACATGTAAATTTTTTCGTTTCGCCTGTTTATTGTACATGTTCTGTTTTTTTTTCAGTACATGTACCAGAACACGAACTTCAAATAAAGCAACACTCGAATCTGTGTGGTTTATGTGTGATCGAAACAAAAAGTACGTGATAGAAAAATGTTCGTGTAAATAACGAAATATTAAAACGAACACAGTCATGATGGTGTTGGGCACCGTAGAAAATTTAGAAACGCACATAATTGATATGAAAATAAAGATATGTGTTGGCTGCTTTTGAACAGAACATTGTGTGTTTCATGTGTATATTTTCTGAACCTTGCTTGTAACTTATAAAATTTTTTCTGAGGGTTTCCGTCGACCCTAAGCTTTTTTTCTACAATTCCGCAAGTGTACAAGTGCAATTTTAATTTAGTGAAACAAAACCACTTGTAGAAGTATGACTTGTAGACTTGTGACTTGTACAATTCACTTGTAGCCACAAAACTTGTAATTGTATTTTTATGAAACACAATTATTCAAAAGTTCACAATTTTACCCGCAAAAACGCTTGTAATTGTGAACTTGTAGTTTAGTGAAATAGGCCCCACTTTTGTTTTGCCGATATTTGTGCTTGTTTAGACCAGAAAAAAAGCATACAATGAAATGTGTATCTATTCTACGGAATATTTATCTTTAAAAGCGTTTCTATAAGTACTTCCCGCTACATTTTCGAGTTAACCAGATCTGGGACCTGTATTAAATTTCTTATAAGAAAACAAAAATTCTTTAATAGCTAAATTTTACATACTGAAACAAATAATAACAAGTAAGTAAATTATAATGTGTCTATACGATACCCTATACGATGCGTTTAGAAACCCTATCCAACTAATTAGATATACAAAATAAGCACAAATCAAATTTGAGTGGCACTGTAATTAAATTTTGTGACTTCGGATATATAGAAGTTCATATCGGATGCTATATTTACATGGGGACTAGGTCGAAAAATGGACCGATCCTGACCATATTCCGTGAGGTCACTTATTTTTCGCAAAAACTTATTCAAACCAAATTTTAAAATAATTTATGCAGTATTTTTTTTTTTTTTTTTGATAGATTTAAGTGAAGATCGTGAATCAGCTTCATATGGGGGCTATAAATAAGAATTGTCCTATGGCGTTCATTTTTTGTACTACTAATTAATGGATGTAATAAACATACGTAAACCCAATTTGACCAAGATCTATTTGATAATTTGGATATTATGGGTAATTTGTATGGGGACTAGGTCTTTATATGAACCGATTTTCACCAATTTTAATGACGTTCATCATATGGTTGATGAAAGCTTAGCACTAAATTTCATCAAAATATGTTCATATTTGCGACCTGTAATTTGATTACAAAGTTGGCAAGGACACACAGACGGACGGACGGACATAGCTAAATCGACTCAGAAAGTGATTCTTAGTCGATCGGTATAATAAAACATGGATCTAGTTTATATATATTTTTGTAGTTACAAACATTAGCACAAAGTAATTATACCCTGACCACATATAGTGGAATTGGGTATAACAAGTAATAAAATTATAGTCGTTCTAAAGCGAATATAGTACACTAGCAGATTCCAGCCTTGAAATTCGAGTGCAAATTCTAAGAAATTTTATTTTTTCATTAAATAAAGACCATAAAGGTATGCTAATCAATTATAGCCAATTCACAAATCAACACAAAAAAAAACTCATTTTTATTACAAACACATTAACAAATTTAATAAACACACACATAGCATTGTTTAATTTTATGTATGTGTTAGTAGCAATTTTGAATGCAATTTACTCAAAATAAAGGAAAAAAATTAAAAATTTGTAAATCAGCGAAACGGCTAAAAAGAAATGCCTTTCAAATAATATACTTTTGGTCAAAATCGTGATAAAACGGTAGAACAAAACATCATTCACAAGAAATCGCCTACCCTATTAATATTATAGATACCATACTATATATTTTGGGGTTAGAGAGGTGATGTTAAGTCCAACTAGTTAGATGTAGCAAATAAGTAAAAATAAAATTTGAGTGGCATTGTAATAAATTTGTTGCCCGCAGCTAAAAAAAAAGAATCATGTGAGTCCGATCACAGGGGAGATGTGTAAACATCTGGTAATAAATAAAATACAGAAAACAGCTACAAAAAGGTTATTATATATCATAATTTTTTCACCACATAATCATGTCACACTGATTTGTCTTAATGCTTACATGTTACGCGTAAGATCTTACGCTCACATATAACGTTGTTTTTGTGATTGTATTGTGAATTATATAGTATAGATGTTTACACATCAAAAATTTCATATCGGGTGGTATTTTTATAAGGGAACTAGTTCGAAAAAGGGATAGCTTGGATCTTATTTAGTAAATTCACTTACTTTTTGCAAAAACATGTGTAAACCAAATTTGACAAAGATCTTTGCCATATATTGTGGTCTTGGAATAAATCATTATTTTCAAAAAATGGTCATTTTCTTTTTTACGCCAAACATATCTCTCAACAACCAACTAATTTAAATAGTAGAGACGGCTAAGAACCTCGGAATATTTTTCATTAACACTCTAGTTAATTTGGTCAAACCATATGAATTATACATGCGGTCATACATATTCCATGTTAGAAACACTCTGACAAACTCAATATTGTACTCCAGTTAAAATTAGGATGCTTCTCGCAAAAACGTATTTAATGCTTTTATCGTTATACGGTTCTTATCTTTTTGCCAGTTGCGATACGCAGAGTAGACGGATAATGAACGTGGTATTTAATAAAAATTTGTGCGTTGTATATGTGGTCATATGACCATATCTTTTCTTATTCGAATCAACTTTGTGGTATTAGCTTTGATAATCTTAATCTGCTAAAAATTAGAGTTCTACTGTTCATGCATAAAATATACCTGCCAGCCAGAAACATCTTTACGAACGTCTTAATTTCTTGAGATCTAATAGGAGTGGAATACTTATATCTTTTAGACATCACAGCCTAATGTCTGAATGGCAATTCTTCATGCAATCCGTTTTTGGAACTAAATTCCGCATAGCTCTCAGACTATAAGTAACGCGCTTCAGTTCAAAAAAAAAAAAAAACATTCTAATCATTTCTCACAATGAATTTTGTTTATGATCAATTAAATAACTAGAATATTGTTGTTTTTTGTTTGCTTTTTTTAATAAATTTTTAAATGTTTGTGATTAAAATTAAAATTAAAATTGTACATTTTAACTAATATTGTATAAGCGTGTTATAAGTTTCATCCTGTAACATGAGACATAAATCTTGTGTATGAAACATCAAATAAAAATATAAATAAATTGATATTTTTTTTTTATAGATTTCAGAAAAGATCGGGAAGTGGCTTTGGGGACTATAAATAAGAATGGTCAAAGATGATATATTTTTGGACTACCGATTATTGGGTGGAATATATATGTATAATAATCTGGATCTTGTAGCAATTTAAGTCAACCTCACAGGGATCATTTGTATGGGGGCTAGTGCTCGTCCAATGGTCAACAACAATTTCATATACAAAATTTCATCCAATATATTGATATCTGCGATCTGTAGTTTGATTAGAAGAATTGCATGGGCACACAAATAAACAGACAAGCAGAAGGATGGATGGATGGACATCGCTTAATCGATTCAGAAAGTGATTTTTAGATATCTAGGATTCGTCAGATATTTTTGGTAGTAACAAACATCAGCGCAACTTTGTTATGCCATGACAATAGAGTGGTATAGGGTATAATAAATTTTTAAGGGAAAAAATGTATTAAATACTAAAACTTTAAGTCAATGAAGAAAATTGCTTTTGCAGCCCAACCTAACTCTTGGTTAAAGTTCTGCGATACTAGCGTTAAGATTAATTTATGGTCTCTGTGTACTGTGTTGTTATCATTTATTATTTTAAAGTTCTAATGCAAATACTGGATCTCTGCACAGAAATTAAGACATAAAAAACAAGTAAGAAAATTATAGTCGGTCTAGACCGACTATACGATACCCTATACCATGCATTTAGAAACCCTATCTATTAGGCCCAACTAACTGGACATTGAAAATAAGCAAAAACCAAATTTGAGTGGGATTTTTATTAATATTTTTGGCTGCAGATATGAAAAAGTTCATATCGGATGCTATATCTATAAAGGGACTAGGTCCAAAAATGGACCGATCCTGATCATGTTTGGTAAAGTCTCTTGTATTTTGCAAAAATATGTACAAACAAAATTTGAGAAGAATCAGTGCAATATTTTTGTTTTTTAATAGATTTAAGTGAAGATCGGGAAGCAGCTCTATATGGGGTCAAAGGGATCATTTTTGGACTACTCATTAGTGGATGTAATGAACGCATACAAACCCAATTTGAGTAAGATCTATATGACAATTTGGATCTTATGGCAATTTATGTCGATTTCATATGGGTAATTTGTATGGGGGCTAGGTCTGAACATGGACCGATTCTCACCAATTTCAATAGCGTTCATCCCATGGCCGATAAAAGCTTATATACCAAATTTCATCAAAATATATTCATATTTGCGACCTGCAGTTTGATTACAAGCTTTACATGGACACACAGACGGACGGACGGACGGACGGACGGACGGACGGACGGACGGACATTGTTAAATCAACTCAGAAAGTGATTCTGATTCGATCGGTATAACTAAAGATGGGTCTAGGTCAAATATTTTTGGTTGTTACAAACAGCAGCACAAAGTCATTATACCCAAACCACATAGTGGTATAGGGTATAATTAAACACTCCACTTACAAGTAAAACATACTTGACTCATTATACTCTGTAACACTATGTGGTTTGGGTATAATGACTTTGTGCTGCTGTTTGTAACAACCAATAATATTTGACCTACATCCATCTTTAATTATACCGATCGAATCAGAATCACTATCTGAATCACTATCTGATTCGATTAAACCATGTCCGTCCGTCCGTCCGTCCGTCTGTGTGTCCATGTAAAGCTTGTAATCAAACTGCAGGTCGCAAATATGAATATATTTTGATGAAATTTGGTATTTGGTCTTTTATCGGCCATGGGATGAACGCTATTGAAATTGGTGAGAATCGGTCCATGTTCAGACCTAGCCCCCTTACAAATGACCCCTATGAAATCGACATAAATTGCCATAAGATCCAAATTGTCATATAGATGTTACTCAAATTGGGTTTGTATGCGGTTCATTACATCCACTAATGAGTAGTCCAAAAATGATCCCTTTGACCCCATATAGAGCTGCTTCCCGATCTTCACTTAAATCAATCAAAAAACAAAAACAAATTTTGTTTGTATATATTTTCGCAAAATACAAGAGACTTTACCAAACATGGTCAGGATCGGTCCATTTTTGGGCCTAGTCCCCATATAGATACAGCATCAGATATGAACTTTTTCATATCTGCAGCCGAAAAAGTTAATAAAAATCCCACTCAAATTTAGTTTATGCTTATTTTCTATATCCACTTAGTTGGGCCTAAGAGATAGGGTCTCTAAACGCATGGTATAGGGTATCATATAGTCGGTCTCGACCGACTATTATTTTCTTACTTGTTTTCCTTTGTATATGTTTTTGATCACGATATATATAATAATCTAGATCCTAGGGCAATATTGATCTATAACATAATTCTTTTTTGCGATTTTCATGCTTAAGGCCCATTTACACGATAGCACTCGTATGATTTTTTGAAATAAAGATCCGATGAAATTCCTCGGTCTGTCATAAAATCGTACCGACATTATTCCTGCATACTTAGACCATTTACACCATCACACTCAAGTCTTATGAAAACAGCTGTTTAGAATAACAACCAAATTTATTTTGAAATTTATATTTTATTTACACTTTCTTTGCTTTGGTTTACCTTTTTTTTTACCATTACCAAAAATAAAACAACTTGATCCGATGAAAATGAAAAATTTTTAGAAATGTTTCTAAAACCATCGGACTTCGAAAATAAAATCCTACAGACTGTCAATTTCATAACATAAGCTTTTTACATGATACGACTTTTGGACAGGTCGTATTACAAAGTGTGATAGTGTTAACTGGCCTTTAGCAGCTCCCAATCTATAAAGAACAAGTAAGAAAATTATAGTCGGTCTAGACCGACTATACGATACCCTATACCATGCGTTTAGAAACCTTATCTCTTAGGCCCAACTAACTGGACATTGAAAATGAGCAAAAACCAAATTTGAGTGGGATTTTTATTAATTTTTTTGGCTGCAGATATGAAAAAGTTCATATCGGATGCTATATCTATAAAGGGGCTAGGTCCAAAAATGGACCGATCCTGATCATGTTTGGTAAAGTCTCTTGTATTTTGCAAAAATATGTACAAACAAAATTTGAGAAGAATCAGTGCAATATTTTTGTTTTTTAATAGATTTAAGTGAAGGTCGGGAAGCAGCGCTATATGGGGTCAAAGGGATCATTTTTGGACTACTCATTAGTGGATGTAATGAACGCATACAAACCCAATTTGAGTAAGATCTATATGACAATTTGGATCTTATGGCAATTTATCTCGATTTCATATGGGTAATTTGTATGGGGGCTAGGTCTGAACATGGACCGATTCTCACCAATTTCAATAGCGTTCATCCCATGGCCACTAAAAGCTTATATACTAAATTTCATCAAAATATATTCATATTTGCGACCTGCAGTTTGATTACAAGCTTTACATGGACACACAGACGGACGGACGGACGGACGGACGGACGGACGGACGGACGGACGGACGGACGGACATTGTTAAATCAACTCAGAAAGTGATTCTGATTCGATCGGTATAATTAAAGATGGGTCTAGGTCAAATATTTTTGGTTGTTACAAACAGCAGCACAAAGTCATTATACCCAAACCACATAGTGGTATAGGGTATAAAAATAGTCGCACTTAAAATGTAATCATTTCAGTTAAGAGGAACTTTGATGACCTGTGATTTTAAATTCTGTAGTTTTAGGAGAAATATTAAAAAATATATATAATTTAAGCAAAATCATTGATTTCAGCCACTTTTACATCTCCTAAGCATGAGATCAGTATGAAAATATGCAAATTTTATAATGATCTTCAAATAAGAAACATCATTATTGCCAATAATTACCAATTTTTCGCGTGATTGCGGTTTGACCTAGGGAAATACTTATTTTTTCTTTTAAGTGCCCCTTAAAACAAATAACGTTTACCGCGACTGATTTTTCTGCTTCAGTGAAATCGCGGTTAAATCGATTTCCGCGACTACGTACTGACCTTAAAAAAATCTTTAAAAATTCTCAAAAATCCTTTGACTATTAGAATTCAGTTTCCGCTTTAAGAGTTGCAAAAATAAAGACAATGGTTTTGGGTGAAATGCCCTAATTGTCATGAGCGGCCCATTTTTCGATCAAGTCCCCATAAAATATATGTAGATCACATTTTTTTTTTTTTTTATAATTTATTGTTTATTTAAAATCTATCTAATAAATGAAGATATTAAGTAAATTTGATTATAATTATATGATAAATAACAGAAGTATTTACTACATTAAGTAAAATCACTAAATATTAATTAAACTTGTATAAAATAGCAAGGACAATTTAATTTCTATATGGCAAGTCAAGAACATGCAGTCTTTTAAATCTGCTACTTTCATTTGTTTCGTCTAGTACTGCTAGAACATTAGGGTGATAGTTTAATCTGTCTAGGTATCTTTGAGTATAATGCCGTATTTCTTCTTTAACAGTAGGAATTTTTATGTCGTTGCGGATTGTGTCAGTGGCAACGTACCAGGGAGCATCAAGAGTCATTAGTTTAGTTTAGTTTAGTTTTTTATTTGTTCTTCCCATACAACAAGATTTACATCTTTTATATTATAGTATGGGAATTTTTAAAGAAAAACAAGTTACAGTATACAAAAATATTTAAATAAATTGTATAATTATATAAAGTAAATAAAAAAAGAAATAAAATAAAGAACTAAATAAATGAATGAGTTTGACATAATTTAATATAAAAGAATCAAATGGTAAAATTTTGATTAAAAAAAAAAGAGAAAAATGGTTGAAATAAAATTGGTGTATTAAAAACAATAAGTGACAAATAATTTAAATTTGCATTGAGAAACTAGCAGTTATTTTTGTTTTTGAACTGTATTTCATTGTTGATTTTCTGTGTTTGATTTGGTAGTAAGTTCCAGAGATAAACGGCATTAAAATAGAACTGCCATTCAGAAATTTTACTACGATATCTTATCGGTACAAGCTTTCTCCCTCTATTAGATCTTGCAAAGGTTAAGCGGTTGAAAAGGTATGATGGTTCCTTCGGATATATAATTTTGTGTAATAGGACTAGCACCTTTAATTTTAAAATATTATCAAACGACATACCATATAGTCTTGTTGAAAACGAGGTAATACGATCAAGTCTGTTTAATCCATAAACATACCTTATAATACTATTGAAGACCACATTTAGTTTTCTCTTACTAGTTGAGTCATATAAAGCAAAAATTTCACACCCGTATAAGAAAACCGGCATCAGTTAAGATTTTGCAAGTATTATTCTTATATTTAATGGAGTGCAAGATTGAGTCGCCCAAAGCGTCCGAAGCATACCATACGTTCTCCCTACCACAAAGTTTACTTGATTGTTCCAACTAAGTGTGTCATTAAAAACAATACTGTGACGGTGATCTGTTTTGCTCTGCACTGTAGCAAAAGAATTTCTGTTACAAGCAGAATAAGAAAGAAAAAAAAATAATAACCTTGATCTTGAAATTATTTTCAAGTTCAAGTATGTACATATAAACAACACCTTATATGGTAATATGTTGATGGCATTTTTTTTTTGGCAAACTGATTTATGGCGTTTTTTTCTCTTCATTGTGTTGTATTAAATCATGAACACATTCATATGCAATCATGCTGGTCAAACCACGTATTTTCTTGTATTGATCTCACTTGCTCTCATAGTCATATATGAGTGGGAGTGTTATAAATACTAGAGAATATTATGAATGAATATGAATGTTCTCAATGAATTGGTGGTGATTTTGTTTTTTAATAAACAGGTTTTTACCTGCAGATGAATGAATGAAGATGAGAAGGTTAATGTATTAAATTTAAATTTAAATCGAGGAGTTGAATTATGTTTATTGTGAAGAAAGGTTGAGGAAAAACCTCTTAAAAAAAATAAAATATAGTGTTAAGAAAAAAAAAGAAGGTTGAGGAAAAACCTTTTAAAATTAAAATGTACATTAAGTTAAAATTAAAAATAAGACATAGAGTTAATAAAATAAAGTTAATTTCAAGCCAGAAATTATTAATGTTTAAGAACTAAAGAAATTTAAAATAAAGAAAAACTTAATTTTAACTAATAAGTGACAAAACTAAAATAGCAAAGTTATCATTTAATTCTTAAATTAAATTTCGCGGAGAATTGAGTGTGAAAATAAATTGGTGAAAATAAAACAATTTAACAAAATTTATAATTATTAAAAAAAAAACTAGACTAAAAATTTAACTGAGTTAAGAACTAAAGTGCTATAAATATAAAACATTAAAGTTCAAAGTATAATTAAAATTAAAAAAAAAAAAACATTATCGACATAAACCAAATAAGCAATACTACAAAATTCCTTCAAAATGAATTGTTTCTTCTCTAAGACTGTGTATTAATTAACTTAAATAAATAAAACCACAAAATATTGGATACCTGATTGATAAAACAAAATTAAGGAATTATAAACATTTTGTATGGAAATCAGCAACTATATCATTATTAATGCAGCTATGGCCAATTTTTTAATGGCATATTGCGAGACACAACCACGGCGTCTGGCGGCAGCAGCTTTATCGGTACCTCTTCAACACCAGCAATAAGGCGGTAAATTTTTTTTTTAATACAAATAATTTTCCAAATTAAAATTTTTACACACATATGAATATTTTCTATGTTTAAACTTTTCCTTATTAAATTTAAGAATGTTACTAGATTAATAAAATTTTGCTATATATAAAATTTGGTTAAAATATCAAATTTTTACTAACTATAAAATTTTCGATTATAAAAATTTTCTTTTATTGTAAAATTAAACTAAAATAAAATATTTCGAAATGTGAATTTTTCTAAATTGTAAAATTCTCTAATTATAAAGTTTAAACAAAAATTTTTCTAATGCTAAAATTAAGCTAAAATTAAATAGTGCTAAAATCCAATTGTGCTAAAATCCAATTGAGCTTAAATTAAATGGTGCTAAAATCAAAAGGCTAAAATTAAAATTTTTTCTACTATTAAAAATTTTTCTAAATTAAAAATTTTCCTAAAAGTAAAATTTTGCTAGAGTTATAAATATAAAACAAAAAAACAAATAAAATAAATGTTGATAAAATTAATTTAAAATTTAAAAACCCTTAAAATGAAGGGTAAATAAAAAAGTTTTTTGTTAAACCAATGTAGAAAACCAAAACCAAACCAAATCTAATCTTTTTATTTTGTGGGTTACCTCCAAGTAAGATGGAGTCGAGGTAACATGGTAGGGAGGGCAAAAGGGGCTGAACACCTCGTCCCCAATCCCAAGGTAAGTATGGCCATCCGTCCCATTTAGCGTCCGTTTTTTGACAGTTGTTTTTTAAACCGCACGTGAAAATTTGTTGTGCGGTTTCCCTGGGCCTGAGCAAGACCCCACCCATCCGGCGAGCTAGGCCCCTACGTCAGCACGTGCGACCAGCAAAGGCTCAGGGAAACGGAAGCGGATCTTCCACCAACGCCGTACCATTACAATACCCAGATTTTTTGATGAGGACACAATTTCAATTCTCTGATTGTTAAGAACAATATCAAAAACTAGATTATGACATAGAGTTTACTTGTGCATGATGAGACATTTGGACTTAAGGGGATTCCGGCAAAGTCCATTATTCATTCGTAGTGTTTTTGATTGGAACCTCTGAAGAATTTCTATATTCGAATTGCTTGCTTCTCCCCATAGATGAATTCCATAAACCCATATAGGTTTGAGTATGGCTTTGTAGATTCTTATTTTATTTCGAATACTAAGTTTTGATTTAGGTCTTAGCAACCAGAATAAATGTTTGTGTTTCATGTTTAGTTGTTCTCTTTTGTCTTTGATGTGTTGTTTCCAAGTCAATCTTCTATCCATCTAGATCCCAAGGTATTTAATACAAGTTTTATCAGGAATAACATCCCCAATTATATTGACTGCTGGACAATTTCCTTGCCTCATAGAGAATGTGATATGGTTTGATTTGCTTGTATTAATTTTAATTTTCTATTTTTTATACCAGAACTCTAGATTTAGAAGTTGATTTTGGATGGCAGTTGATGCGTCGTTCTTATCGGTATTAGCCGATAAAATTGCTGTGTCAAGTAGCCAATAGTACATTATCAGCAATAGTCATATCTGATGTGAATAGGGTATAAAAAAAAGGTCCTAATACACTACCTTGGGGTACTCCAGCAGTTATCTCATGTATGTTAGAATATGCATCATTGTGTTTTACATGAAAACAACGATTGGCTAGGTATGATTTGAACAATAAAAAATATGGTGTTGGCAATAATCTCTTAATTTTGTATAATAATCCTTGGTGCCATACGCGATCAAAAGCTTGTTGAACATCAAGGAAAACTGCAGAACAGTATTTTTTATTCTCTAGCGAATCAGTTATGCAATTTACAATCCGATGGCATTGTTCTGGTGTCCCGTGTTTGTGTCGGAATCCAAATTGATATTCTGGAATAATGTCAAATTTTTCAGCTAATGGTAAGATTCTTCTAAGAAGTATTTTCTCAAATATTTTAGAAAAAATTGTCAATAAACTAATTGGCCGATAGGATGTTATTTCTTTTTCCGATTTATTGGGTTTAAAAATCATTACTATCTCAGCGCATTTCCATTGCATGGGATAGTAGCTTAGTCTTAAGATAGCGTTGAATATAGATCACATATGAAAATCAATGCCACCCAATATTGGGGTTTTTTAATTTTCCCTATCCATTTATGACTTCATCATAGTCACACTTACGACGCTTTCTCTGAAATCATGGTATAAGGTATCGCATAATGGACCTATACCAACCATAGCAGGGCTACTTGATTATAAAGGATGTTTTTTAAGGCCGATAAAAAATAATATAAAAAATTAAATTATAGTCAAAAAAAACTTTTTTATTCAAAAGATCAATCAATCGGGCATATGGCCACCTCGGCTGTTCTTGACGAAGTCACGAATAACATTATCACCATAAATGTATGATCGAACCCCACTAACTTTGGAGGGCCGACGCACCCATGCCAGTGGCCCACCCCCGGGAACCACCCTGGGCGATTCCCCATACAAACATTTCAAAATATCATAAATTTTTTGTTTAGAATTAGGCTGACTATGTTTGATTTAATATTAAAATTAACACACTCATACGTATACGTATCTTCTACTCTACTCTGCTAATAAATTATAATAATCATACGCCTTGTCATACTATGTTATGTTATTCAAAAAGATCGATCGGATGAGGGTAAATAACTTTTAGATCACTCCGTGACTATGCGGTACTCTGCGTGACTACTCCAAAATTAACCTGTAGTCACAACAAGACTATGGGCGAAGTTTCCGATCAATTGCATGAGGGGGAATGGGGTTGCCCTAGGGCAGAGGTATGGTTTTAGAGGTATGGTTCCTTGGGCAAAGTTTCGTAGTTTGATCCCCAGAATATGATTTTCCTTGTCAGTTGAGCGATTTTTTTGCCTCCCTACAAATCGACCCGCCCTAATATGCATTTCTTTTCTATACTTACAATATTTACTACATATGATTTCAGAATTTTTTAATTATATATTCTTCCTTTATTTACATATTTTAACAAATTTGATATTCAGATATGAGATCTTATCTTTACATATAGATATTGCAACAAATAATATATATATATTAACTAGTTTTTGTTTTATTTTTTAATGATTTTTAAAGGAAAATGGGAGGAAAAAAAAGAAAATGGGAGGAAAAAAAAACTTATATGATTTAATAAATTCAAATACTATCTGAAAATATTTATGTGCTTATAGACCTCTGTAAGCATATAATTTTGAATTTGGTAATTTCTTTTTAATTTTACGTTATTTCTCTACATTCTCTTATCAGTGGGTAAAAGGAATTTTCAATTTTGGCAAAGTAATTGTTATTAAACCTTGTTATGAAATCGATAATTTTTTCATATAAAAGTGTTTTAATCACTATAAAAATAAAGAAAACAAACGATCTAATATATTATATTATTTTAAATAATTAATGTAATAAAACAGTGAAGAAAAAAAATAATAGAAAATCTATTTTTTTTTAACGAAAACCTCTGGAAAGTAATAAACTTGAATATTTGTTTCAAAAATTTGCAAATAAAATCAAAATAATTTCAATAACAAGAGAAAATTAGAAAAGTTGAAGAACAAATATTAGTAAAGCCGACATAATGTTTTGATAATAGTACCAAAAAAGGTAAAACTGTCGAATCTTATTGAAAACCTGAAGATCTAAGCGGCCCACACTGAGAAATACCAGAGCAAAAGAAAAATTCCGTAAAAGGGGAGCTAAAGAAAATCATCACACTTAACCATCAGCAAATATAAACAAAACAACAACTCCACTCAAGAGAACTGTTATCAGTATGACGACCGCAAATGTTCTTGATTTCTTGAAAAGTGTTCCCGAATTCAATGGTAAGCCGGAAGAGCTTAATGTCTTTATACAACATATTGAGGAAATACGAAAATATGCTGATCCAACGATATTAACTCTCTTTGATTTGAGAATTAGAAGTAAGATAATTAACAAAGCTAGTATTGTTTTAATAAATAATAACAACCCCTTAAATTGGGAAGAGATGAAAGTTATTCTCAGAACCAATTTTAATATATCAGAAAGTGTTGAATACTTAATAAATAAGATGAAAATAGCAGAGTGTAAAACTACCATAAGTAATTTTTATGACTATTTGTTAGAGCTTTTAACAAAATTAAATTTGAAAAATAGTATTGATAGGGATGAGTGGTATAGTTGCGAAAAGAACGAGAAAATGGTTTTAAAAATTTTCATAGGTAAATTACCTAGCGAACCAAAATTAATTCTCAATGCTCGTAACCCATGCTCTTTGTTAAAAGCTAAAGAAATTTTAATGGAGACAGAATATTTTTTTAAAAATTTTTCAAATTATACTCCGAATTTACAATCTTCATCATCTAAGAGTAACAATTCTTATTTTAAATATAACAATAACAATAAACACTTACAAAATTGTAACAATCAGAGAGCGAATAATTCTGAATTTGAATATTTTAATGAGCAAGGTAATAATTTTAATGGAAATAAAAAAAATTTTCGAAATTATAACACATATAATAATCAGCGATCAAATAATTCTCAATCTAGAAACTTTGGTGAACAATGTGATAACTACAATGGTAATAAAGACTATAATAGAGATACCAATTCAGGATATACTACTGGTGCAAATGTGCGACACAATAATAACGATGAAATTCATAATCGAAACCAGGTAGCTAGTAGTACTCAACGTTCTAATAATAGTAGACAAATTCCTATGGAAGTTGACAACATCGAAACTTCAAATTTTCAATTATCAGCCGACGAGCTCTTCCCTGTATAATAGTAAGGACAAGAACTTCTCCTATTAAACTGTTGATTGACACAGGATCAGGTACTTCCCTAATTAAGAGAGGTCTTTTTCACAGTTCATTTAGGACCGAACTTGAGCGCCCTATAATTCTTAATACAATATGTTCTAAAACTGTAACGAAAACAAAGATAACAATACCAATGTTTAAAGAATTTAATATACCAAATGCCAAAATTGAAATGTTAGAAACTGAAATATATAGTGAATTTGATGGAATTATTGGTTGCAATATTTTAACACCGCTAGGAGCAAAAATTGATTTGAAAGGGAAAATGCTAATAACTTCAAATGCTAGTTGTCCACTTATATTTGATGATCCACCACATGAGCACATAAAGGATGATATATCATATTTTGATTCCATAATTATAGACATTAATTTTCAAAAGCCGGAAATTGATTTTTTAATGAATAGATTAAAACTTGACAATTTAAACGATGAAGAAATAAATTCACTTATAAAATTAATTAAAGATTTCAAATCAGTTTTTTACATAGACGGTGATAAATTAACAACAGCAGGTAAATATCAGCATCAAATTCCAACAATAAATAATATACCTGTTTATTCAAAAACATACCGATTTCCTGAGGTTCATAAGCTTGAAGTTGAAAAACAGATTAAGGAAATGTTAGAATCAGGAATAGTAACTAAATCTTCAAGCCCATATAATGCACCAATTTGGGTTGTACCCAAAAAAGTTGATAACTCAGGTGAACAAAAATGGAGGGTTGTTGTGGACTACAGAAAACTAAATAATGTAACTATAGAGGACAAGTTTCCAATTCCTAATATGGAGGACCTTTTTTCTAAATTGGGGAATTCCCAATATTTTACTACGTTGGACCTTGCAAAAGGCTTCCACCAAATTCCAATTTCTTCTGATGATAGGCACAAAACGGCCTTTTCCACTACTACGGGTCATTATGAATTTACTCGTATGCCTTTCGGCTTAAAGAATGCTCCGGCATCATTTCAAAGGATGATGAACGAAGTTCTTCATGATTTTATTAACAATATATGCGTAGTTTATCTTGATGATATTTTGATTTTTTCTTCATCACTTGATGAGCATATATTGTCTTTAAGGAAAATTTTTAACAGGTTATCGGAATACCTAATCCAGCAAAAATTGATATTATACAAAAGGTACCTCTTCCAAAAACTGTTAAGCAAATTCGCTCATTTTTAGGTTTAACTGGATTTTACCGAAAATTCATTAAGGATTACAGCCTAATTGCATTACCAATGATTTCAAGATTGAAAAAAAATTCTGTTATAAACGTTAATGATCAGAAATATATTGACTCCTTTAATAAATTAAAGAAACTCATATGTACTAGTCCCGTTTTAGTATATCCAAATTTTGATAAAATGTTTATTTTGACTACAGATGCGAGTAATGAAGCATTAGGTGCTGTATTGTCTCAAAATGGTCATCCTGTAGCTTTCACATCTAGAACTCTTAATAAACATGAATTAAATTATAGCACTATTGAGAAGGAACTTCTCGCAATTGTTTGGGGTACTAAATATTTTCGACCCTATTTATTTGGAAGAAAATTCAAAATTCAGACAGATCACCGTCCTCTTGTATGGCTGAATTCCTTAAAAGAACCAAATATTAAGTTACAACGATGGAAATTGCAACTTAATGAATATGATTTTATTATCGAATATATAAAAGGGAAAACTAATCAGGTCGCTGATTTTCTTAGTCGTGTAGATATTAATTATTTAGAAGATAATGAACAGACAATAGCATCTGATATTGCAACCATTCACAGTAGTATAGAAAACTTCAATGACCTCATTGAGATAACTGAATCAGCAGTCAATATTTATAAGAATCAGTTAATTATAGAAGTTGGAAAAAGTGACAAATATATCAAAAAGATTTTATATGGAAAAAAAATCCGTCATACAATTGCTTTAAAAGAATACAACGAGGAGAAAGTTTTAAAATATCTTAAACAAATATTTCCAATTAAAGGAAAAATTGCTATATTTTGTCAGAATTTTGCAATCTTTAAGTATTTTCAAATGACAATTGTTCAATATTTTTCGAATAACACGGAGATGAAATTTATAAAATGTTCTAGATTTGTTAAAGATATATTTGATAAAGAACAACTGATGGAAATTATTGACAAATATCATAGTGAGAAGAATCATAGAGGTATTGATGAAATTTTTCTAGAATTAAAAAAATTTATTTATTTTCCAAAATTAAAGACGGAAATACACAAATTTATTAATAACTGTATAATATGCAACATGTGTAAATATGATAGACATCCTATTAAACCAAAATTTTGTATTACACAGACTCCAAAGAGATCTAATGAAATTATTCATATTGACATTTGGTTTCTTAATAAAAATACGACATTTTTAACATGTATAGATAAGCTTACGAAACACGTTTCAGTTCATTATTTGACCGATAAAAATTCGTTAACAATTGTAGATATGATCAGGGAAAGGATTTCTGTTTTGGGCAAACCAAAGAAAATCGTAGCTGACAATGAATTCAATACAGCATATATTAGAAATTTTCTAAATTCAGAAGATATTGCTTATCATTTTACATCGCCGAACACCCATACCGGCAATTCAGATATTGAGCGTTTTCATCTAACATTAAATGAGCATATAAGAATATTTAAACTTGAAGAGAAGGATAAAGAATTAGATGACAAAATTCTGGTTTATAAAGCTGTACAAATATACAATGAGACAATTCATACAACAACTGGACACAAACCAAATGATTTATTACACAATAAAGTAGACAAATCTATATGGGATGAAATTCATAATAACATATATGAGGGGAAACTAAAACGGTCAGAAAAAATAAATAGAAATAGATTAAATTGTCATCAATTTCAAGATCGAGAATTAGTAAAAAATTTAGGATTTTCAAATTTAAAGCAAAAGCCAAAATACATTATTAAAGATGTAAAAGATAGAAGTGCTACTCACTTTAAAGATGACAAAGATTGTAAAAGGGACAGACAAATTATTAAAAGAAACTATAAATATCAAACTGAAATTCCAAACATAAAATTCGATCGAAAAATAACGGGTAGAAATTATCCTAAAAGAAAAAAAAAAAACTATTGATTAACAATATCAATCTAAATTAATAATTAATACAATTTAAGGGGAATTATTAATAAATCTGAACTGTGTGATTTGTAATATAAATGTATGTATATTAAAAAAAAAAAATATATTGAAAATATTGTAAATTTTAATTTAAATTTAAATTCGATTAGTTTGAAAATGTGTGTTATTATTTCATGTTTTTACACATTTCAGGGGCAATGTGCGCTCAAAGGGTGGGGGAGTTATATATTATTGTACTTATCCCTAAAATCTCCTTCTCTCTTCTTTCTAGTTATTTATTTTATTTAGTCTACTTTATATTATTAATAATTAACTATTTTCTTTTTAACATTATTATTACCTATTTTCAGTTAAACTCAATTATTATTATCAGTTATGATTTTAAGTTGTAATATGTTTAAACTTTGTAAATTTAAACCTATTCCAATTTTTTCTGTAAAAAACAATATTTCATTGAATAATTAATTTTGTTTGTCAATTTGTTTTTAATATATTCATTCATTCAGAAAAATATAATCATAGAAAAATAAACACTTAAAATAACTTAATAAAAATTGTTTTTTTTGTACAAAATATAAAAACATAACTCTAGGCGCCCGTTTGTTTTGACTTTAACAAACAAATTTTTTTTTTCCCATTTCAAAATTTTCCTATATTTTATATATTTAAAAAAAACTGAATAGTGAAAACTGAGAATAGTGGAAATTAGAAGTATAAATGCAAAAAATATTCAAAATTCAAAAAATAACGATTGTTTGTTTGGACAGAGTTGTATCTTCTGAAATTAATACAAAGTAAAGCTGTATGGTACGAAAACTGAAAAACTAACCACACTGCTCGTAGGCCTGACTTTAGGTGAGTGTGTTAAAGCGCTGACCAAAAAGTGCAAGTACGAGTGTATGTGAAGGTTCACGGTTCAAAACCTCACGGCCGCCCTAAGTTGAAAAAATTTTCATATAGAAACAATCTATTCAATTAAAAACATAACAATTATCACAATGTTCAATAAATCGCTGATGAAGAAATGGATTTCGATCGAAACGCATTGAGTCATGCAGTTCAAATAAATGTGCCACTGTTGAATCCAGAACAAAATCAAGTGTATGATGAAATTATGCAAGCAGTCGATAACGGAAATGGATTTTTCTTCCTTGATGCGCCGGGTGGAACTGGAAAAACATTCCTGATTTCACTGATTTTGGCTACAATTCGATCAAGATCTGAGATTGCTTTGGCACTCGCCTCTTCTGGGATAGCGGCTACGTTGTTAGAAGGCGGTCGAACAGCTCATTCTGCATTGAAATTACCATTGAATATGCAAGTGGATGAAGAACCGATATGCAACATTTCAAAGAACTCTGCGATGGCAACAGTATTGCAGCAATGCAAGATTATTACAATGGCTCACAAACGCGCATTGGAAGCTTTAAATCGCACATTGAAAGATTTACGGAATGACACACGTCATTTCGGTGGCGCATTGATTTTGTTGTCAGGCGATTTCCGTCAAACGCTGCCTGTCATTCCAAGATCAACTCCAGCAGATGAATTGAACGCTTGCCTGAAGGCGTCGGCTTTATGGCAATACGTGAAGAAATTGCAGTTGAAAACGAACATGCGAGTTGCTTTACGAAGTGACCAGTCCGCTGAGGAGTTCTCTAGGCAATTGTTGGCGATGGGTAATGGCGTGATTCCAGTCGAATTAGTTACCGGCTTAATTGAATTTCCACAGAATTTTTGCAGCATTACAACTACGCCGGAAGAGCTGATTATGAAGGTTTTTCGGAATATCGCGCAGAATTATGTTGACCATGATTGGCTGAGTGCACGAGCGATTTTGGCTGCGAAAAACAAGGATGTCGATCATTTGAATTTCGTCATTCAAAATGATATCTCCGGTGAGTTGCATTCATACAAATCCGTCGACTCCGTGATGGATGAAAACGAAGTCACGAACTATCCGACAGAATTTTTGAATTCTCTGGATGTCACGGGCTTGCCGCCACACTTTTTGAAATTGAAAGTCGGCTCAATTATAATTTTGTTGCGTAATCTCAATGCACCAAAACTTTGTAACGGTACGCGTTTGATTGTGAAGACACTCAAATCAAATGTCATTCAAGCGACGATTTTGAGGGGAAAATTCAAGGGCGAAGATGTTCTCATTCCGCGGATCCCTCTTATTGCGAACGATTTGCCATTCGTATTTAAGCGTCTTCAATTTCCGGTGCGTCTCGCCTTCGCTATGACAATTAATAAGGCGCAAGGACAATCGCTGGATGTTTGTGGAATCAATCTTGAGTTCCCATGTTTTTCACATGGTCAATTGTATGTGGTGTGCTCACGTGTCGGCAAACCTTACGATTTGTACGTGTACGCGCCAGAGAACAAAACGAAAAACGTTGTGTACCATAAAGCACTTCAGTGAAAAAGCGGAAGGTTGGCTGATAAGTCAATCATTGCGGTTTGATTAAAGCACATCGTTATTCTTTTACTTTAGTTATTTCCATTGTATTTAACACAACTTTTTAATAAAGAATTTGAATTCACTGAGTTATATAAAGCAGCATGTGCATGCTCGGAATTATTTTTTTCGTTGCATTAACGAATTTAAGCGGAACGAAGTTCGTCGGGTCAGCTAGCAAATATATAAATGGAAAATTACGTATCAATGACTGAAATTTTGACATTACTCAAATACAACGATCATAAATGGAAGATTTGTGGTGACCTTGAGGAGTGTGATTTAAATTTTTTTTTGTATATATAGTATAGATCATCGTAAATAACTGTAAATTAATCTGTTTCAGGTCATGGTTTGTTGACTGTTATGCAAAGAGGTTTCACAAAATATTTTTGTTTTCTTTTATCTATGGGATAGTCGCACTACATGTCATCATTACGTCAGAACAAAGTGGCCAAAAAGTACTGAATATTCACCAGGAAAACAAAACATTTCAAATGAACCATTAATTGATCCAAATGACGTTCTTCTTCCGCCGCTGCACATAAAATTGGGCCTTTTTAAGAACTTTGTCAAAAAACATTTTCATCTTGTTGGTTGATCTAATGACCGACTGTGTATTATTCAATATCATTTCTATCCATTGGCAGTGATTTAATCGAGGTTACAAATGCTCAAACTCATTTTTTGGTATTTTGCATAAGCCAAAAAGCCCTTTTGAAAAACTAATCAAAAGTTCCAAAACTAAAATACAAGTGGATACAAGTGGATGGAATATGAAGAAGTAAATATTAATATTAAGACAGTCTGTGTATGTCATTGACAGATTAAAGCACAAATGTTAAATGTTGGCTACGGCTCCATAATCTATTTTCAACTATTTTAAATGTTAATTCATTCGAAAGAGACAAATTATGTGCATATAGTGATGATAGTGATGTAAACTTTCCATATGCAGAAACCGCAAATCCGTACATCAAAAAGCGCTAAAAGCCGCTAAATTACAATAAAACGTATAGCGTTTAAAAGCGCTAGTTGCATGTTTTGAAAAACAAAAAAAAAAAATATATATATATATATATGATATAAAAAATTTCGCTACAACATGAATTTAAGAACAAAATATTATTTTAGTAGATTTTTTTTTATTTTTAGTACATGCTTAATATTTTCTAAGGAATTCGCAGGGTTTAAAGGTATTCTATGTATTATTTAAACAAAATTCATTGTCCAGAATATAATTTTGACGTCAGCGTTTGAGTGAGGAAAAGTTAATATATCTATTACGAGACTCAATAATATTAAAATGGTTTTGTATTGACTAAGTCCTTAAAGTAATTCAGTCCAAAATATATTATTTTTTTTTTATTTCTCCATTGGAAAATTTGTTGAATCAAATATGTTTAATATATGGGCAACTTCAAAAATTTACGGCACCTAGACAATTTTTTTCAAAGTTTTTTTTTTAATTAGTCATTTATTGTTCGGTTTAAGATCATGTATATATTTTTCTAATGAAAGGAAGATAATAATTTTTGTAATGTAATAGAAATATTAGAAAAAAATTGAAGACAGCGCTAGATGGAGTAGCTACTTTCGAACAAAGCGACTTGTTCATCGTCAGCATCCTTCTGCCTATTACTTCAACTCATGCTTATTCAACTATTTAACTCAATATTTTAAAGAAAAGAACATGAGAAATGTTTTTCTTTTTATATACGAGAGTTTGTATGAACAAGCTGAGCTTTTCCAATTTTTAGCTTTCTCTACATTAACATAGCCAGATCAATTACAAGTCTTGTAATGTGAACAGCTCTTTGTTTTTGCCATTGTCCTCTAGATGGAACTGTAATGGCATGTGAAATCTTAACAGATTACACAAATGCATTGTACCTCATGTGTTGTATGTTATTGTTATGTATTGTTGATCTGTATTGTTTTTTTTTTTTTGTCTGACATCAATGTCGATTTGCGTGTGTATAAACCGACATTTGAGCATGTGAAATCTGTTCGCGTTAATCATTTTTATTAAACGGCGCAAATTTTACGGCGGTTTAAAGTTAAAAATTTTGAAAAAATATTAAAATTACAGTTTTTGTTAAAATTGAAAAAGGATAACGCGTGTGGATAATACGCCCTTAAGGGCTTTCTTAGCACACTAAAATATTTGTAAAAGCTTCAATACTTTTAGAAATACATTGAAAAAAAAAATAAAAAAAATTTTTTTTTGATCGTGTATGCATATAAAAATTTATTTAAATTTGTTAAACATTTTACAAAATTACGGCTAGTATAAGACATAATATGCAATATTTTGGAAATATATATATATATATATATATATATATATATTTGAATGGTGTAAATAAAGTTTCCATTTACTGCTTTTTACGGAAAGCTATACAACAAGTGCTTACTTGATGACACAAAAAGCGCTAAATTTGTTTCCAAAAGCGCTGAGTTGGCATCGCTGTGTGTATATACATATGTAATGTAGCTACCCAGTCAGCATTTGAAAGATGTTTTTAACAAAAATTACCTAACCGATTATAAAATGGTTAAAAAGTGATTTATTGAAAATACAATAGCAAAATGTACAGCAATCGCAAATAAATCATGCATGCAGAGAAACTACTTAATATGCTCTTGTTTTTGTTTATACAAAATTTTTTTATACTAATTTTGAAGCAAGTGTCCAACATTTGAAGATTATGAGCTTCTGTTCATTAGTATCAATTAAATCGTGGTGTGAAGCTCGGATATTTAAATTACAATTCATAGAAGTAATTAAAAAGAAAAAAGATTAAAACGATTGGCTAAGAGAAAAGCTGAAGGTTTAATATAAAAAAAAAAAATCAATGTGAGTCCGATCACAGGCGATATGTGTAAACATCTACACCTTTTCCAATTGTATTTCAGAAAGTACAAATCGATTTTCAGAAAGTATTAATTGTATTTCAGCAAACATCAATTGAATTTCAGAAATAGTTAACTATATTTCAGAAAACATTAATTGAATTTTAGAAAGTATGAAATGCATTTCAGAAAACATCAAATGTATTTCAGAAAGTATCAAATATATTTCAGAAAAAATCAAATGTATTTCAGAAATTATCAAATGTATTTCATAAAATATCAATTGAATTTCAGAAAATATCTACTGAAAATCAGAATTAGAAAGTAGTTTACCCTACAATACCAAAAAGTTATTATTGTTTCTATTAGTGTTTTGGAGTCGCAGAAAATGTTTAGCAATATTTGGACTTACTTGTTATGCACTGGAAAATAAACTATCAATGGCGGGCTTTTAATCGAACGAAGATGAGGACTTCATTTGTTAATCAGCTACAATATAAATACCAGGATAGAAATTTTACCGATTTTGAAGTCATCGTTTTGAAAAAAAAACACGTTTATATCATCAACTAAAATGCAAAAGGCCGTAACTAACAAAAAGTTCAAAATTGATTTTAGTTTTGTAGTTAAGGCCTTTTACTTAAAAACTACTATTTTACCATAAAGTTGTTTTCAGAAATAAAAGTCCATCTTAATTTTTCAGCTTGATTCTAAAATTTGGGTAAGTTTAAAGTAGTTTTTGTTTTATGATGTTTTTGCTTCTCCTGTAAAAAAAATAAAAATATTAGTTACGGCCTTTTGCATTTTAGGTGACGATATGTAGTTTTCAAGAAATATTACAAACCCAGTATAATACTTAAAAAAGTATATTTTTATATAGCGTTCTGACTATGTTTCTGAGACTCAATTGATATTTTCTGAAATTAAGTTCATATTTTCTGAAGTAAATTTAATAATTTCTGAAATACATTTGATATTTTCTGAAATACATTTGATATTTTCTGAAATACATTTAATGTTTGCCCAAATACATTTTATGTGTTCTGAAATACATTTTATGTTTTCTGAAATACATTTTATGTGTTCTGAAATACATTTGATGGTTTCTGAAATACATCTGATAATTTCTGAAATACATTAGATGTTTTCTGAAATACAGTAGATATTTCCTGAAATACATTTGATAATTGTTGAAATACATTTAATAATTTCGGAAATATATTTAATATTTTCTGAAATTCAGTTCATTTTTTTTTGAAATACAAATGATACTTTCTGAAAATCAATTGATGCTTTCTGAAATATAATTGATTATTTCTAAAAATCAATTATGTTTTCTGAAATTCAATTGACACTTTCTGAAAATCAATTGATGTTTTCTGAAATACAATTGATATTTTCTGAAACACAATTGATATTTTCTGAAAATCAATTGATTTTTTTTTGAAACACAATTGCTACTTTCTGAAATTCAATTGATGTTTTCTGAAATACAATTGGAAAATGTGTAGTAATTAAAAAACACCTAAGTTTATTTTTGACTTCTCCTTTCCTAGTATTTAGCTTTTTAATGTATCAGGCAGCTATTCACAATAGATAGTGAAATTTAAACTCTATGTTAAATGTCAAGTAAAATGAAGACGACAATAAATATATGGAAGTATGCAAATAGAAAAGTAAAAAAATACGTAGAAAGAGGAAAAGTTGACGAGAAAGGTTTATTTTTCTTTTTCTTCAAGAAATTTAAACGCTTTTAATAAAATTATAAAGAAAATATGGAATTAAGAAGTTTTTGCATGTTTTAAGTGCAGATAACAGAGTGAAACACAAGTTAGAAATGAAGAAAATATCACAGTCGGTGCACCAATACACTCACACCGCATACCGTTTTTGTCTTACTCTGTTTTTCTGAATGTATTACGAAATATATTTTTACCCCTTTTAGCGTTAAGTTAAGCTTTTGGTTTGTTAGTAAAATTTTAAATGTTCTTAAACTAGTTCTGTCAATAGCAAATATATACTTGAATACTTAAAAAAAACAACTCTGTGAGTTTGTGAACATGTTAAACTCGCAGCACACCTGGCGGTTCTGCTTACTAAAAAAGTTCTGTCAATAGCAAATATACACTTGAATCTTTAAAATTAACGAGAAAGAATTGTGATTTTGCTAAGCAGGCAGCGATCTTGGCGCTTCTGCTTACTAAAAAAGTTCAGGCAATAGCAAATAAATATATACTTAATATTAAAAAAAAAAAACACCTCTGTAGGTTTGTGAACATGTTAAACTCATAGCACACCTAGCGGTCATTACCAAATATACACTTGAATATTTAAAGTTAACGAAAAAGAGTTGTGATTTTGCTAAACAGGCAGCGAACTCGTCGGTTCTGCTTACTAAATACACCAATACACTTACCTTACACCTATTTTCCCTTACGCTGTTTTTGTGATTGTATTGTGAAATTGGATTTTACACCCCCCTGAACGCATAGATATTTATACATCAAAAATAAAAATAAATAAATTCTCAGGAAAATCTTCAGTGCAACCAAACACTGAAAGTAATTTACATGATGACAAATTTAAATGTACGAAGTGATACATGTTCTTTTGACAGTGAAAGTGAAGGAAATGAATGTAATTTGTGCGAAGGATTAGCCAATCCACAGAATTTTCTTTGTGTATTTTGTTCAACAAATATTTTTATTTCTTTATTTATAAGCTTTTTTTTTAATTCAATAAAATATTGTGCAAATAATTTGTGTATTTACATATACCAGAAATTCGAGTACAAATTCTGGGAAAATTTTTTTTTATTCACAAATAATTGTATAAGAGTCTAAAGGTACGCTAATAAATTTTAGCCAATTGACAATTCAACACAAATTTAATAAGCACTCATTGTGTTTTATGTAAGTGTTAATAGCAACTTTAAATGAATTTTACTTAAAAAAAAAAAAAAATACCAAACGGTGTACATCTATAAATATGGTGAAAATCTGCTAAGAAATACCTTTCAAATGGTGTCTGTTTTGTCAAAATCGGTTGGTAATAGAACGTGTAGAATATGTCACAAGAAATCGTCGTTTCTATTAGTATTATAGAAAAATTTTTTGAATGAATTTTTATTTGAATAACATACATTAATTAAATACTAGCGGATTCCAGCCCTCGAAATTCGAGCGCAAATTCTAGGAAATTTTATTTTTTCATTAAATAAAGACCCTAAAAGTATGCTAAACAATTATAGCCAATTCACAAATCAATACAAAAATCAAACTCATTTTTTTTACAAACTCATTAACAAATTTAATAAACACACACATAGCATATGTATAATTTTGTGCATGTGCTAGTAGCAACTTTAAATGCAATTTACTCAAAATAAAGGAAAAAAATTTAAAAATATGTAAATATGGAAAACGGGAAAACAGCTAAAAAGAAAAACCTTTCAATTAATATATGTTTGGTCAAAATCGGGATTAAACGGTAGAACAAAACACCAGTCACAAGAAATCGCCTAGTCTATTAATATTATAGATTTTATTTTTTTAATGAAAAAGACTCCTAAACGATCTGAGATACGACTAAAATTTATTCGTAAGAGACTCACAATTGATTATAAATTTGACTCAAAAATGAGTCAAAACTGATCAGAAAAGCGGGTAATAAAAGACACCTCAAGATAAGACACGGTTAGGGTATTGTTTTTTCTAAACAAAACAATCTTTTATAATCAGCGCAGAGGAGTCGAAAAAGACTCGAATATTATCACTAACTTTATAAAATGCTGGCTGGGTAGATACGTAAAAATATAGTTACGTACAAATTTGGGCGAATTAATTCGTATCATACGTGTATGTAACCATTGCGAATGTTAAAAGCTTTACAAATACTTACACATATAAGCTGCAATAATGATATTGTATTCAAAAATTTTTTTTTTTTTTTTGGTAATATATCTGCTAAGTAATAAAGAGTTAATGATTTTTTGGAATTATAGCAATTGATATACATATAATGGTAGTAGTGTGCTTAAATTAAAAAGGAACTACTTAATTATATGCAAAAATAAAAAAAAAAGTTTTAATTTTTAATATTATCAATCATGTTTAATTAAGAAACAAGTAAGAGTCTTAAATTCGGCTGTGGCGAATCTTTGGAACCCTCCACATGGGGTTTCCGTTTACATTAATATTTAGGCGTATTGCACTATTTATAAAAAAGAAAACAAAATATTTTAAAAAATTAAACTGTGGATGTTATTTGTGTGTCAGAGACTTGGTTCGTAAAAGATACGCCTGACGGTCTGTGTAATTTAAATGGTTATGTTGTATTCAGAGCTGATCGTAAAACACATGCTGGTGGTGTTGCAATATATATTAGGGAAGGTATTAAATGTAATTTTAAATGCAGATCTAATGAAGGTGAGGTAATTGATGAAATCGAATATTTGTTTGTAGAGGTTATTTCTGAAAACAACAAAATGCTTATAGGATGTATATACAGGCCACACCGTGATACTGTGATCACTTCTTTTATGGAGGTATTAGAGAGGTTGACGGTCACCTACATGGATTTGTTAATTGCAGGTGATTTTAATTGTAATCTTCTGTGTGACACTTATGTCTCAGAAAACATGGAAACCATTGGTCTCACATCATTAAACTACACGATGCCTACACACTATACATCAACAGCAAGTACTTTACTTGACCTTTTTTTTTGTTAACGATTTAACCAAAGTATTGTTGTACGACCAACTATCGGCTTCATGTTTCTCGAAACACGACTTAATTTTCACGACATATGACTTTATTTTAAATAATGAAACACTATCAGTTACATATCGTGACTTTAATAATATCAATTACAATGTCTTGGCAGAACATATTTCTTTAGTAAATTGGGCGTCCATTTATCATATGACTTCTGTTGACCATCAGTTGTCTTGGAGAATAATATCTCATACTTATTTGATCTTACTGTACCTAAGATAACGAAGAACATTAGCACCTATACAAGATCGTGGTTTACAGCACATATTAAACAACTGATTGGTCAAAGAGATAATGCGTTTTCACGTTGGAAAAAATTTAAGTTACCTCAACTTAAAGAAGAATATCGAAATCTTAGAAGAGAAGTTACTCGTGAAATTCGTAGATCAAAGTCTGAATATTATGGCCACCGTTTTGAAAATGCAATTAACACCAAACGGAAATGGAAAACTATTCGGGAAATTGGAATTGGCCGAACTAGTAATAGGAAAACTTGCGAACTCACTCCTGATGAACTTAATTCAGCTTTTACTAATTTACCCACTGTTCAATGTCAACCTCCTGCACACAATACAATAAATAACCTAGTGATTTCTGATAATGATAGTCCATTTGATTTTCAATGTGTTAGCAATGATGAGGCCCTTTCCTGCCTTTTAGCCATAAAATCAAATGCAATTGGATATGATAACATGCACCCTAAATTTATCAAAATTATCCTTCCTATCCTCTTACCATACATTACTTTCATGTATAATACGATCCTTACCACCAGCGTGTTTCCAACACAATGGAAGCATGCAAAGGTTATTCCTGTGCCTAAGACAAACTCTGAGTTTAGGCCTATATCAATACTACCATTCTTTTCTAAGGCTCTTGAGAAGATAATTCATAAACTGATAAACGAATACCTAAAACGATTTGGGTTATTATCGCAAAAGCAATCAGGCTTTAGGCGAAAACATAGTTGTACAACTACTTTAATAGATGTTGCAGATGATATTCGTCATGCCATTGATGGTGGAAATATTTGCTTTTTAGTCCTTCTTGATCATTCTAAAGCCTTCGACATAGTTGATCACTCAATACTTTCAACAAAACTTAGCCGGCTTTTTAATTTCTCCGAGTGTTCAAAGAAACTTATTGAATCTTACCTGGTAAACCGTGTTCAGTCAGTCTGCCTTAATAACCAATTTTCGAGACCCCTACATGTACCTAAAGGTGTTCCGCAAGGCTCAATTCTAGGCCGTCTTTTATTTTCAATGTACACCAATGACTTGCCAGATCATGTTAAGTATTGTAAAGTACACATGTACGCCGATGACGTCCAAGTATATCTTTGCAGTCCACTAATATCTTCCAGAGAAAACGTTGCAAAACTTAATGATGATTTAAATAATATTTATAACTGGGAAACTGCTAATGGACTTTGTCTGAATACCCTCAAGTCCAAATGTCTCATCATGCAGAAAACTCTACGTCATAATCTAGAAAACTCTACGTCATAATCTAGATTTTGATATTGTTCTCAACAATCAGAGAATTGAAATTGTGTCCTCATCAAAAAATCTGGGTATTGTTTTTAATGACACACTTAGTTGGAACAATCATGTAAACATTGTGGTAGGGAGAACGTATGGTATGCTTCGGACGCTTTGGGCGACTCAATCTTGCACTCCATTAAATATAAGAATAATACTTGGAAAATCTTACCTAATGCCGGTTTTATTATACGGGTGTGAAATTTTTGCTTTATGTGACTCAACTAGTAAGAGAAAACTAAATGTGGCCTTCAATAGTATTATAAGGTATGTTTATGGATTAAAGAGACTTGATCGTATTTCCTCGTTTTCAACAAGATTATATGGTATGTCGTTTGATAATATTTTAAAATTAAAGGTGCTAGTCCTATTACACAAAATTATATATCCGAAGGAACCATCATACCTTTTCAACCGCTTAACCTTTGCAAGATCCAATAGAGGGAGAAAGCTTGTACCGATAAGATATCGTAGTAAAATTTCTGAATGGCAGTTCTACTTTAATGCCGTTTATCTCTGGAACTTACTACCAAATCAAACACAGAAAATCAACAACGCAATACAGTTCAAAAACAAAATAACTGCTAGTTTTTCAATACAAATTTAAATTGTTTGTCACTTATTGTTTTTAATATACCTACGTTATTTCAACCATTTTTCTCTTTTTTTTTTTTTAATCAAAATTTTTACCATTTGATTCTTTTATATTAAATTATGTCAAATTCATTCATTTATTTAGTTCTTTATTTTATTTATTTTTTTATTTACTTTATATAATTATACAATTTATTTAAATATTTTTGTATACCGTTACTTGTTTTTCTTTAAAAATTCCCATACTATAATATAAAAGATGTAAATCTTGTTGTATGGGAAGAACAAATAAAAATAAACTAAACTAAACTAATTAGAACATATAATACTGAAATATAACAACAAATGCACTGAACTTTTAGCATTTTTTTTCCTAGAGGTAGCTTTATATTTTTGGACATGTCTTGGCACAATGAGGCCCGATTTACCTTATTTCCAACAAAAACTTGTCCGAAATAATGACAAACAATATTATCGTAATATAAACCAGAAAAATGGATTATTTTGTGAATGAGCGTGATTTCAACAGACAGACAAACAAACGGACGGACGGACAGACAGATAGAAGTGTTGTAAGGATCAGGAATATATATACTATATAGGGTCTGTGTGTTACAAATGGAATGACAAACTGATGTATACCCTAAGCACAGTGGTGTGGAGGGTATAAGAAATAATTTTTTAATGCCAAGATTAAAGTAGATTTTTGTTCGTGAATGATGACAGGATATTTTAAAGAGATGTCCGATGTACTGAAATTTATACAAATATATTATAATAAGTCCAAAGATGTAGTGAGTTTTTCGTAAGAAAGCACATCAAATATAAGAGTCAACAGTGACTATGATTGGTGCCAAGAAAATTAAGAATATTTCCAAATATTTTAAAAATGTTTCATCAGTATATTCAGAATATACGCACTTCATAAGGCACCAAAACGAAATTTATATTTCGCTGCATCACTTAAAGCAAATAAATGAATAATTCAATTTCAATTAAAACCTGGCATCATGTTCGTTGATATGCTTCGGTTGCAGTATCATGCCTCATCAGTATACAGGAGTACGTGATGTGGTTTCCTATGAAGCGCAACAACATCAGAATAATTTTCAGATATTCAACGAAATCAACAAATTTAATTGAAATTATTGTGGATATTTCATACATAACTACTCGTAGATACGGAGTGAATGTCTTTGTTTAATTGTATAAAAACTACATTAAATTAACTACGTACAGTAGATTCATTAGCCAAGGCATTCGCCAATGTTGCAGGAAGGCAAAATCGTTGGACTTTTATGTGTATATTTATTTAACAGCGTATTTATTGCAAATCACTTAAATCGACTTGTCTGTTGCAAGTGCGATTTACTTTCCGGTATGTCTTTAATCAAACTTTGTGTTGTCGTGGCTTAAATAAATAATGATTGGTTTTATTGGAATAGAGATAAAATCCTTATGAATGGTAGTAAAAATGGAAAGGACGTTTTAGAAAACATTTATAAAGATAAAATTAATTTAGGAAATTTTAATTATGATGATTTGTTAATTCAAAAAAACTAACTATTGCCGGATGTAAAAATATTAATCAAAATTTAGTTAGTAAGAAATATTGTAATAAAGAGCACAACTGTCCATTGAAAATAATTTCCTATAATGTTCATGGCTTAGAAAATAAATTCTATAATGTAGATTTTTTTGAGTATATACAAGAAGCCGACATCTTTGTATTGTTAGAGACACACGTAGAGAGTATTAAAATCGCTAAGTTCGAAAACAGATTCAAGAATTTTTACTCTAAATGGAAACCAGCTACTCGAAACAGCCCGTTTGGTAGAGCCATTGGAGGTCATATTATTGGAGTTCGTAAAACATTAAAGGATGTTGGAATCAAACATGATTTGAGAGCATATGGTGGTACTGATCTGGTTGTAATTACAATAAGGGAAGTTCAGTTTTCTATAATACCGACGTACTTACGAGGTGCGAATTGGATATACGAATTTGAAATTTTAAAAAACAGTTTTCATACCAATAATATAATTAACCCAATAATAATGGGTGACTTGAATATTAGAATAGGGTTGGAGCAACTAGAGCTGGATGATGTTTTTAATTTGTTTCCTGCTGGTCTAGAATATCGCAAATCGCATGATAAAGTAAATTTAACTGCTGAAGGCAAAAAGTTTATTGAGTTTTGCAATAATTACGGGATTGTGATTGTAAATGGAAGAACTATCGGTGACGAAGAGGGTTCTTACACCTATATTGGTAGTGCCGGTAATTCGGTAAACGATATATGCTCTGTAGCACTAGATATGCTAAATTTTGTGGATATATTCTCCGTAGAGAATCAAATTTGGTCCGATCATTTGCCGATTCAACTTTGCTTGAATTTTCCTGATAAAGAGAATAATACACGCAAAGGCAGCTTAATTCCTAAATTAAAATGGGATTTAAAATATAAAGAAAGTTACTGCTCTAAATTAAACGTTAAATTAAATGATATGATGAGGCGGAAACTACCATTTAATCTAAGTGATCTTAAGGACGTGATCATGGAAATTTATATAACACCAACAATAAAACGGAAACAAATATGTTTCAAAAATAAGTGGTTCGATGTTCAATGTAAAGTAGCTAGAGAGAAATCATTCAATGCATTAAAATCATTCAGAAATTCTCAAGGTATAGAAGACAAACAAAAGTAGACTGATGAAAAACGTATATTTCAAAAGTTGTGTAAAAGAAAAAAAGATGATTATTACAAAGAAATGGAACTAAAGTTAAACTCCATAAACGACAGTAAACAACGGTAGCAGTTAGCAAAAGAAATAAGAAATCAAGACATAAATATTAGCAGCCAAATTACTGCAGATAGTTTTAGAGAGTATTTCAAGTTACTGCTCAATCCCATTATCAGTGCATCAGATATCCAGTATGCAGCTAACTACGTGTTTGATCAAGATCTTGATAAACCATTTTCGTTACAGGAAATCAGGCTGACACTTGCGAAGGTAAAGAAAACAAAGCTCCAGGTGAGGATAGAATCCCCTATGAATTTTTTATTAATGCCAGCAATGAATACCTTAATGCTCTTGCGGATGCTTACACGAGATGGAAAGGCTTCAGTGGAAATGTTTGAACGAAGTATAGTTCTACCAATTTATAAAAAAGGAAATAACAATGAACCGTGTAATTATAGAGGAATCTCCTTTATGAATTGTATTGGAAAGATTATGATAGGTGCCATACTGGAACGGTTGACGCAGTGGACAAACAGACATCAAATAATAAATTAATATCAAGCTGGTTTTCGTAGGAGCTACTCCACCATCGACAACGTTTATAATCTGGCAGCAATTATCAACATAAAGTTTCATGAAAACAAAAAGGTTTATGCATTTTTTGTGGATTTCCGTGCGGCATTTGATAGTATTCCTAGAAAACTCTTGATTTACAAACTCCACCAGATGGGAGTATCCTCAAAAGTCGTTACTTTTATTGAAAGCGTGTACAAAAATTCTAAGACTGCAATTTGGACTGGGAGTGAACTTTCAGATTACTTTGAGACTAAGTCAGGCGTTAAACAAGGTTATTTATTATCACCGCTATTATTCGCATTATATTTAAATGATCTGCATGATAACTTGAAAGGCGGACTATTAATAGATAACATGAATTTAAGAATACTTATGTATGCGGATGATATTGTTATAGTAGCTGATAATGCAATTGTTTTACAAAATATGATCAATAAACTGGAAGATTATTGCAATACATGGGGAATGGAAGTAAATTTAGCAAAGTCGGAGATAATGATAATTAGGAAAGGAGGTCGTATAGCTGCTAACGAAAGATGGAAATTTAATGGAGAAAATGTAAAAATCGTAAACGAGTACAAATATTTAGGTATATTATTAACACCATCAATGTCTTTTACAAAACATATAAATGCAAAAAATGAAGCTGCTAAAATTTGTGTTAACATCACGTGGAAAAATTTTGTTGGTAATAAAGATGTGTCACTGAAAGCTAAGTGGAAATTGTTTCAAGCCATTTGCAGATCTGTTCAGTCATATGGTGCACAAATATGGGGATTTTCAGGGTTCAGCTATATAGACAAACTTCAAAGGTTTTTTACAAAAAGAGTGTTAAATCTACCAGAAAATACATCTAATTATGTTATTGCCCTGGAAACGGGTCAGGAAGATGCTCATATATACACTTACAGCCTTCATTTAAAATATATTGCTAAAACTCTGTTCGAATATAACAACAAAAGATTACCTCATAGATTGTCAAAAATTATTATAGCGAAGAAAATATTCTGGTATAAAGAACTAATTGAGCGATTAAACAAATACGAAGTAAGTTTTATTAATGGAAATCAAAATAAATCCTTATGGAACAGTGCATGTTTGGAATTGATTAAGCTAATGAAAGTTGAAAAGGAAAAGGAACATTTTTTAAATGCATTACAAAGCCAGCATTGAATATACAAACATTTGAAACATGATATAGGTCATACGTATTGTAATGAACAATATAATCAAAGAGAAATATCCCTTATAATGAAGACGCGAGGGGACCTTCTGTGGCTAAATGGGAGTCTGTATAGAACTGACCAGCCAAGACTGTGTTCTTTATGTAACCTTAATGAAGAGGAAACTCTTATGCATTTTCTAGGAAGATGTCCTGTATTAAATACAATAAGATGTAGGTTATTCAATATTTAAATGGTGGGGAAGATGGAAATTGGCATCCTCTGTATAGTTATGTAAAAAATGCTCTTGCTTATAGGAAATTCTTGATAAATGAATTTAACTATTAGATTAATAAACAAAGTTAAATTATTTTGATATAGTTAAACTTCCGGCTGACGGTTTTAAGCCAAGCCGTATAAATAAAACTTTATTATTAGTATTATTATATAAAATATTAATATTGTTATAAGAGAAGAAAAAATTAAATAAAGAATCTATCTATCCATCCATCTATCTATCTTGTGGCTTAAAATAGTCTTTCACAGATTTAATGTTGTGCTTGTTGTACATTTCTCCAAATACAAGGTGTCATTTTACTGGTGGTTATAAACTAAGCGACATGTCATGAAAGGCTTTATATATATTTTTTTGAAATTACATTTTGCGACATAATTGTTGTTTGGTGGATGCTTCATGTGCTGGAAGAAACTTTAAGGTAAGAGTAGTGAAAACCTCGAAGGATTTAATGCTGTTTGGTAAAAGTTTTTTTATTTTTATTTTGTTTGTATATACAAACCTCCATCTTTGCAAACAAAATACGAGTAGTATTGAAGTAATTGAAAGCATGAAAGAATATTATAGTTACAATACCCAATATCATGAGTTTAAAGGACCATCCGTACAGGGTGTGGTCAGTAATGTTACATAATACAAATTTAATTGAGATTACCATAATTTTTTTGCCAGAAAATATGTTTATGTTTATATCGAAATTAGTTTCAGAAATGGTGTTATCATGATCGGTTTAAGTGGGGTCACTAAAATTGCCTCCCATTAAGAGTCGGGCAGGTTATTATGATAACTTTATCAACGATTTTTAATATTGCGACAAATAATTTTTTCAAATATTTTTCACATTTCTTCCACAAAATCATCCACATTTAAAATTATTGTTTTCAATGTACATCTGTCAGTCTGAATACAAGATTCTAATTTGACCTCATCTATATATTCGCCATCAGAAGAGTTGATTAAATTCTCTTTGGCGAATGTGGTTTCCGGGCAATTTGTACATTCATCTAAGTGGCAAGAAGTTGTTGCATTAGGACACATAGTCAATTTAAGGCATTCGCGGTAATCGTGTAAATATTCTGGCGAATCATCTGTTAAGTACTTTAAGTTGATTTCGTTCAACATCAGTTTAATCAACAGCTGAACATATTAACGCCAAGAAAAGATTACCAAAAAAGCAGCAAATAAAGGCGATAAATAAGCTGGATGAAAGACTGGGTATTTAAAAATTTACAAAACTTGAATACTTCATCAGCTACAATAAATTAATTTAAAAAATAATTATAATATAAATGGATCTAATATGACTAAGATTAAATTTTATTAAATTATTTATCTATTTATTTTTATTATTATTATTATATATTAATTTAATTATTATTTCAAATAAATAATAATAATAAAAAAATTATAATATAAATGGATCTAAAAAAAATTCGAACTAACATAAACAAACGCCGCGATACGGGTCTTCTAATTTAGCCTCTATTTTCACCCCTCACTCTCAGAATCGACCTAACTTTTGCTAACCTGCATTTCTTCCACAGTGTTATTTTATGCGGAAATATTAAAATGATTGTTACACTAAAATAATGAAACTTAATACTAAATGATTTTTTATAGGTATGTCAATATTTTAGGCCATATCTTGTCATAGTGATGGCCGAGTTAACCAATTTTAAACACCAACCTGCTCGAAATAACGATAAATAAGTTTATGCAGGTAAAATGTAATTTTTGTGAATGAGTGTGATTTCAACACAGACGGATGGACGGACTGACGGACCGAAAGACAGACGGCCATATCTATATCAACTCCAGTTATTATAAGCATCAAGAATGTCTATTATTTATGAGTTCTCAATGGAAAGACAAACTGCACAGTGATGTGGTGGGCATAAAAATTTGCAGTTATGTTAATTTCAATTTCCCAAACTGTTAGTTTTTCCGTATTGGAATTTATAAGTTAGTTATAAAAAAATTTACATCAGTACATAAGGCTGTATGGTACGAAAGCTGAATCTAACCACACTGCTCGTAGGCCTGACTTTAGGTGAGTGTGTTAAAGCGCTGACCAAAAAGTGCAAGTACGAGTGTATGTGAAGGTTCATGGTTCAAAACCTCACGGCCGCCTTAAGTAGAAAAAATTTTCATATAGAAACAATCTATTCAATTAAAACATAACAATTATCACAATGTTCAATAAATCGCTGATGAAGGCTGAAATGCCAGAAACCGGTCCGATTAAGAATACAGTGCAGTTATGAATTTTTGAAATATATGCTTTCTTCTTCTTTACCACGCACCATTTAAACAAAATTATAATTTGCAGTAATTGCAATATGTCTGAAAAATGACTAAATCTAACAAACAATAAATTTTAAATTAACTGTAAACAATACATTTAGTTGTAGATCAACATAGCAACAATATAATTAACAATACTATCAAAGATAATTGCTTAAGTGGCCTTAGAGCCATCAACTTTATTATATTTAGTAACAATTATGTGTAGCAACTAAATTACCAAACTAAATTAAAACTGATGCCCATCACAGACAAGCTAAGAAAAACGTTTAAGATTCCACTGGCTTCTTTTAGGGGTAATAACTTTTGTCAGTCAACAATCCAGGTAAATTATAACTATTAAGGATACGGATATATAATACAATGAAAGACAAAAATTCTCGAAGAAAGTAATATATTTGAGTGTGCATACATACATCAGAAGTATAACATGGGAAAAGGGAAAAGCAAAAGGAAAAAATGAAGAAATTCCGCTTAAATAAGTTTCTGTCATTTGTCAAAGTTTATGTTTTTATTATACACGCTTTTGTTAAAAAAAAAGAGAGAAAACCACATCACAACATAATCTTGTTACACTTTTTGTTTATTATTTACAGGTACAATGTTTTCTGTTAGAGATTTACATGTTCTTGTAACTTTTTATGGTGATTTCAGTTTACGTGAGAACAAATCTCAAATGAAACACTAGTACAACTTTATATTATTCTGTTATAATAATGAGGTTTTCTATACAAAATGTTTGTCATTTCCATTTGTCTTTCAAGATTATGGGTAATACCAGAAGTTATGGAATCCTTCAACAAAAAAAAAAAAAAAAAAAAACACATAGTGTTAAATTCGGCTGTGCTGTGGGTTTTTCGTTTATCTGGACTTATTGTACTATTTATAACAAATGTATACCAACTATTTGAAAAGTAAACAATTTGATAAACTTAGTACAAAATTATTCTAACAAACACATTGAATTCTTAATATTTTTTAGAGGTGTCTTCATTAGGGTGGCCCTTCGTTATATAGAAAGAAATAAAAGTGTTCAAACTGTCGGTCCCACCCCCTAGAAATATGCGAATAGCAAAAAAACTGAGAAATACAAAGTTTTGGGCCAATCAAAAAACGTTTAGTCGTGGCGCAAAGCGATTGAAAATTTCAAGTGTGTTTATATGGGGAAAATATGACTTTTTTTCAGATTTTACGAAAATTTCATTCTATAGCTTAACTTTACCGACAAGCTGTTATATAATTCGGAATCAGTTTTAAATTATCCTTTCAACAGGCTATAAAACTTCAAAATCGAATAAAACCTCGCCAAGAAATAGCAAATGCCCCAGACCACTTTTGTGCCAAAAAAAAACTAGGTCATGGAATTTGATGGCATTTTTTTCAACTTTGAGAAATTGATTAAAGCCATCATTCCTTTTTGGTCTCTATACTTATAAGTACTCAGATATGAAGTATTGTTTTATTACCACGTTGTTAACCTATTGCGCATTGAGACCGAAAATTGGAAATGTTTTTGATAAAATTTTTAAAACTCCTTTTTCAAGTTTGAAAAAATTTTCTTAAACAAAATTTAAAAAAATTAATATATTACTTTAAGGTTTTATTAAATGCATGTTGCAGATTAACTGTGTGAATTTTTAAGTAAATCCCTCCACCAGAATTTTTTTTACAAGGATTTTATTTTTGCGGATTTCGAGAAAACTTGGATTTTTGTGAAATATTCTGTAAATGTACTCTTTCTAAATACTTTGTGTCAAAAATTCATCACTTTTCTACTTTTAAATGTTATATTTTATCTTAATAGCCCAGGGTTTCGGAAAAAAATAATATGACTCCATTAACCCTTTTGGAATTGGGGTCACATATACCCCAAGCTAATAAAAGACAATTTATTCAAAAAAGTCAAATATTTTGTAAGTGCTGTCTAATTTTTAGATGCGACGCTTAAAATATAATAACCAAATGTGTAGAAGTTTCGTTCCAAAAATTTTGGATAAATCCGAGAACGTTAACCCATTATTTGCCAGGGCCAGATTTGGATTTTAAGATATTTTTACATAAAAATTACCGAAAACGAGTTTTTCTATTACACTCGATGAAACCACTATGTAGAATTTAAGAAAAATAATTCGGTTAATTTTTTTATTATTTAACCCTTCAGTGCTCCTGAGATCAAAAATATCCATTATGATATATCTTTGGTGCAATTATCTGCTTATTGCTCGCGAATATAAATTAAAACAACTTTTAACCAATTTTGTTATAAAATTACTTTATATAATAAAGTAATAGTTGAATTTCTTGCGGTCTCACTCACCAATTTGGTGGATATTGATAAAAAACGCAAAAAAAAAAAAAATTTCAGGTCAATCGGTGAAGATGCCATTACTTATAATGGTTGACATTTTTGATTTTTAATAATCGGTCGCTTTATATTATCTTCAATGTCACCTACATCTTTTCAAACTTCTAACATTTTATTTCCCAGTTTTAAATAGTTTATTAAATAAAAGTAAATTTCAAATATAATAATATATAAAAGGTAATATTAAATTATTACTACTCTTAATGGAATAAATTACAAAATTAAATCAAAGTGAATTTCAAAAAACGTCCTATTTTTTAGACATATGACTTAAGTTGTTTTAATTTATATTCGCGAGCAATAAGCAGATAATTACACCAGAGATATATCACAATGGATAATTTTGATCTCAGGAGCACGGAAGGGTTAAATAAAAAAAAATTAACCGAATTATTTTTCTTAAATTCTAAATAGTGGTATCAACAAGTTAATTGAAAAACTCATTTTAGGTCATTTTTATTTTAATGCCTTGGCAAATAATGGGTTAATGTCCTCGGATTTATCCCAAATTTTTGGGACGAAACTTCTACACATTTGGTTATTGTATTTTAAGCTTCGCATCTAAAAATGGGAAAGCGCTTACAATATATTTGAATTTTTTGCATAAATTGTCTTTTATTAATTTGGGGTCATATGTGACCCCAATTCCAAAAGGGTTAATGGATTCATATTATTTTTTTTCCGAAACCCTAGGCTATTAAGATAAAATATAACATTTAAAAGTAGAAAAGTGATGAATTTTTGATACAAAGTATTTAGAAAGAGTACATTTACAGAATATTTCACAAAAATCCAAGTTTTCTCGAAATCCGCAAAAAGAAAATCCTTGTCGAAAAAATTCTGCTGGAGGGATTTACTTAAAAATTCACACAGTTAATCTACAACATGTATTTAATAAAACCTTAAAGTAATATATTAGTTTTTTTAAATTTTGTTTAAGAAAATTTTTTCAAACTTGAAAAAGGAGTTTTAAAAATTTTATCAAAAAAATTTCCAATTTTCGGTCTCAATGCGCAATAGGTTAACAACGTGGTAATAAAACAATACTTCATATTTGAGTACCTATAAGTATAGAGACCAAAAAAGAATGATGGCTATAATCAATTTCTCAAAGTTGAAAAAAATGCCTCAAATTTCATGACCTAGTTTTTTTTTGGCACAAAAGTGGTCTGGGGCATTTGCTATTTCTTGGCGAGGTTTTATTCGATTTTGAAGTTTTATAGCCTTTTGAAAGGATAATTTAAAACTGATTCCGAATTATATAACAGCTTGTCGGTAGAGTTAAGCAATAGAACGAAATTTTCGTAAATTCTGAAAAAAATCATATTTTCCCCATATAAACAAACACACTTGAAATTTTCAATCGCTTTGCGCCACGACTAAACGTTTTTTGATTAGCCCAAAACTTTGTATTTCTCAGTTTTTTTTTGCTATTCGCGTATTTCTAGGGGGTGAGACCGACAGTTTGAACACTTTTTTTTATTAAGGGACACCCTAGTCTTCATATTTTGGATATATCTTGACACAATGACTTCAACAAACCGACGGAAATAGCTATATAGACTCGAGTTGTGAACAGCTTTCTAATTTCCAAATTTTCGGCAATAAGCGAAGTCTAACAGTTTTTGATGTGACAATAATTTAAGCTGGCTCACGCACCTTATTTTGAGAAGGCGGCCAAAAATCATATTTTTTTTTTGTTACCGATTTTAAAGTTATGTTATTCACTTGAAAGTAAATACTAGTAAACCTCGGGAGCCAAAAAATTGCGACTCTATCTCAACTATATTACAGCGAACAGGGTCTTCGAAAATGGGCTTTCTCAGTATTTTGCTAAATTTAAAAATTTCTTTGTAAATTTTTATTTTTGAATGACTGTAACTTTTTTGATTTAAAAGATTTTGAAGTGAAATAAATTTTGTATAATTTTGTGGCTTTCATAATATTAATGGTAAAAATGTAAAAACACTGAGTCATTCCGAAATTTAAAAAAAAAATTTTTTTAAGAAAGGTCCAAATTTTTCCGAAAATCTCCTACTTAATAGAGCATAACTCCTGCCAGTCAAAAACAGTAAGAAAAAATCTTGCACTCTTCTAGAGTCCGAACCATCCCCTATACTCACATATCCCATTATATACCCGCCGGTTTCCGCCCGTGTGCACCAGAACAATTTTTCTGACCCAAGGTTAGATATTTTCTGCAAAATTTATGAATACAAAAGTTGTCCTCTATGTGGTTAGGATATATTAAGTTTGAGTTGATGTTTGTAACTGCCAAAAATATTGGACCTTTATCCATCTTTTATTATACGGATCGACTCAAAAATACTTTCTGAGTCGATTAAACGATGTCCGTCCGTCCATCTGAGTGTTATGAATACAAAAGTTGGTCGTACCGGTGCACCGCGGTGTATTTTTTTGCGTGTCGGTAGAGTTATCAGGAGTTGTTATATACTTATAAAAAAGGGTTAAGATATAATGTGCTCAATTGTTACAGGTTCATTTACATAGGTATCTTTCAAAAACATTAATAGTCTGAATTAGAGTTATATAGCTTAAATACCTGGCAAAATGGGTTACAATTTAAATAACAGGTAAATGTTAAAAAAAAAAACTATTGCGACATAGCCCTTTAAGCAAGGTTCAGAAAATACACACAAGAAACACATAATGTTCTGTTCAAAAGCAGCCAACACATATCTTTATTTTCATATCAATTATGTGCGTTTCTAAATTTTCTACGGTGCCCAACACAACCATGACTGTGTTCGTTTTAATATTTCGTTATTTACACGAACATTTTTGTATCACGTACTTTTTGTTTCAATCACAAATAAACCACACATTTATGAGTGTTGCTTTATTTGAAGTTCATGTTCTGGTACGTGTACTGAAAAAAAAAACAGAACATGTACAATAAACAGGTTCGAGTTCAGTTATATTTTAAGCCGTGTTGTGGCTCGTGTACTAAGAAAAAACAGAACATGTACAATAAACAGGTTCGAGTTCAGTTATATTTTAAACACGACTTAAAATATAACTGAACTTAAAATATAACTGAACTCGAACCTGTTTATTGTACATGTTCTGTTTTTTTTTCAGTACACGTACCAGAACATGAACTTCAAATAAAGCAACACTCAAAAATGTGTGGTTTATGTGTGATTGAAACAAAAAGTACGTGATACAAAAATGTTCGTGTAAATAACGAAATATTGAAACGAACACAGTCATGATTGTGTTGGGCACCGAAGAAAATTTAAAAACAAACATAATTGATATGAAAATAAAAATATGTGTGTGTTGGTCTAAGTTATGTTTGTTTACATATATGTACGAGATTTAGTGTGTGTTTTTTTCTGAACTCTGCCATTAAGATATGACCAAGTATGCTTGACCTTTTAAAAGGGGTTAGGGTATGGGTTTTTTATGCTTCTAAAAGTGGTAATAAAAGATAAAAATTTTTATTTTACATAATTGCAAGAAAGAGTATTTATAATAATGTTTCCACAATTATTATTCATTACAATTTGTGCAATGGCTAAGTACTGTTACAGAGATCTGGCAGATATTTATTTTCAACGAAATGATGTAGACGATGTAATTTTGCACATAGTGAGCAACGACTTCTTTAAGAATTGTAACCTAGAAGACATTGAAATGCACAAAGGAAAAATTACTAATTTTGCATCGAATTTGAAAAGACGGTACATTAAATGCTCTCATAGCAAGGCAAAGATGTACAAACGTTACCAAGACTGGTTAATAAAGGAACTTATTTTTGAGAGTGCATCTACAACTGCCAACGAAAGTGGAAAAAAGGGTCGACCAGCAAAACCAATTGACGGATATAGTGAAAGATCTCGAAGGCGCAAGCTGGAGAATATCAATGAAGAAATTTCTCAAAGAATTATTAAGGATTAATTTTTGCACCAAATTCAACCAACCCAAAATAAAAAAAAATAAAATTGAAATAATTGAAAAAATAGTAGAAGCGAGCCCAAGGCGCACAAAGAGGATTTTGAAAAGCATTCCTACACCAATTGAAGATAAGAAATTTACGCCGGAAGAAGCGTTCGCCCTATTTTTGGATTTGAAATTGACCAAAAATCAATACAAGGAATTGCGGAAGCGAACCAATGAAAAGAATTGTGGGATTTTTCCATAGTATCGAGATTTAGTTTCTGCCAAAAAAGAATGCTTACCTTCCCAATCTGCTATTAGTGTCACTTCAACAGCAGCAGAAATAAAATTGCAAGATCTCCTTGAACATACTGCAGAACGATTGCTAAATACGCTTGATACTGATCATTTAAAAAAAATTGGTAATGGCAGCATTACTTTAATTTCTAAATGGGGATGTGATGGATCCTCTGGTCAGAAACAATACAAGCAATTTAATGCCGAAAATTCATCAGATGCTAATTTATTTATGGTATCTTTCGTTCCATTGCGCTTAACAAAAAGGTATAGCGTCTTAGAGCCGTCAACTAGTAGAGCAACAGAAATTGATATATGGAAAAATGAAATTCCTTCTTCAACAAAGTATTGCTGCATTGCAAATGGTTAGAAAAATTGTTAAGTTTTTTAAAACTTCACCGAAAAAAAAATTCAATTTTACAAGAATATATTAGGGAAAAGCACGGTGTAGAATTAAGTTTACTTTTGGATTGCAAGACCAGATGGAATAGCATTATCACCATGGTTGAAAGATTTCTAAAAATTGTTGAATCAGTTCGAAAGGCATTAATTGATTTGGGTTCCCTAACATTATTAAACAATTATGATATTCCAATATTATCAAATATATTAAAAGCACTTAACCCAATTAAAATAGCTGTTGAAGCATTGGGCAGACATGATGCAAATTTAGTTATAGCAGATGCGATTCTGAAAATTTTATTTGATTCTTTGATTGCAAATGATGAAAATATATCAAGAGAATTGTTTGAAGCTTTGTCTGTCCGGGTTAAAGAAAGAAGAAATCAAGATCTTGTGTCTTTAATGAAATATCTTCAAACACTTGATTTACAATTCACAGCTACTGCAGAACTACCTTCATCATCAAAGTCTATAATTATACGTTATGCTAACGAGACGTTTAACAGGTTGTTCGGAAAAGAGGTTGAATGCGTTGAGCCGCCTGAAATGCAAATTAAAAGTGGCGATTCATTTGGGGAAGAACCAATTTTTGGTTCTGATTTGAATGAAAAATTGGCAGCACTTACAATAAAAAAAAGAGTACAAAATCGCCATTTAATCAGGCAACATATCTACAAAAGGAATTTCAGTTGTACGAGAATACAGGGAATATAACAAAAAATCTGAAGAAATTATTGGATGCTTTAATGACCATACAGCCCACTTCAATTGAGAGTGAAAGGGTATTCTCAGCGTCATCCAATTTTTGCACAAAAAAAATGTCAAATCTGAGCGATTGCTCTATGAACTGCCTTTCATTTTTAAAAACATATTTTCTAAATAAAAAATAAAATAAATATATCGATATGAATTTGAAATGAACTTTAAAAGCTTAATTTATACTGAAATAATTTTTTTATGTTACGTTTTTTTTATTTATAATGAAATAGTTGTTCATATTTCATGTACATGTTATGTTTGTTTCTTTCAAATTAATTTATTTATATTATTATTAATTTCCTTATTTTTATTTTATGAATTAAAAATATTTGCTGTTTTGAAAAAAAAAAAATGTACTCTTCCATTATTTTTCAACACTTTTTAGAAATTTTCACTCCTACTTCCCATTTCACTCATAATTCTAAATTCTTTATATTTTCCCGGGTTTCCCGGGAATCCCGAGAAAATAATATTTTTGTTCCCGATTCCAAATTCCCGGGAACAAGAATATTTCGGGAAACGTGACTCTCTACATGGGACTACCAAAATTCGGTTGGCAACAAATTCGGTTGCAAAAACCAATCCGTTTTCTGTGTGAACAAAATTATCGATTTTAGTATTCAGTAAAATTTTTAAACGATATTCACTATTGCTAAAGTCAGCTGTTGTTGTAATCTTAACGACAACCATTTTTGTATTCACCCCTGTTCTTGAAACCACTATTACAAAAAAAAAACTCGTAAATGAAAAAATTCTTAAATCTACGAGTTTTTTGCTGTTCTCTAATTTCAATAAGAATATTTTTTCTCGTTTTAATTCACATAGAAAAGGCTTTGTGAAATCAAAACAAATGCCCTTATTTTCTACTAAGCAGGTCTTAAGAGATAAAAAAAACTAATTGATATTTAAACTCTAACATCTTTTTTATTGAACCTTGTCATTATTTTAAAAAATTAGACATTAATTTTATGAAAAAAAAAAAAACGATATTAAAAAACGTCTACATTTTGCGCTGATTTAAAAAAAAACTCGTAATAAGTGGTCGATGTTAATAAAACACAATTTTTGCGATGATGCTGTTCTATAACTACAATAAAAACTTTTTATTTACACAATCTATTTTCCATTATAATTTTTTCCATTATAACATAAATTCTTTATGGAGTAATTATTGCAAATAAAGGAATTAAAAAAATTTTTTTCATCAAATCACATATTTTTATTTTTTATACCCTCCACTCCAGTGTGCAGAGGGTATATATAAGTTTGTCATTCCGTTTGTAATAATTAGAAAAAAAATTTTGGACCCCATAAAATATATATATTTGATATAGCGATGTCCGTCTGTCCGTCTGTCCGTCTGTCGAAATAACGATGGCGGCATCAATCGGACAGCTAGGGTGCTCGCTGACATAGGAAATGATTCACTAACGTCCTGAAAAGTTTGCTATTTAAAATCGTCCAAATCGGTTGATTAGGGCCCGAGATTTGAATGAAGAACTAAAAAAAGTCTTGAAAAAATATAATTTTCTATGTTGTTCTTGTCACGATCACGCCTTCAATAGTGCAGCTACAGTGATCATTTTTAACGAGAATGATTCACCAAATTCATGGGAAGATTTCCATTTCAAAAATCATTGAAATCGGTGCAACAGGTCCAGGGAAATCTCTGAAAAACTAAAAAAAAAAGAAAAATATGATGTTTCTATATTGTTCTTGTTTTATTCTAAATGTTGTGTTGCTGTCATAGCTGGACTTGTTGTTTTTGTGGTCGTTGTGCTAATAATATAATAAAAACTAACCCTTTGTACATTTTTTTTATCATCTCTGGTAGAAAATTTTAAAAGTTTCCATTGTTTTGGTATCACTAAAAAAATTTACTAAATCATTTCTGTCATAGCCGCGAGCCTGCCTGCAAAGTTTCAGATCGATTGGGTCATGGGAAAGGGGTTCAAATCGATCCAAAATTTTTTCGACAAGCAGACACTACGAGTTAATATAAAGGGAGTAAAAATTTACCAGCATCTAAAGCAAATAATGCTAAAATATGCACCTAGTTGTTAATAAAAAGAAAACACTGTAAATTTAGCAAAAAAAAATTTTATGTATTAATTTATTTAAAGAGAAAAACACAAAAATAACGTTTGATGTTGTATTTTTTGTGTGTGTAATATTTACATATGCATACATACATACACATAATAAATAATACAAATAATATACATATATTCTATATATGTATATCCATAATAACTGCATGTTAGAAATAAATCGGTATATTATTTTATTTACATAAAATTCTGCAATATTTTGTTGTGGGGAAAATACATTTCTTTTGCATTAACAGAGTGTCACTTCATTTTGCTCAGCGTGACTACGCCACAGTAGATGGCGCCACAATTTTTGTTCTAATTAACTTTGCAATAGTTATTTCTATTTTAACATGAATGTCAATATTTTCAAATATATAGCATACAGAACAATGTTAAGAGTATACACGGGCTGGTCTTTTATTTCATACGTTTTTTCATTATTCTTTTACAAATATGAACATAAGTTTGGCATATTAACTTTTTGTTGTCTTTACAAAATATAGTTACCGAGTTCATCAATGAGTTTTTTGTTTTGAAAACAGTTCTACATAGTTATATAGAATTATTATTCTGCTTTATCTATAAAATATCTGATTGCGATTACATCTAATTTTTAAAAATTGTTTATAATTACTTAAGCATTATTATTCACATAAATACAAAATTGCACTTTTTAAATTTTCCATTCAAATTTAAGAAAATATCAATTCTAAAAACTGGAATTAAAATTTCCAACTATAAATTAGAAAATATTAACTGAATTTCAAAAAATCATATCAAAACGTCGGAAATAATAATTTTAAATTTAGAAGACATCAGTTGCATCTTTAATATACATATAAATTTTATTCGTTAAACACAAATTGAAATTCCAAAACAAACAACAAATATGTTTACATATAAAAAATGTTTACTTTAAAAAAAAAATTTTTGGCATTCAGGAGAAATTAATAGCTTTTCAGTAACTTCTTTTAACGATAGTCGAATCGTTAAAAAAGAAAATTGCAAAATTATCAGTAAAATTTTTAAACGATATTCGCTATTGTTAAAGTCAGCTGTTGTTGTTATCTAAACGACAACCATTTTTGTGTTGTTTATTCAATCGATAAAAACTTAAATTTTTAGGTTGAAGTGTCGCCATACAAAAAATAAAAATCATAAAATAGTGAAAATATTTTGCTTCTATTAAAAAACTTTTTTATGGAAATAAAAATATTAAATAGCATATTCAATTCATTATTTCATTTTCAAATAAAGAAACAGAAATATTAGTAAAAAAATAAAGATATTAGACATAGAGATAAAATCATCTTGTCAAACACGAAGTAATTTGTATTTTTCTATTCTTCTTTGTGTTTTCGCTTATTTTAACAGAGATGCCACTCGTTTACAATTTAAATAAATTTGAAAATAGATTTGTCGACTGTCGTTAAGATGTGTGTACTTAGTGAATCACTTACTCCTCAGTGCAACAACTATAGCTGTCGATATATTTTGCGTTGAAATTCTGTCGGATCGTTGAATTCGCACTACAGAAAACATTAATTTAAATTCAATGAATTTTAGAAAACCCCAAATGATATTTAAGAATTGCGAACATAAAAATTGTTAAATAAATAAACGCAATTTGATGAGAATGTTATTTATATATTATTTTTCACAATTTTTTTTGGATGAATATTTGAAGTTTTCCAGAAAATAAAGATAACAAATTATTTTATTTAAAATGTTTGGGACATTTGGTTTTTTGCGTTTGGCATCCCTAATTTAATTATTTATTATTATAAATTTATTCTCTATGTTTTCCAAATATGGCAATATTTTAATAAAAAAGTTGAGAAAGCTTTTTTTTGGTTATTATTTTGTTACTCCATCCGACCTATATGGCCGCAATGAAAAAATATTTCGCCAGTTAAAAGAAACTATACCATCTCCAATTAGTACGATTTAATGCATATAGCCACCCTACACAACCATTACCTTTGCAATGGAGGTAAGGGCAAGCTATTTAATTAGCAAAAACTAAATTAAAAGAGAAGTTATGTCATATAACCGGAAACGCATGCATATAGGTATATAACCTAAATGCATGCCGATCAGCAACCACGATGACCAAAAATCAAACACTGAAATAATAGAAAAGACGAAAACCAACCCAAAGAATTTGCTTAAATAATTTGGTATTAAGTTTAACAAATTGTTTACTTTTTCATTTACATTTATTATCAAGACTCAAGCCGAGGTGGAGGGTATCAAAAATTCGGCACAGCCGAATTTAACACTCTTACTTGTTTTATTTTACGAATTAAAAATATTTGCTGTTTTGAAAAAAAAAATGTACTTTTCCATTATTTTTCAACACTTTTTAGAAATTTTCACTCCTACTTCCCATTTCACTCATAATTCCAAATTCTTTATATTTTCCCGGGTTTCCCGGGAATCCCGAGAGAATAATATCTTTGTTCCCGATTCCCGGGAACAAAAATATTTCGGGAAACGTGACTCTCTACATGGGACTACCAAAATTCGGTTGGCAACAAATTCGGTTGCAACAACCAATCCGTTTTCTGGTATTCAGTAACATTTTTAAACGATATTTACTATTGCTAAAGTCAGCTGTTGTTGTTATCTTAACGACAACCATTTTTGTATTCACCCCTGTTCTTGAAACCAGTATTACAAAAAAAAAACTCGTAAATGAAAAAATTCTTAAATTTACGAATTTTTTGCTGTTCTCTAATTTCAATAAGAATATTTTTTCTCATTTTAATTCACATAGAAAAGGCTTTGTGAAATCAAAACAACTGACCTTTTTTTCTACTAAGTAGGTCTTAAGATATAAAAAAAATAATTGATGTATAAACTCTAACATGTTTTTTATTGAACCTTGTCATTATTTTAAAAAATTAGACATTAATTTTATGAAAAAAAAAACGATTTTAAAAAACGTCTACATTTTGCGCTGATTTAAAAAAAAAAAATCGTAATAAGTGGTCGATGTTAATAAAACACACTTTTTGCGATGATGCTGTTCTATAACTATAATAAAAACTTTTTATTTACACAATCTATTTTGCATTATAATTTTGTAGCATATCACTAATAATGTAAAAATTGTTGTTATGTTGAAGTTGTTGTTAGGGGTAATCCGAAGCAGGGCACGCTACGACCACCGGCCTTATTGCTCGTCGAAATGGGGGAGGTTCATTGCTCCAATACACCCAGGACCACCATACTACTTATAAATATTTTGAAGAGCGTGCAATTGGTAACGAAGAGGAAATCGATAGGTAATAGAAGGATTGAGGAAAAGTAAGTAAGGAGAAAAAAATATACCAACACAAAAATAAGTTTGAATAACGATACAAGGCGTTACTGTTATCGTATATAGCCCTCCCAGCCATGATCAAAATAAAATACTACATTCCAAAACAAATATTTAAATAATGATCCCAATTTCGAGTTCTACAACCGCTTGGTTTACCTTAGCTTAAAATCAAACAGAATATTTTATTGTTTAGCCCGAACTCATAGTGATTTTATTGAAACATTAACAAATTCATTTAATTGTGTTACTAAAGTTTAATTCAAGTTTTAACACTATTCTCAATATCTATCTTAGCTGGACATATGGAGATAAGTGTCATTTAGTATATTAATAAATTTTGAAACAAACCAAAGTTAGGTAGGTGAGTAAAAGTAAGGGAAAAGTATATCGAGAGCTTATATTCAAAAAGTGCTATCTACATTTGACAGCAATATTAATTTTTGATTTCAAAATATTCTCTGATATAACTGTCAAATATAATATTAATTTTGATATCATACATGATTAGTACGACTATTTCTTAATAGATATTGTAGCAAATCGATCCACAAATACTTTCAGATCTTATTAATAAATTGGTTTTACACGTTCTCTTTAAAATAATTATTGATGCAGATAGCACTTTTTGAATATAAGCCCTCGATATGTTTTAGTCTAAATGATTTATGATATATGTTTAAATAATAATGAACGAAATTAAAGATAGAAAAAAAAAAATAATATTAAAATAAAAAATTTTACTGATTGTGTCTCAAGGTTTTGCAATTATGCTTATAATTTTAATGTTTTTATTTCCTTAGTATTGATCATATTTCAAAATTATAACAAAAAGAGATCAAATTGGAGTTAAAATATTTATAAAAATCTCATGCATAATTTATAGCATGGTAGAAATAGTTCAAATAAAAGCTTTATTAAAAAGAACTTTATCTGGTCACCCAAAAACAAATATTCATACTTTATAAATTAAATAAGTTAGAATATCCATCCATGAGAACAGATGAAAAAGAACGAATAAAAAAATGTATATAATTGTTACGCGAGAAAACAGCACCACAAAAAAAAAAAAATATATATAAAATAATAAATGAGATTATAATACACTTACATTAACGGGTATTTTCGTTGCTCCCTCGTCGAAAGATCTTTCGATGCAGGTATTTCTTTTTGGGCTGTTGAAGAATATTTTATTTTGCAGGTTCTCTTAATTAAGAAATGTTGCTAGTGAATGTTTACCAACATAGTCGTAACGTATAACCAATTAATTTCTGAAACATTGACTTAAGAGAATGTACTTGGTATTATCAATTGTTTTAAACAGTTTATAGACTCCTTTTTTTTTCTCTCTCATTGTAATGTATTATTAAATGCAATTTCTACAGCGAATTGTTAACCAATACATAGCTCATAGCTCATACATGCCTCACACAAGATCACTGTTACTTTAATTCATAGCAAAAGGACAGTTATTGTCATAAGCGAACGTTCATTGATCAATATATATGAAACAATGTATGTTTTATGAACTTTGCTTTGGTTACAAAAAAAAAAACTAAATAGAAAAAAATTTAAATCACGATACCGCAAATTGAAATGAAAATAGTTATAAGCACGAAAAAGTAAAAATTTAAGAATCACTAATTATTAAGTGCTTTGGGTCTATGATATTCTTTTTTTCTGTTTTTTTTTTTGCAAATACATTCTTTTCACACCTTACTGACACTAGTGTTTGTTATTATTCTTTTCTGGGTTATTTTCAAAAAGATTTTTTTTTCCCTTAAGACAATGTTTTCTTCCCTGTAGCTTATATTAATGCGTTTTTCGTAAAAAAATTGGTTTAGTAGTAGTGACTCGATGCACGGATCTGTTTTAAGCCTTGTGTGAACTGCTGCCGTACGACTTTTAACACTTGCGATAAACTTCCAAAATAACACAAGCGACTGTTTTTTTTCTTTTTTTTAGTTTGTACTGTTCTTCTAGGCTCGTTTATGATGTATTATAACCTTAGCTATTTTTTTTTTTTGTTGTTACTGAACACAAGGTGCCAAATCTATACAAATTAAAAGTTGTATGAGAAAAAAAATTTGTTCTAAATAAATTTTTATTTTTATTTAATGTTACCATTAGAGATGGCATCAGAGGGATGAATGTGGAAACAACTGGAGAGTAGTTAAATGTCCAAAGCAAAGTGATCTCTGTTCTACAATCTATAAATTGACCATTTGTCTATTGATTTGAATGAAACCTCGGATTTAATCAGTTAACCATACCTGGTAGTTCTTCTGTAAAATCAAATGTTGGTTGGTGCTGAAGTTATCAAAATGTACCCTGACAAAAAGGCATTCCACAGCAGTAGAATAAATAACCTGGCCAATGCTGTTATGGATAGCAGGAAAAAAAAATGCAAGGTTCTTTTGTTAGGAGAATGAAACCACCTTATTTGTGATGCAGAGGACGTAGAATACTCACATTTAATTGTTGGCAAAAATGTTAATACGAATTTTGGTGTAAATTTCGTCCCAAATTACTAAGGGTTATTGATTTAAATATAATATATGAATTATTACACAAACTTGAAGACAAATATAGTTTTTGCTTCCTTTTTTTTATATAACTTTATTTAGCAAATATATTAGATTTTATGAAAACTTATGTTTTTTTTTTACACTGGCTTACTAGCTCTTTCACCGCAGGTTGTATGAATTACAAATGGCAGAGATTTTTGTCCTTTCGTTGCATGTAAGCTCGTATTCTTAAGCATGATTTAGCATATTTGATCAAATAACATTGTATTTCCAGAATTATAGTAAAGTATAAAGGGGAGAAAATAAAAAAAACGTAAGCGTCAAGAGCACACTACGTAAACAAGGTATTAATAAGTTCAGAGATGGCGTTGTATTCACCAAGCAAGTTATTAGTCAGTATATTTGAAAACATTTTGATAAGAAAAATTTTCGAAAGTTAATGCAAGCGCCATTACAATTTTTTCAATTATAACATAGATTCTTTATGCAGTAATTAATTAAAAAAAATTTTTTCTTCAAATCACATGTTTTTATTTTTTTGCATATGTTCGAAACAGTAGTGATGCCAGTCAAATCCAATTTATTTGAATATCGAATTTTTTTTTGGTGATGCCTAACTTTTTAAAAATAGAAAAGTCATTTTTAATTGAATGAAATTAAAGAACAAAAACAATTAAATTAACAAATAAGTTGTTATTTTAAAAGAAAATATTTTTCTTTATACTTTTTCTTTAAACTTAAGAAAAAACATGCACAAAATACTTAAAAGTTTTTTGTGAAACTGAATAAAGAACCATATGGCACCTTGGTTTCTAGATAACATATGCTCTTAACTCAAACATATGGTTCTTAACTCAAACATATGTTTCCATTAAATAAATAAAAAAATTGGTTTCAAGAAACCCAAAATTTCAATTTCATGTGATTTTAAATTCACTCTTATTCAAATAACAACGTTTCAAGAACAGGACTGATTGTTTTTTAATCGATAAAAAGCAAGGTTCAGAAAATACACACATGAAACACACAATGTTCTGTTCAAAAGCAGCCAACACATATCTTTATTTTCATATCAATTATGTGCGTTTCTAAATTTTCTACGGTGCCCAACACAACCATGGCTGTGTTCGTTTTAATATTTCGTTATTTACACGAACATTTTTGTATCACGTACTTTTTGTTTCAATCACACATAAACCACACATTTTTGAGTGTTGCTTTATTTGAAGTTCATGTTCTGGTACGTGTACTGAAAAAAAAACAGAACATGTTAAGTCGTGTTTAAAATATAACTGAACTCGAACCTGTTTGTTGTACATGTTCTGTTTTTTGTTAGTACACGAGCCACAACACGACTTAAAATATAACTGAACTCGAACCTGTTTATTGTACATGTTCTGTTTTTTTTTTCAGTACACGTACCAGAACACGAACTTCAAATAAAGCAACATATATTATATGTGTGGTTTATGGGTGATCGAAACAAAAAATACGTGATACAAAAATGTTCGTGTAAATAACGAAATATTAAAACGAACACAGTCATGATTGTGTTGGGCACCGAAGAAAATTTAAAAACAAACATAATTGGTATGAAAATAAAAATATGTGTCTGTTGGTCTAAGTTATGTTTGTTTACATATATGTACGAGTTTTTTATTCAGTGTGTGTTTTTTTTCTGAACTCTGATAAAAAGTTAAAAAGGTTGAAATGTTGTCTTGCTTTCTTTTATTATAAAAACTTTTTATATAAATAATAAATAATAACATTGACAATGGCATTTTGATAACTAACCGCTCATAAATGATGCTCAGTAATAAGCCACTTGCCGCTCAAACTCGCCGCTCTGCCGCTCGCCGCTTTGCCGATCATTGCGTGGCCTTGGCCTAACACTGCTATTAACCCATTGAACATTTCTTAAAGTGCAATTCTCATTTTCTCACCAATCCAATTACATTTTTATTTTTGAACACCACTGATTTATTTCAACCAAGTAATGGTGATTTTATAAAAGTAAAAGTGAGAAGTAAGCCATTCAAGTGCATTTACAAACTTCATTTAGTTAGGGGAGAGAACTCATTATTTACAATTTCCAATTTCATCCAATAATTCGCTTGTCAGGTCAAAGGAAATAGAAATTTTTTATAACAGAAACACCAATACGAGAGTATTAAAAGGACATTTTATTCAAAACCCTTCATTTTCTTTAAGTCACAAAATGTGAAGATAAAATTAATTATTCAAAAATTTTACTTAATTATGAACTTTTGAAACTTTGACAAATATCTGTTTGTATCTTATTGTATCTGTATTGTAGAAAATACACAGCAGTCGAAATAAAAAGACAAACTACATGTTAACAGACTTTTCTAATTAGCATTTTGTTTGAAATTAGCATAACAAAAACTTTGAGTTGTGTTAACAAAATCAAATATTTTATTTGTATTTCAATAATATTGTTGAAAATACTCGTACAAACATCAACTCTAAAATAGAAGTTTCATAAAAGCAAATATTGTCTTAAACTTATGAATTTTGTATTGCCTTTGTTAAACTTCATCATAGAATACCAGTGGGTATAATGTCAACGTGAGTATCATTGTGTAGTTTTTAAGAAACAAATATTTTTTTAGTTCCATCAAAAAATTTAAATGGAAATAACAAAACCAGCAACGCTCTATTACATTCACCTCACTGTGGTGCCAACTTCAAATTTTTTTTTGACATAATTTCGAAAAATATTTGTCTCAATTTGGGAATATTTAAAGAAGATGACATAGAAAAAAAAAAAGAAATAGTTAATCGAATCATGCCCATCCCTACTAGGTTAATCGGTACTCGTTCTTTGGTAAATATTTTATTTATATTATTGATACTTGTATTCAGATTTTTATTAATTCTTCGTAGTATCCAAACTCTTAATATGCCAGCTTGGCGGCCATTTAATTGCCAAAATGAAACTGACGTACTTTGACGAACCCCATCTCGTTTTTACCCTCATTCGAACTCTTGCGTAAATAAAAACACTGTGCGACGGCCAAAATCGGGATGGGATGAAACCACTGGGGGGAAGTTATATCGGTCAAAAAAAGTTATACGTGTCCCGGCGTTTCGCTGGGTGACCTCTAGGAATCGAGATATATCGATTTGAACTTAGTAAGTATCGAATAGAGGAATTTGTCACCCAAAAGACTATTTTGTTTGACATAACTCGAGAACTACTAGGCCGATTTTGCTGAAACAAATTTAGAAAAATTAAGAATTACAATACCTTCAATCTACTTCTATATCATTTCCCAACACAGTCAACAGTTTCGAAGTTATTAATAAATTTATGAAAAAAAAAAATAATTTTTTGCCTAAAAAATTAAAATTTTATAGTTTTAAAAATCATGCAAAATCCAAGACGGTATTATTACATTGGCGTGAAGCCACATAACCTGTGCATAAAATGAGACATGGATCATGAAATGCGATGAACGCGTTTCGCTTTTATTCATAATTAAGTGAAGGTATCTATCTCATTTTGAAGTAAAGGCTTCTCATTGGAAAAAAAGTTGATGATTTTTTTATGATTCTCAGAATTTTAAAAAAAAGTAACAAAAAAAAGATTATTTCATTTTTATGATTGCGGTAACAAACTAAAAAACGGTCAAAAATGTGCACAGACGCTGAATTTCTCTTCTTGTTCCTTCATGATACCTACTCCGTGCACAGACTCTTAAACGGAAAAAAGGAAAGTGCACTTTTTTATTGATGTGGGGTTATCCGTTGCCTACTTGTAAGGGATTATTTTTTTTTTACAGAAATTCCACCCACATTTATGAGTGCTCAATATTTGGAAAGTTATAAAAAATTTGAAACGAATTTGTATGAATTTGTATTTGGCGAATGTTCATCGATTCTTCGCAGTCAAGCCTGAAAGTCGTTTTGCTACATAAATATAATAAAAAACCAAGCATTTCCATTGGCTACAGCACAGATATGAGTTAAACATACCTTTCAATGAAAATAATTTTTGATAAAGTTAGCTACACTGCTCACATGTGGCGGATCAGTTGTGATCTGAAAGTCGTGACGAAAAACACGTGTTTCTTGTGTCTGTGGGATTGCAATGTGTAACTGTATCGTATTTATACCTATTTCAATTAAATCTAAGTTTGTTTGATATTATTTGTAAAATGCCATAGCAATTGAAAAATATATATTCAGTTTGATTTGAGCAATAAAAGAATTAACAATAATCATTATAAATTTAGGTGTGGGGTAAAAAAAAAAAAAAAAAATGGATTTAAGACCCAACCGCTGGACCATTGCAGATGCATTAAATTTAGCTGGAATATGTTTTCCTGAAAATGCAACAAAATCTCAATTAAGATCTTTGTATAATGGTTTGCCTCAATTCCAAAATTCAAATAATGATGCTGGTCAAACTTTAGATAAATTAGATACTTCTGTCGATAGTGTGTTTCCTGCCGAAAATAATACTCCTTTTGCTGCTGCTTGTGTAAATGTTTGTGCTGTTAATGATGCCTTATTGTCTGATGTTCCTAACTCTTCTGCCTTGCCAGTTTCAAATGGTATTTTATCCGATAATGGACCTTCAACTGCAAATGTAACTGCTGCAAATGATACCGGACTTCCTGCTTCAAATAATGAAGATCCTATTGATGAGGAACAGCATTTGGAGAAAGAACTGAAAATTCTCCATATGCGGTGTGAAACTAAAAAATTACAAACACAACTTCAATCTTTAGAAAGTAATTCGTATCTAACTCCTGTCAATCGGCATATTAATTATAAAGAACTTGATGTAGTTGTTCAAAAATTCAGTGGTGATGATCATCAAGATGTTTTGAAATGGTTTAGTTATTTCGAAGATTATGCTCAAATGTCTGGATATAACGCACATGAACTTTTATTGGGATTAAAATGGTTATTGTGTGGTACTGCCCGTCAATATATTCAAAATATTAACATTACCAAATATGATGTTATGAAGAATTTGCTTATCAAAACCTTTAAAAGAACCTTAACTTGCGAAGAAGTGTATCGAAAGTTGCGTGCACGCACTTTAAAACCAAGTGCAAACAATTGCTGCTCAAACTAATATTGATGAAAAGGAATTATTAGACATTATAATAGATGGATTTCAAGATAAATCAAATAATATGTCATTATTATATAGTGTTTCATCAATTGACAGACTTATTGAACATTTGGATCGTTATGAACACCGCCGAGTTCGAAAACAGGATGCAGCCTTAAAAATTAAGTCTAACGCTATGTCGGATGTGAGATGTTTCAATTGTTCTCAATTTGGACATTTTCAAAGTGCTTGTCCAAAACCTACTCGTCCTCCTGGTTCATGCTTTACATGTCATCAAATAGGTCATTTTAATAAAGATTGCCCAACTCGTAAAAAATCTACAACAGTTGCATCAGTTTTTCAAGAACCAGAAATTTTGACTGAGAATATTTATGTTAATCCAATTCAAATGGTGAGTGTGGCTTTTTACAATATAAACGAATGCACTAATTATTTGGATTTTAATACTCTTATTGATTCTGGCAGTCCAATTAATTTTATTAAGAAATCATTAGTACCTTCAAACTTTGGAATATCAAAAGAGTTAAAGGCAACAAATCTTGTTGGTCTTGGAAATTTGAAATTACATATGTATGGACAAATATCATGTTTGATTAAATATCGCAACATAATTAAACATGAACAATTAGTTGTAGTTCCAGATAATTATATGACAGCTTCAATGATATTGGGTAGACGTTTTATGAATACATTTAATATTAATCAATTCAAATAATTCGAGTGCATATCGTTTAATGGAAAATAAATTTAAGCAGGTTGGTAGGGATTGTGATTGTCTCACGTTATATAAAAGTAAATCAGAGAAAGGTGACTCAGCTTTAAATCCTCATATGGAAATACCTAATTTAAATATTTCGCCTTTGTTTAAAAATAGTGAAATAAACTTGACTAAAAATGTCATTATAAAATCCTATATTTATCCAAAAAATCTTAAGAAAACGCCGTTTACTTATAAAATGAAAATACGTTTATCTGATGATGTACCTGTCCATTGCTCTCCGCGCCGATTATCTTATCATGATCGAGGAGAAGTACAAAAAATTATTGATGACTTGTTAGAAGGAAAAGTTATTCAACCTAGTAATTCACCATATGCATCAGCTATTGTTTTAGTTAAGAAAAAATCAGGAGAAACCCGAATGTGTATTGATTATCGAAGTCTTAATAAAAGAACCATACGTGACAACTTTCCTTTACCTTTAATAGATGATTGTATCGAATATATGAAAGGAAAAACTATTTTTAGTTTACTTGATTTAAAAGACGGATTCAATCACATTGAAATGGATAATGAATCGGTACCCCTTACAGCATTCGTTACACCACACGGTCTATTTGAATATCTTAGAATGCCATTTGGCTTAAAAAATGCACCTGCACATTTTCAAAGATATGTTTATTATATTTTCCAAGACTTAATTGATTCATCTGAAATAATTGTTTATATTGATGATATTTTAATAGCATCAGTAGACTTTAAATCTCACTTGGAAATATTGAATAAAGTGTTGTCTCGTGCTCACGAGAAAGGTTTAGAGCTTAAATTAAATAAATGTAAATTTGGTTATAATGAAATTGAATTTTTGGGATACGCTGTTAATTCGAATGGTATACGGCCTACTAACAGACATTTATCTGCAATTAAAATGTTTCCAATGCCCAAAAATCGAAAGGAATTACAGACATGTATCGGTTTGTTTTCATATTTTAGAAGATTTGTACCATCTTTTTCAAAATTAGCGAATCCGTTATTAAATTTATTGCGTAAGAAACAGGAAAAATCGTTCCACTTTTCAGAGTATTGTATAAATGCATTTAATGAACTAAAGAAACGATTAATGGAAGCACCCATTTTAGCAATTTATTATCCAAAATGTGAAACGGAATTGTTTTACTGCAGCGTCCAAATGATGATAAGTTTCACCCAATTGCTTTTTTTCAAAGTCTACGTCTGATGCAGAGTCAAGATATCATAGTTTCGAATTAGAAACTTTATCGATTATATATGTTCTTCGCCGATTTCGGATTTATTTGGAAGGAATTCCTTTTAAAATTATCACTGATTGTAATTCACTTACTATGACCTTAAGCAAAAAACAAATTAATCCGAGAATATCACGTTGGGCTTTAGAATTGGAAAATTATAATTACTCAATACAACACCGTAATGGTTTGTCGATGGGGCATGTTGATGCTTTGAGTAGCTGTTACGAAAAAGATAATAAAATATCATATGTTGAAGAATTAAATACTCAACAAACAGTAGCTGCTGTTGACTCTAACGAATTAGATATACAAATTCAAATAATGCAAAATCGTGATGAAACTATAAGGAATTTGATACTTAAGTTGGAGAATGGAAATGATGATTACTTTGAGTTATCGGATGGATTGCTATTTCGCAAAGGAGAATCAAATTCTTTACTTTTGTATGTGCCTCGTGAAATGGAAGAAAATGTTATTCGTTTAGTTCATGAAAAAATTGGGCATCTTGGTGTGGAAAAGTATTTAAATCAAATTAAATTTAACTATTGGTTTCCAAAAATGAAAGATAAAATCAAACAATATATTAAAAATTGTTTAAAGTGCATCATATATTCAACACCTACACGACTACACGAACAAAATTTATACAATATTCCTAAAACTCCTTTACCATTTGATACAATTCATGTGGATCATTTTGGGCCGTTACCATCTATATTTTCAAAATGGAAACATATACTAGTAGTAGTAGACGGATTTACAAAATTTGTACGTCTTTATCCAGTCAAATCTACCAGTACTAAAGAAATTAGTTTTTCAATGGAAAAGTATTTTAATTACTATAGCCGACCAAGACGTCTTATATCAGATAGAGGTTCTTGTTTTACGTCGAATGAATTTAAAGAGTTTTTAAATAAAAACAATATTGATCATGTCAAAGTTGCGGTTTCATCACCACAAGCAAATGGTCAAGTTGAACGCGTAAATCGTATTATTAAGGCAATGTTAAGCAAATTAAGTGAACCTTTGCAACATGCTGATTGGTCTTTAAAATTATCTTAAATAGAATTTTCTATTAATAACACTGTACACAGTGCTACAAAGGAAACACCAAGTCAACTTCTCTTTGGAGTTAATCAACGTGGAATTATTATTGATGAATTTACCGAATATTTAGATAACAGAAAAAGAGAAATAATTAAGAGAAATTTAAATGAGACAAGGTTGAAAGCATTAGAATGTATTGAACGGTCTCAGGAATATAATCAAAACTATCATCGAGATCATAGTATGCCAGCCAAAAAGTATTTAGTTGGAGATTTTGTTGTAGTTAAAAATAATCCTAATATTATTGGAAAAAATAAAAAGTTTTCAGAAAAGTACCGTGGCCCTTATGTAATTAGTAAGATATTGGATAAAGATAGGTATGTAAAACAAGATATTGACAAACAATTGTCAATTAACCCAGATTCCATATAAGGCAATTTTTGAGTCAAATAATTTAAGAAGCTGGATATCGTGAGACATTGACAACAACTTGTTTATATATAAGAGACCACCTCACCATTTATTTATTTTTGTTGTTTGAGGTCAATCAATTTATCAGGTTGGCCGAACTGTAATGTGTAACTGTATCGTATTTATACCTGTTTCAATTAAATCTAAGTTTGTTTGATATTATTTGTAAAATGCCATAGCAATTGAAAACAAGTAAGAAAATTATAGTCGGTCTAGCCCGACTATACGATACCCTATACCATGGTTAAGAGACCCTATCTCTTCAGTCCAACTAATTGGATATAGCAAATATGTATAAACCAAATTTGAGTGGCATTTTTATTAATTTTTTTCGCTGCAGATATGAAAAAGTTCATATCGGACACTATATTTAAATGGGGACTAGGTCGAAAAATGGACCGATCCTGACCATATTTGGTAAAGTCACTTATACTTTGAAAAAATATATACAAACCAAATTTTAGAAAAATCTGTACAATATTTTTGTTTTTTGATAGATTTAAGTGAAGATCGGGAAGCAGCTCTATATGGGGCCTATGACTAAGAGTTGTCCAATAGGGATCATTTTTGGACTACTGATTAATGGATGTAATATATACATACAAACCCAATTTGACTAAGATTTGTAGGATAATTTGGGTCTTATGGCAATATATGTTGATTTCATAGGGGCCATTTGTATGGGGGCTAGGTCTGAACATGGACCGATTCACACCAATTTCAACAGCGTTCATTCCATGGCCGATAGAAGGTCAAATACTAAATTTCATCAAAATATATTCATACTTGCGACCTGCAGTTTGATTACAAGCTTTACATGGACACACAGACGGACGGACGGACGGACGGATGGACGGACGGACGGATGGACGGACATAGTTAAATCGAATCAGATAGTGATTCTGATTCGATCGGTATAATTAAAGATGGGTGTAGGTCAAATATTTTTGGTTGTTACAAACAGCAGCACAAAGTCATTATACCCAAACCACATAGTGGTATAGGGTATAAATATATATTCAGTTTGATTTGAGCAATAAAAGAATTAACAATAATCATTATAGGGATATCCAATTTAAAGGAAACCAATACGAAATGCATGACTGGCTTGCTCGAGATCCAACGGAGAAAGGACACAACTGTGTAAATGATCCATTCGTGCCAATGGAGAATGTCCTCGTGCTCCCTCTCCATGTCAAAAGAATTTAAGGATGCTTTAGTCAGTAATGATTAACTTGTGTGGAGGGCAGTAAAGAAAGCCATACGATTTTTTTGGGAAGTAAGCAAGCACTCAATTACCGCACTCTAGTGACCAAGATGTTGGAATACTTCCAGAAAATTTGAGTGAACATGTCTCTCAAAAATCACTTCTTGCATCACCATCTCGATTACTTCAACAAGCAGCTAGCCTCAGAGTCGGATAGACATGGCGAGCGCTTCCGTCACGTGGCCATGCCCATGGAAACGCGATATAAAGGCAAAAGGCTCGACTCGCTGGTGGCTGAAATTTTGTTGGTGGTCGCAAAAAATGTACGATCTCGACAATGAAGATGAAAATATAATGGAAGTTTCCTCCGAGGGTAAGTTATAAAATTGAAGTTATCTGACTGATTAAAAACAATTGATTTTTTTCCAGATGAAGAGAGATCTTCATCCGATACAGACTGTGAACAAGTAGGCGAACCACCACGCAAGAGAGTAGCGGGAGCAAACAAACGAAAATAAATTTATGCGTTCATCGATTTTTATGATCTATGTATCGATGTAATAACCTGTTATTTTTAATTTTTACGTGTTAGTAATAAATAATACTAGCAGATTCCAACGCTCGAAATTCGAGTGCAATTTCTAGGCAACTTTATTTGTCAACTTAGCGAATTCACAAACCAACACTTTTTTGGTTTATTATTATTATGAATGAAGGTAACAAACTCACTAACAAACTCATTAACAAATTTAATAAACACACGCATAGAATATGTGTAATTTTATGTATATGTTAGTAGCAACTTTAAATGCAATTTACTCAAAATAATGGACAAAATTTAAAAATCTGTAAATCTGGAAAACAGCTAAAAAGAAATACCTTTAAAATAATATACGTTTGGCGAAAATCGGGATAAAACTGTAGAACAAAACATCGATCACAAGAAACCGCCTAGCCTATTAATATCTATATATACGTATGTTTCGCCATAAGAAATTTTGGTATGTTTAAATGGACCCGATAGGTGGCGCTGGGGTAAAGTTATTTCTAATATTCTTATATACGATTTTACATACATATATGTATGTATGTTAGATGATGCAAAAACTTTTTTTGTTGGACCCGGTAGATGGCGCTGGCGTTCGAAAAATAATGAGTTGTAAAATTTGTTTAAATTTTATAAGTTACAAAATTCACAAAAGTTTTTATATATAAACATTCTAACCAAAAAGTAAGGAAAAATTGCATTGGCTATTGCTTCGTCTGGAATAGTCGCAACATTATTGCGTGGTGGTCGTTCAGCACTCAAATCACCGTTAAACGTACAATCGAATGGCAAAAGTTCTGCAGAAATGCAGTATTATTATTTGGGATGAATGTACCATGGCTCACAAATATTCCTTAGCAGCATTACATAGAACTTTAAAAGATTTGAAAGGCAATGAAAAACTTTTTGGTGGAGCTCTCATTTTATTATCTGGAGATTTTCGTCAAACATTGCCAGTCACACCAAAAACAACCTATGCTGACGAAATAAATACCTCCTGAAAATCATCAATATTATGGAGTAACGTTCAAATTAAAAACAAACATGCGAGTACGATTTAAAATGATCCAACGGCTGACCAATTTTCAAAACAACTACTTGATCTTGGCAATAGTAAAATCAACATTAACCCAACCAGTCAAACTGTTAATATATCCGCAAGATTTTTGTCAATTTATATCGTCACGCGATGAATTAATTGAAAATGTATTTCCCGACATTCAAAATCAATATCGTAACCATGATTGGTTAAGTGAAAGAGCTATTTTAACCGCAAAAAATGTCGATGTCGATAACATGTTGTTCTTCAGGACATGATTGATTCCGAAACGTTTTCTTTCAAATCTATGGATAGTGTTGTTGAAGAAAATGAAGCAGTCAATTCTCCAACAGAATTTTTGAATTCACTTGATGTGCCCGGTCTACCGCCACATTTATTAATATTAAAAGTTGGTTCTCCTATAATTTTGCTACGTAACCTCAACGCTCCGAGACTATGTAATGGAACCAGGTTAATTGTTCAGAAAATAATGCCCAATGTTATTGAGGCCACAATTCTCAAAGGAAAATTTGAAGGAGAACATGTTTTGCTGCCAAGAATTCTTATGATTCCTACCGACACACCGATAATATTCAAAAGATTGCAATTTCCGATCAGATAAGGCTTTGCCATGACCATTAATAAATCTCAAGGACAGTCATTGCAAATATGTGGTTTGGAACTCGAAAACAGTTGTTTTTCCCACGAGCATATTCCCCTGTCGGAAAGCCAGCAAATTTTTTCATTTACTGCCAGAATAATGAAGCTAAAAATATTGTTCATTCTTTTTAGAATTACAATAATAGAAACTAGCAGACTCCTCGAAATTCGAGCGCAAATTCCAGGAAATTTAATTTTTTCATTTAATAAAGACCCTAAAGGTGTGCTTCACAATTCAACTCATTTTAAATGAAGAAAACAAACTCAACACATTAACACAAACCCATTAGCAAATTTAATAAACACACACATAGCATTGTATAATTGTAGCAACTTTAAATGATCATAACTCCAAAAAAAATTCCAGACAATGAAAATCTGCAAATCTATAATTTATAAAATTAATTTATAGTTTTCTTACTGCCCGTACCTTTAAAGTCTATATTGGTTCACACTGTTCTGAACGTCATCCTATAACAGCAGGTTGTTCACAGGGTTCATATTTATCCCCTATCCTTTATAATTTATATACATCTGACTTTTCCCATTTCGATTACTGTAGGTATTCTGTCAATTTTCGCTGATGATACAGCAATTCTTAGGTCTGAGATCATGGCTGACGATATAATAGCTAATTTACAAACATGTCCGAGATACTATTATATTTAAAAGAATAGAAAATAATGTTAAACAGTGCAAAAACTAAGGCTAACATTATTACGGATAATTATACTGTCGTGTGGGAATAAAAAGTCAAATATTTAGGAATAATGCTGGACCCCAAGATGAAACACACAGAACATAAGCTTATGTAATTAATAAAGTGAATGTATTAATTCGTATGTTATACCCTTTTATAAATCGGAAATCGTGCTTAACGAATTTTGAATTGATGGTATTAAAATTCTATGTCTTAACAGCAAATATTTTATCGCAATAGAAAATGATTAGTCTTCATACAATTGTTAATGATACAGTGGGATATTGGGTAGTTAAGCTTTAGATTGGTAGATTTTTTTTTGTGTGCAGGTAAAAAGTGAAACCAAAACGGAAAAATTACGTTAAGTACAGTAATTTGTTTGGTATAGCTATATAAACAGTTAAATTAAAATATTTTCAAATGCAAATTCCAGTCATTGAACAAAAACTTATGACCTCAGCAAAATCGGATCTAGAACCTATTCTTGTAACTATGGCAAAGAGTATCGTATGGTATGTCTAGGCTATAATTTACTTACTTGTTTAAGGTGTTGTTTTAACCCTTTAGGAGGGAATATGGAGAGATAAAAATTTTAATATACAAAATTTATTTAATAAATTTTTGCAACGTATTAGTCATTTCGAAAGACAGCTAAATGTATTTGTTACTATACTTACAAGTGCAGCCAAGTTAAATTTAAGAACATAATTATTACCTGAAATGAAAGAAATACAGTTTGTTAGTTTTGTTGCAATAAACATATGAAAAAAGTTTTAAATAAAAAAAAAAAAGAAAAATATCGACATTAAAAAAAATATCATGTGACTCCGATCACAGGTGAGTTATGTAAACATCTCGTAATTAAAGATTTTTTATGGCACTTTTTTCAAATCAAACAGAAAGCGTCATCTATGTATCACTTATAGCAAACAACTGCATGGGCTCTGCTAATATTAAGATATTTATTATTATATACTAACAGAATATTTTTAATTTTTCGTTCTTTATTTTTTATTTTTCATTCTTAATTTTTTTTTTCGTTTCTCATTTTTCATATTTTATTTTTCGTTTTTCATTTTTCATTTTTTTCAGTTTTCATTTTTTATTTTTCATTTTTTATTTATCATTTTATATTTTATTTTTCGTTTTTCATTTTTTATTTTTCTTTTTTAGTTTTTTGTGTTTAAGTTTTTACTTTTTATTTTTTATTTTCCATTTTTTATTTTCCATTTTTTATTTTAATTTTCCATATTTTATTTTTAATTTTTTTTTTAATTTTTTATTTTAATTTTCCATTTTTTATTTTTCAATTTTTATTCTTCATTTTTCCTTTTTCGTTTTAAATTTTTAATTTTTTATTTTATCTTTTTCATTTTTCATTTTAAATTTTTCGTTTTTCATTTTTTATATTTCATTTATTTTTTTCATTTTTCATTTTTTATTTGTCAGTTTTCATATTTTATTTTTCATTTTTTAATTTTTATTTTTCGTTTTTCATTCTTCATTTTTCATTTAAAATTTTTAATTTTAATTTTCCATTTTTCATTTTTATTTTTTATTTTAAATTTTTCATATTTTATTTTTCATTTTCAATTTTTCATTTTTCATTTTTAATTTTTCACTTTTCATATTCTATTTTTGGTTTTTCATTTTTTATTTTTCATTTTTAATTTTTTATGTTTTATTTTTTACCTTTTATTTTTTATTTTTCATTTTTTATTTTCCATTTTTTATTTTTTATTTTTTAGTTTTCATTTTTCATTTTTTTTTTAAATTTTTTAATTTTTATTTTTATTTTTAATTTTTTATTTTTTATTCTTCACTTTTCAGTTTTCATTAAAAATTTTTAATATTTTATTTTCTATTTTTTATTTTTTATTGTTATTTTTATTTTTTATTTTTTATTTTTAATTTTTCATTCAAAATTTTTAATTTTTTATTTTTCATTTTTCATGTTACGTTTTTCTTTTTTCATATTTCATTTTTATTTTTTAGTTTTCATTTTTCATTTTATCTTTTTATTTTTAATTTTTTATTTTTGATTTTTGATTTATTTTTTTTTATTTTTCATTTTATATTTTTTATTTTTCATTTTTAATTTTTTATTTTTCATTTTTCATATTTTATTTTTCGTTTTTTAATTTTTTATTTTTAATTTTTAGTTTTTTGTGTTTTTACTTTTTATTTTTTATTTTCCATTTTTTATTTTAATTTTCCATATTTTATTTTTAATTTTTTATTTTCATTTTCCATTTTTTTTATTTTTCAATTTTTATTCTTCATTTTTCCTTTTTCGTTTTTAATTTTTTATTTTATATTTTTCATTTTTCATTTAAAATTTTTCGTTTTTCATTTTTTATTTTTCATTTATTTTTTTTTCATTTTTTATTTGTCATTTTTCATTTTTTATTTTTCTTTTTTTATTTTTCATTTTTTATTCTTCACTTCTCATTTTTCATTTTTCATTCAAAATTTTTAATTTTTTATTTCTCATTTTTTATTTTTTATTTTTAATTTTTATTTTTTATTTTTCATTTTTCATTTTTCATTTTTCATTCAAAATTTTTAATTTTTTATTTTTCATTTTTCATGTTACGTTTTTCGTTTCTCATATTTCATTTTTATTTTTCATTTTTTAGTTTTAATTTTTCATTTTATTTTTTATTTTTGATTTTAGATTTTTCATTTATTATTTTTCATTTTTCTTTTTTATTTTTATTTCTTATTTTTAATTTTTTATTTTTAATTTTTTATTTTATATTTTTCATTTCTTATTTTTGATTTTTTATTTTTCATATTTTATTTTTTCATTTTTTATTTTTAATTTTTCATTTTTTATTTTTCATTTTTATCTTTCATTTTATATTTTTATGTTTCATTTTCTATTTTTCAATTTTTATTTTTCATTTTTTATTTTTTATTTTTCATTTTTTGTTTTTCATTTTTTATTTTCCATTTTTTATTTTTAATATTTTTCATATTTTTTATATTATTTTTAATTTTTTTTTAAATTTTTTTTTTTCATTCTTCATTTTTTATATTTTGTTTGTAATTTTTTTTTATTTGTCATTTTTAATTTTTTGTATTTTATTTTTAATTTTTTATGTTTTCTTTTTAATTTTTCAGTTTTAATTTTTCGTTTTTAATTTTTTATTTTTAAATTTAATGTTTCATTTTCATTTTTTATTTTTAATTTTTTTATTTTTAATTTTTTATTTTTATTTTTCATTTTTTATTTCTGATTTTTCATTTTTTATTTATTTTTTATTTTTCTTTTTTTTATTTTTAATTTTTATTTTTCATTTCTTATGTTTAATTTTTTATTTTTCATTTTTCATTTTCAAAATGGTTATAACATATCATAATTTTTCACCAATCATAAGTCACACCGATTTTGTCTTACAACTTACGCTGTTTTTTTGTATTTGTATTGTGAAATAGATTTTTACCCCCTTGCGCATATAGATGTTTTCACATCAAAAATATATATAATTTGCGATAAAAACATCTATTTTCTTTAAACCATTGAAGGTTATAATGTATCTAACTAGTGTTAAATTTGTTGGCAATAGTTTTATATTTCCAACATTAGAAATTCCATTTTTTCTTATTTTAACACAATAAAACCACACTTAACTATAACATGATATAAATTTTATATAATTGTAGATATAAAGGTGCATCCTAGCGTATAATGAACATTAAATCGAAAAGGGAGAAGAAAAAAAAATAAAGAAAAATATTTTCAAAAAGCCACTCTATTTTCAAAGGATGTTAAAAAGTAAAACTAAGATAAGCAGAAACAATAAAAAGCCATTAATGCAAAACAAAACGAAAAAATATTAAAAAATCTTTGAATTTGAGGAATTACTATTTTCATTATAAAAAAAAATCATTCATGTGTACCCAAGAATTTAATACAAAACGAAACAGAAGACAGTTTATTATTTTATGCTACTTTCCATTTGGTTATTTTCTTTTTAATCATTTAGCAGCAACTCTTTTCCGCCTTAAAACATCCGTCCATTTTTAAATTGACAAGAAATTCTTAATTAATGTGCAAAATATTAAAAAAAGATGTAAATGAAATCACAGAAAAAATATATCACACTCACGCACAGTTTCCTTAGTAAAGACATAATTTTAGTTAAAAGAAGTGAGAGTATTAAATTCAGCTGAGCCGATACGGTTACGAATTTTAATATAGTTGCGGATACTTAACCTTTAAATTCGAAATACCATTTACTTTTAAAATTATTTTAAGTTCGTTCTTCGCTTTACACATTTGAACAACTTCCCTCCAGATTTTAACTTTTTGGTCAAAGAGACTCTTAATTAGTTTGCTATTTCTTTATCCAGACAAAAAACTTATAACGAGATGTGTCAAAAAAAAAAAATCCGATAGTAGCACGAACCAGATGACTTATAGAAAGAGCTAATAAATTCTGGATATTTGGATTGAGTTGAAAACTCATTTTAACGCTGTTAATGAAAATCGTTTGAGACGACGCACTGTGGTCAATATTTTGAGATAGCGGCCAAAACTCCTTTTGGTTTTTGTTCTCCAATTTTAAAGTTATTAGACTCATATGAAAGTAGATAGTAGTAAACCTCGGGAGCCAAACAATTAGAACTCTGTTTCAACTATTTCACTGAGAACAGGGTGGTCCAAAATGGGCTTTTTCAGAATTTAGAAAATTTATGATATTTTTAGTTAATTTTTAAAGTTTAAATGATCATAACTTTTTTATTTTTCAAGATTTTTGGACGAAATAAATTTTGTGTTGTAACCTAACTTATTTCCTATTACTCCTAAGAAAAATTGAAGCTCTACTGTTTTCAGAACAATTCAAATTTTTTTTTTAAAAAAGGTCAAATTTCTCGGAAATTTCCTACTTCATAGAGCACAACTCCTGTGAGTCAAGCTGAGTCAAAACACAAATATAATATTTTGTAGTCCTAACTCTCCCCTACATTTCTATATATACATGTCCATGCAGCGGGACTGCACTTTTTGAGCTACAGCAATTTTTCTGACCCAAGGTAAGATATTCGGTACAAATGCACGTCATATTTTTTGAGAAGTTATTTGTATGTGAAAGTGGCTATTATGCATATATTTCGATGAAATTTTGTACAAGAGTTCTTATTGACCCAAAAAATAATTCTGTTGAAATTAGGAGAAGTTGGCCCATATTTGGACCTAGTCCACATAGAAGGGTGTATCAAAATTTTGACAAAAATGACAATAGAACTCTCAAATTATGTGGTATCTGGCAATTCATTTGGAAAAGGTAAAAAAGATTTTATTGCCATCTAATATTACACAACTTAAATACGTGAAAATTGTAAATAAATTTAAAACCAATGGAAATAACGGTAAAACCAAGTACCTTTTATATTATTGCCAGTACCTGTTAACTCTCAAATTATGTGGTATCTGGCAATTCATTTGGAAAAGGTAAAAAAGATTTTATTGCCATCTAATATTACACAACTTAAATACGTGAAAATTGCAAATAAATTTAAAACCAATGGAAATAACTGGTAAAACCAACTACCTGTTATATTATGTTTCAAAGAGGTAAAAAAGATCATGTTGAAACTTCGAGCAATAGTATATTAATCCATGCATTCATTTTTTTTTTCTTCATTATTGTTTAAACAATGGCTAAATTCAGTTATAGTGTTCTATCTGATATATATTTTGAACGGAAAGATGAAAACGACATTATTTTACATATAATGAATAATCCATTCTTCAAAATATGCGACAAACAAGAAATTAAAATTCATAACTTAAAAATAAAAACCTTTTTAAATACTTTAATTAAACGGTACAATCAATGTTCCAGAAACAAGAAATTGTTTTACTCACGCAACCAAGAATGGCTAAGAAATAAACTTATTTTTAAAAAGCCATCAGTAACTACGGAAACTGGAAAAGGTGGTCGACCAGCAAAGCCAATTGATAATTGTAGTGAAAGATCACGAAGACGCAAGCTTAAACATATCAATGAAGAAGTTTCTTGTAGCATCATAAAGGATTCATTTCTGCATCAAATTCAACCATCGAAAACTAAAAAGGGTAAAATTGCTATCATTGAAAAAATAGTGGAAGCAAGCCCCAGACGCACAAAAAGGATTTTAGAAAGTATGCCGACACCAACTGAAGAAAATAAATTTACTCCAGAAGAAGCATTTGCACTATTTTTGGATTTGAAAATGACTAAAAACCAATATACAGAATTGCGGAAGCGAACCAATGAAAAAAATTGTGGAATTTTTCCATCATATCGAGATATAGTTTCTGCCAAAAAAGATTGCTTACCTTCACCAACTGCTATTAGTGTAACTTCAAGTTCAGCAGAAATAAAATTGCAGGATCTTCTTGAACACACTGCAGAACGATTATTAAAGACATTTGATGCTGACTATTTAAAGAAGTTTAAAAATTGCAGCATGACTTTAATTTCTAAATGGGGATGTGATGGGTCCTCTGGCCAGAAACAATACAAACAATGTAATGCGGAAACTTCATCAGATGCCAATTTATTCATGATTTCTTTCGTTCCATTACGTTTAACAAAAACTTATATTGGTTCAGAGCCGTCAACTAGTAGAGCTGCAGAGATAGATGTGTGGAAGAATGAAATTCCCTCGTCAACAAAATTTTGTAGACCAATAAAGTTTGCTTACAAAAAGGAGACTCAGGATGTCATAGATGAAGAAGTTCGAAAAATAAATGATCAAATTAAAGAACTTCAACCAGTAACATTTAAATTTGATGACCAAGACATTGAAGTAAGTTTTAAAATGTGTCCCACAATGATTGATGGAAAAGTTGCACAAGCTTTAACCAAAACAAAGTCATCGTCAAGCTGCACCATATGCCAAAAAACATCAAGTCAATTGAGCCAACCACCAACACAAGACGATAGTTTTAATGAAGCATATGAATTTGGAATGTCACCTCTTCATGCTAGAATTCGTTTTATGGAGCATATTCTTAAATTGGGATACGATTTGGAATTTGGCCCGTTAGGCGAAACAGTGAGAAACAACAAAGAAAATTTGGAAAAAAAAAGATATTCAAGAAAAATACCGTGAGATAGGCCTTATAATTGACCAGCCAAAGCAAGGAGAAGGAAATTCTAATGATGGAAACACAGCAAGGAGATTTTTTTCCGATCCAGAAACTGCAGCTTCTATAACTGGAGTAGATTATGATTAAATACGACGATTCCAAATCATATTACAAGTTATAGCATGTAGCAAAAAGATAGATGCAAAAAAATTTGGTCAGTATGCTAATGAGACAGCAACCCTTTATAACCAAAAATATTCTTGGAGACATATGCCAACCACAGTTCACAAAATTTTGTTCCATGGGAAACAAATAATTCAGCACAATATGCTTCCAATTGGAGATCTCTCAGAAGAAGCCCAAGAAAAAAGGAACAAAGACTACAGATTCTTTCGCGAGCACAATACAAGAAAAATTTCCAGATATTGTACTAATGAAGATCTTATTAATATTTTGTTGTGCACATCAGACCAATTATATCTCCAGTATTCGACAAAAATGGAAATCAACCTCATTAGAGTTAGATGAAGAAGCTAAACAACTACTGCAAAATGAAAATCAAAGCTATTTGGAAGAAATTTTTACTGATATTGTTTAATTAATACTAGTTTAAAGATTATAATTTGTTTCTAATTTTAGTATAAATTTTTATTAATACATTTAAATAAAATATATGTGCACTTTAAATCAATAGTAAAAGTTTACTTAAAATTTTATCGATGTTGTGTTCTGTATATAATATATCCAAATGGTATTGATATTGTTTGGAATTTCAGTGTTATTTTTCAGTTTAATCCTCACAAGAATTAGCTTTCTTCCAAAAAAACCAACCTTTGGCCCCTGTGAATATCGAGACTAAATAAATGTCAGGGGCCAAATGTTGGCATTTTCTGACCAAAATTAAGTTTAGGAATAATAAATAAGTATTGGTTGTAAAATACGATTGAAGAAAATAAGAAATTATAAAAAAAATACCTATTTAAAATGTCAAAATATTCAACTTTTACATGGAAACTCAACAAAAAATTAAAATTCATTTTTAACTCCAAATTACTTACGTTCCTATTAGTCGTTTGAACACGCAAATTGAAGCTTAAAGTCCCTCCTATTGAACAAAACAAATTGCGTAAAAAAATACCAATCCGGTCAAAAGTTATAGAGTTTTGACCGCTATCTCGCGAAATTGACCACTGTGCGACGCACTGTGGACCGTATTTTGAGAAGGTGGCCAAAAATCATTTATTTCATGGTTACTGATTTTAAAGTTATGTTATTCGTTTGAAGATAAATACCAGTGAACCTCGGGAGCCAAAAAAATTACAACTCTATTTCAACTATAGCACAGCGAAGAGGGTCTTCGAAAATTCACTTTCTCAGTATTTTGGAAATATTAAAAATTTCTTGGCAATTTAAATTTTTAAAGGACTGTAACTTTTTTGTTTTAAAAGATTTTAAAGTAAAATAAATTTAGTATAATTTTGTAACTTCTAAGCTATTAAGGTCCAAATTTCCCGTAAATCTCCTACTTAATAGAGCATAACTCCTACCCATCAGAAGCCATCAAAAAAATCTTGCACTCCTTTGTAGTTCGAAGAACTCCCTACACTCCGATATCCCATTGTATTCCCGCCAGTTTCCACACGTGTGTACCAGAACAATTTTTCTGACCCAAAGTCAGATATTTTGTGCAAAATTTATGAATACAAAAGTTTTCCACTATGTGGTTAGGGTATAATGAGTTTGCCCTGATGTTTGTAACTACCCAAAATATTGAAACTATACCCATCTTTTATTATACGGATCGACTCAAAATCACCTTCTGAGTCGATGTGTTATGAATACAAAAGTTGATCATACCGGTGTATTTTTTTCCTTAGTTTATTTGTTTTTTATACTGACAGAAAAAGGAAACGGTAGAGTTGACACGAGTTGTTATATACGACACGAGTTGTTATATACTTATAATTGTTAAATTATATTAATGGGTAAAATATTTTTTATTTTGACAGGTACATTTACATAGGTATTTTTCAAAAGCATCTACAGTCGGAACTTGAGTTATATAGTTTAAATACCTGACAAATTGGAAAAAAAAATTAAATAACAGGTAAAGGATAAAAAACTATTGCGACACACCCTTTTAAGATATGACAAGGTATGCTTCAACTTTTAAAAAGGGGTTAGGGTCTGGTTTTTTATGCTTCAAAAAGTGGTAATAAAAGATAAAAAATTGTATTTTACATAATTGTAAGAAAGAGTATTTATAATAGCTAGCAGATTCCAGAGCTCGAAATTCAAGTGCAATTTCTAGGCAGCTTTATTTTTCAACTTAGCGAATTCACAAGCCAACACATTTTTGGTGTATTATTATTATTAATGAAGGTAAAAAACTCATTAACAAACACATTTACAAATTTAATAAAACACACATAGCATATGTATAACTTTATGTATGTGTTAGTAGCAACTTTAAATGCAATTTATTCAAGATAAAGAACAAAATTTAAAAATCGGTAAATCTGCAAAACTGCTAAAAATAAATACCTTTTAAATAATATACATTTGGTCCAAATCGGGATAAAACGGTAGAACAAAACATCGGTCACAAGAAATCACCTAGACTATAATTATAGATGTTTCCACAATTATTATTTATTACAGTTTGAACAATGGCTAAGCACTGTTATAGAAATCTCGCTAATATTTATTTTCAACAAAAAGGTGTAGACGATATATTTTTGCACATACTGAGTAACCATTTCTTTAACCTGCAATCGAAATACACAAAGAAAAAATTACAACTTTTGCATCAAATTTGAATGCTCTCATAGCAAAGCAAAGATGTATTTACAAACGTCAACAAGACTGGTTATAAAGGAACTTATTTTTGAGAGTTCATCTGCAACTGCCAACGAAAGTGGAAAAAAAGGTCGTCCGGCACAAGGCGCAAGCTGGAGAATATCGAAAAAGAAATTTCTCAAAGAATAATTAATGATTAATTTTAGCACCAAATTCAGCCAACACAAAATAAGAAAAATTATATTGAAATAATTAATTGAAAAAATAGTAGAAGCGAGCCAAGGCGCACAAAGAGGATTTTGAAGAGCATTCCTACACCAACTGAGGATAAGAAATTTACTCCAGAAGAAGCGTTCGCTCAATTTTTGGATTTGAAGTTGACCAAAAATCAATATAAGGAATTGTGGAAGCGAACCAATAAAAAGAATTGTGGGATTTTTCCAAAGTATCGAGATTTAGTGTCTGCCAAGAAAGAATACTTACCTTCAAAATCTGCTATTGGTGTCACTTCAAGTTCAACAGAAATAAAATTGCAAGCTCTCTTTGAAAATACTGCAGAACGATTGCTAATAAAAGTTCTAGCATGCTGCAGAAAGACAAATGCATAAATTTTGGAGAGTACGCCAATAAAACAGTTATATTTTAGATATAGAGTTTTGTACCATGGGCAACAAATAATTCAAAACAATGTGTTAAAATAGGAGATCTATCTGAAGAAGCGCAAGAAAAAAGGAACAAAGACTACAGATTCTTTCCCGAGCACGACACAAGTGTGCATATGTTGCACTAATGAAGACCTTATAACTATTTTGTTGTGGACTTCAGATCCATATATGTCCAACATTCGACAAAAATGAAAAACTACCTCTATCGAATCAGACGAAGAAGCTAAACAACTTCTAGAAGATGAAAATCAAGGCTATTTAGAAGAAATATTTACTAAAATTGTTTGATTTAAAGTAGTTTTTCAGTACACTAACAATAAGTTATACTCTTTTTTTTTATATAAAGGGTGATTTTTTAGCTATTATCTTTTTGGCAACACTGGTTTAAACAGCTGACGCACGTTTCTTGTTTTGTTTCATTGTCAAACATCTTCAGTTTGGTCGTCTTACAAACGAACAACGCTTGCAAGTTATTGAATTTTATTATCAAAATGCGTGCTCTGTTAAGAAAGTTCATCGTGCGCTTCTTCCATTTTATGGTCAGTTTAATCGACCCACTGAAGCGACTATTCGGGCTATTGTGACTAAATTTCGCACCAGATTTACATTGTTGGACATTAAACCACCAACACGCTTATGTGACGGTGATCTTTTTTGCTCTGCACTGTAGCAAAAGAATTTCTGGTACAGGCAGAATAAGAAAGAAGAAAAAATAATAACCCTGATCTTGAAATTATTTTCAAGTTCAAGTATGTACAAGTAAACAACACCTTATATGGTAATAGGTTGATGGCATTTTTTTTTGATGTGTAAACATCTATACGCGCAGGGGGGTAAATTTCTATTTCACAATACAGTCACAAAAACAGCGTAACTTATATCAGTGTGAGCTGAAGGAGATAACGCTGTGTGACTTATGATTGTATTGGTGAAAAAATATTTTCAGGAGAAACTGTTCATGGGCAATTACCCAATGCATTCGAAATTGGAATTGTGGTAGGAGAGACAAACCTAAGTAACTCGTGTTTTTAACACTTTTTTTATTGTTTGTAACATTCTATTTTAATAAATTTCACTTTTATTATTTTTATATTTAATTAATAAACACAATAACTATCGCTTACTACCACTCAAAAAATCTCACAAATCTCACAAAATCATACAAATTTATACAAACATCTGATTTCGAGTTGCCAACTTCAAAAAATAAAACAGATGTTAACTTTGTAGCCAGATTGTTAAAACAGGGATACCAGAGCTTTCAAATGAAGTGAACTGCTTAAAATAGTATAGAACAATTCGTAAATTTAAATTAAATTTTTTTTATAATATTTTAGATTCTGGTTAATGTTTGTAAAAATTAATTATGCCTATATGATTATATTGTGTTTTATTTAAAAACTATTTTTTCTTCATATAGAAAATTGAATAGTTTAGATTTCTTCTAATAATTTAAACAAGCAGATTCCAGCCCTCGAAATTCGAATGCAAATTCTAGGAAATTTTATTTTTTCATTAAATGAAGACCCTAAAGGTATGCTAATGAATTAAAGCCAATTCACAAATCAACACAAAAAAAAACAAACTCATTTTTATTACAAACACATTAACAAATTTAATAAACACACACATAGCATTGTATAATTTTATGTATGTGTTAGTAGCAAATATAAATGCAATTTACTCAAAATAAAGGAAAAAATTTAAAAATCTGTAAATCTGCAAAACGGCTAAAAAGAAATACCTTTCAAATAATATAGTTTGATCAAAATCGGGCTAAAACGGTGGAAGAAAACATCGGTCACAAGAAATCGCCTAGCCTATTAATATTATAGATGAGTTCATCATTTAATAAGCATTCTAGCCTTTGAATATTTTTGATGTGTAAACATCTATACGCGCGGGGTAAATTTGTATTTCACAATACAATCGCAAAAACAGCGTAACACATCGGTGTGAGCTGAAGTGTAAATCGGTGTGACTTTATCTTTTCTAAACATTTTCCAATTGTCTTTCAAAAAACATCAATTGTATTTCAGAAAACATCAATTGTATTTCAGAAACCATCAATATAATTTCAGAAAACATCAATTGAATTTCAGAAAACATCAATAGAATTTCAGAAAACATCACTTGAATTTCAGAAAACATAAACAGAATTTCAGAAAACATCAATATAATTTCAGAAAACATCATTTGAGTTTCAGAAAACATCAATTGAATTTCAGAAAACATCAATAGAATTTCAGAAAACATCAATTGTATTTCAGAAACCATCAATATAATTTCAGAAAACATCATTTGAATTTCAAAAAACATAAATAGAATTTCAGAAAACATCAATATAATTTCAGAAAACATCATTCGAGTTTCAGAAAACATCAATTGAATTTCAGAAAGCATCAATAGAATTTCAGAAAACATCAATTGTATTTCAGAAACCATCAATATAATTTCAGAAAACATTATTTGAATTTCAGAAAACATAAATTGAATTTCAGAAAACATGAATATAATTTCAGAAAACATCATTCGATCAATTGTATTTCAGAAACCATCAATATAATTTCAGAAAACATCATTTGAATGCAGAAAACATAAATAGAATTTCAGAAAACAGCTATAAAATTTCAGAAAACATCAATTGAATTTCAGAAAACATAAATAGAATTTCAGAAAACATCATTTCAGAAAACATAAATAGAATTTCAGAAAACATCATTCGAGTTTCAGAAAACATCAATTGAATTTCAGAAAGCATCAATAGAATTTCAGAAAACATCAATTGTATTTCAGAAACCATCAATATAATTTCAGAAAACATCATTTGAATGCAAACATAAATAGAATTTCAGAAAACATCTATAAAATTTCAGAAAACATCAATTGAATTTCAGAAAACATAAATAGAATTTCAGAAAACATCAATATAATTTCAGAAAACATCATTCGAGTTTCAGAAAACATCAATTGAATTTCAGAAAACATCAATAGAATTTCAGAAAACATCAATATAATTTCAGAAAACATCATTCGAGTTTCAGAAAACATCATTTGAATTTCAGAAAAAATCAATTGTATTTCAGAAAACATCAATTGTATTTCAGAAAACATCAATTGAATTTCAGAAAACATAAATAGAATTTCAGAAAACATCATTCGAGTTTCAGAAAACATAATTTGAATTTCAGAAAACATAAATAGAATTTCAGAAAACATCAATATAATTTCAAAAAACATCATTCGAGTTTCAGAAAACATCAATTAAATTTCAGAAAACATCAATAGAATTTCAGAAAACATCAATTGTATTTCAGAAAACATCATTTGAATTTCAGAAAACATAAATAGAATTTCAGAAAACATCAATTGAATTTCAAAAAGCATTATTTGGATTGCTGAGAACATTAATTGTATTTCAGAAAACGTCAATAGAATTTCAAAAAGCATCATTTGAATTGCTGAAAACATTAATTGTGTATCAGAAAACATCAATTGAATTTCAGAAAACATCGATTGCATTTCAGAAAACATCAATTGAATTTCAGAAAACAGCATAATCGACTTATTTTTTATGCACTGGAAAATATGATGTTGATGTTTTCTTTAATTATTAGATGTTTACACATCTCCCTTGTGATCGGACTCACATGATTTTTTTTTATTAGCAAACTGATTTATGGCGTGTTGTTTTCTCTTCATTGTGACTTAAATATAGTTTGAAAGAAAAAAACAAAACGAAAATTTAAGAAATCTAAAATTGACAAAAAAAAAAACTGGAAAATAAAGCAACTGTTAAAATAAAATGATTATTGATGTAAAAATAAAAATAAAATTTTTGTGAATCATATAAATCAATGACTGTACAAACGAGAGTAATTGACATAAGTGTATTTAATAAATTTCAACTACAATCTCTGCAAAATACTGAAACTATAACAAATCATATTATGTTTTCACATCTCGTCTTGGGAAAAAAGGTACAGCTACCCACCCTATTAATAATCTAATTGCGTGATTGCGGTCCATTAAAAAAAAATAAATAAATAAATAATTGAAAAATAATATAAAAATATAGAACAACACAAGTTGATTAAACCCAATTAAGGAATTATAAATATTTTGTATGGAAATCAGCAACAATATCGTTATTAATGCAGCTATGGCCGATTTTTTTAATTGCATATTGCGACACACAACCACGGCGTCTGGCGGCAGCAGCTTCATCCTCAACACCTACAACCATATGGCGGTAATTAAAAGACACTAATTAAAATGTTTTCTTAAATCTAAATTAAATAAATTTTCTAAGATTTGTCTAACTATAAATTAAAATTATTTTTTTAAAGATTTTTCTAATTATGAATCAAAATTTTTTCTAATTATAATTTTAAACTAAATATCAAATATTTTTAGATATGAGGTTTGCTAATATTAAAATTGTTCTACTATTAAAAATTTTTTTCTACTATTAAAAATTTTTTATTAAAATTTAAAAATTTTCCTAAAAAAATTAAAAATTTTCCTAAAAATTAAAAATTGTCCTAAAATTAAATAGTGCTAAAAGTCAACTTTTGTTAAAACTAAAAATTTCATAAATGAAAATAATTTTCCTAAATATGGATAAAATTAAGCTAAATTTAAAATTTCTCCTAAAATTAAAATTATGCTATACTTTAAAATTTTTCTAAAATTAACATTTTCCTAAATTTAAAATTTCTCTAAAATTAAATTTTGCTAAACTTAAAATTTTGCTAGGAATAAAAATTTAAAATTAACCTAAATTTAAAATTATAGAAATTTAAGAAATTTTTTTTAAGATTTTTCTAATTAGAATTTAAAAGTTTTCTAAATGTGAGGTTTTCTAATTAAACCAAATTTTTGTCATTAAAATTTGCTAAGTGTAAGGTATTCTAAATATAAAAATTTACCTAAATACAAAATTTTTCTAAAATTACATAAAAAAGTTTTCTAATTATAAAATTTAAATAAATATATAATTTTCGCAAAATATAAAATATTCGAAATATAAAAATTTTCTAAATATAAAAATTTTTTCTAAATATAAATTTAAACTAAAATTTAACTAAAAATTTTCTAAATCAAGAACTTTGCTAAATATAAAATTAATCTAAAAATTTTCCTAAATAAAAATAAAATTAAGCTAAAATTAAAAATTTTACTAAATTTAAAATTTCCCTAAATCTAAAATTTTCCTAAAAGTAAAATTTTGCTTGAATAAAAAAAAAAAAAAAAAAGAAAAATTGGCTAGAAATTAAAATTTTCGGAAATAATAAAATATTGTTCCAAAAAAAGAAAAAAAAAAATTGCTAACATAATTTGAAATCCTAAATTAAAAAAAAAAAAAAAAACTTAAATGAAGGTTAAATAAACTGTTTTTGTTAGACCCAATGTAGAAAACCAAACCAAACCAAAATCTTATTATTTAAGTGGGTTACCTCCAATTAAGATGGAGTCGAGGTAACATGGTAGGGAGAGCAAAAAGGGGCAGAACACCTCATCCCCAATCCCAAGGTAAGTATGGCCATCCGTCCTATTTAGCGTCCGTTTAAATTGACAGTTTTTTTTGTGTAAATCGCACGTGAAAATCTGTAGTGCGGTTTCCCTGGGCCTGAGCAAGACCCCACCCATCCGGCGAGCTAGGCCCCTAAGCCAGCACGTGCGACCAGCAAAGGCTCAGGGAAACGGAAGCGGATCTTCCACCAACGCCGCACCATTACACTTACGTAGAGTGCGAACTGAAGAAAATATTGAAGCTGTATCGGCCAGCGTTAATGATGACCATCAATTATCGATTCGTCGCCGTTCGCAGCAATTGGGCCTCTGTTACTCAACAACGTGGAAAATTTTGCGGAAGGATTTAGGTGTGAATGCAAGAGCTTGACTTGCATGACATGTGGATTCAACAAGACGGTGCCACATGCCACACAGCACGCGCAACAATGGACTTATTGAGAGGCGAGTTCGGTGAACATTTTATTTCACGTTCGGGACCGGTCAATTGGCCGCCTAGGTCGTGCGATTTAACGCATTTAGACTATTTTTAGTGGGGCTATGTTAAAGCTCATGTCTATACAGACAATCCCGCTTCAATTGACGCATTGGAAGACAACATTGAAGCATTTATTCGTGAGATACCGGCCGAAATGTTGGAAAGAGTATGCCAAAATTGGACTAAGCGGATGGACCATTTGAGGCGCAGTCACGGTCAATATTTGCATGAAATTATCTTCAAACATTAAATTATATGGACCGTACTATCGATTCAAATAAAGATTTCATGCATTTTTCTGAATTTTATGTGTTTTTTTTTTGTTAAACTTTCCTATAGCTCTTAAAAAATCACCCTTTAGTTAAAAATTTTTTTCCTGATTTAATGATTTATGTATTTTATAAGTTTACAATAAAAATTGATATAGAAATATTTAAAAAAAATGTTTAACTAAAGTAAAAATATACGGCTTTTTCATTGAAACTTCTCTATCTTCAACCAATATCAGGTAACTTTTACGTTTGCTGCTTAATAAATTATATTTTAACTCCGGTTCTTTGAAAAAAAGCCAACCTTTGGCCCTGGGGAACATTAGGACTAAAATGTTTACGGCATTTTCTGACAAAATTTAAAAATTTTAAAAAGTATTAGTTGTAAAATTAACTGAAAAAATAAGACATTATATAAAAAGAAACGTTTTTGAGCCTTTTAACAGTTCATTTTTGTACTTAAATTCACTAAAAATTAAAATGTATTTTAAACCCTCCATAACTTTTTTTTTATTATTGGTCAATATTTACGTCTTATAGCAGAAATTAAAGGCTAAAGTCCAACCTACCAAACAAAAAAAAAACGCATTTTAAAATTCCAATCTATTCAAAAGTTAAGCATTTTTGACCGCCTTCTGGTGAAATGGTCCACTGTGCGACGTACAGTGGCGCCATTTGAGTTCTTTCATTACAAAAAGCATAACTTTTAAATCAATTGACATAATCAAATAAGTCAAAAGACATAATTGTCCAACATATGAAATAAGTGTTTGGGCAAGGCGCTACACCTTTCAGATGCATACTTATGGGTTATCAAAGTTGTAAATTGTTAACGGCATAAAAAATTATGTTAATTAAAAACAAGTAAGAGTGTTAAATTCGGCTGTGCCGAATCTTTGTTACCCTCCACCTCGGTTTGAGTATTGATAATAAATGGAAACAAAATATTGGAAAAATATGCATGCGTTTTCTATATGCATGCGTTTCCGGTTATATGACATAACTTCTCGTTTAATTTAGTTTTTGCTAATTAAATAGCTCGCCTTAACCTCCGTTGCAAAAGTAATGGTTGTATAGGGTGGCTATATGCATTAAATCGTACTAATTGGAGATGACTGTATAGTTTCTTTTAACTGGCGAAATATTTTTTCATTACGGCCATATAGGTCGGATGGAGTAACAAAATAATAACCAAAAAAAAAGCTCTCTCAACTTTTTTATTAAAATATTGCCATATTTGGAAAACTTAGAGAATAAATTTATAATAATAAATAATTAAATTAGGGATGCCAAACGCAAAAAACCAAATGTCCCAAACATTTTAAATAAAATAATTTGTTATCTTTATTTTTTGAAAAACTTCAAATATTCATCCAAAAAAAAAAATTGTGAAAAATAATATATGTATAAATAACATTCTCATCAAATTGCGTTTATTTATGTAACAATTTTTATGTTCGCAATTCTTAAATATAATTTGAGGTTTTCTAAAATTCATTGAATTTAAATTAATGTTTTCTGTAGTGCGAATTCAACGATCCGACAATCGCAAAATATATCGACAGCTATTGTTGTTTGCACTAAGGATTAAGTGATTCACTAAGTACAGACATCTTAACGACAGTCGAAAAATCTATTTTTCTATTTATTTAAATTGTAAACGAGTGACATCTCTGTTAAAATAAGCGAAAAACACAAAGAAGAATAAAACAAAACAAATTACTTCGTGTTTGACAGGATGATTTTATGTTTATGTTTAATATCTCTATTTTTTTTTTTTACTAATATTTCTGTTTATTTATTTGAAAATGAAATAATGAATTGAATATGCTATTTAATTTTTTTATTTATATAAAAAAGTTTTTTAATAGAAGCAAAATATTTTCACTATTTTATGATTTTTATTTATGTATGACGACATTTCAACCTAAAAATTTAAGTTTTTATCGATTGAATAAACAACACAAAAATGGTTGTCGTTTAGATAACAACAACAGCTGACTTTAACAGTAGCAAATATCGTTTAAAAATTTTACTTATAATTTTGCTTTTCTTTTTTTTTTAAAGATTCGACTATCGTTAAAAGAAGTTACTGAAAAGCTATTAATTTCTCCTGAATGCCAATATATTTTTTTAATGTAAACATTTTTTAAATGTAAACATATTTGGTGTTTTTTTTTTGGAATTTCAATTTGTGTTTAACGAATAAAATTTATATATTAAAGATGCAATTGATGTCTTCTAAATTTGAAATTATGTTTTGATGTGATTTTCTGAAATTCAGTTAATATTTCCTAATTTATAATTGGAAATTTTAATTCCAGTTTTTAGAATTGACATTTTCTTAAATTTGAATGGAAAATTTAAAAAGTGCAATTTTGTATTTATGTGAATAATAATGCTTTAGTAATTATAAACAATTTTTAAAAATTAGATGTAATCGCAATCAGATATTTTATAGGTAAAGCAGAATAATAATTCTATATAACTATGTAGAACTTTTTTGAAAGCAAAAAACTCATTGATGAACTTTGTAACTCTATTTTCTAAAGACGACAAAAAGTTAATATGCCAAACTTATGTTCATATTTGTAAAAGAATAATGATAAAACGTATGAAATAATAGACCAGCCCGTGTATACTCTTAACATTGTTCTGTATGATATGTATTTGAAAATATTGACATTCATGTTAAAATAGAAATAATTATTGCAAAGCTAATTAGAACAAAAATTGTGGCGCCATCTACTGTGGCATAGTCACGCTGAGCAAAATGAAGTGACACTCTGTTAATGCAAAAGAAATGTATTTTCTCCACAACAAAATATTGCAGAATTTTATGTAAATAAAATAATATACCGATTTATTTCTAACATGCAGTTATTATGGATATACATATATAGAATATATGTATATTATTTGTATTATTTAATATGTGTATGTATGTATGTATATGTAAATATTAGACACACAAAAAATACAACATCAAACGTTATTTTTGTGTTTTTCTCTTTAAATAAATTAATACATAAAAATTTTTTTTTGCTAAATTTACATTGTTTTCTTTTTATTAACAACTAGGTATTTTAGCATTATTTGCTTTAGATGCTGGTGAATTTTTACTCCCTTTATATTAACTCGTAGTGTCTGCTTATCGAAAAAATTTTGGATCGATTTGAACCCCTTTCCCGTGACCCAATCGATCTGAAACTTTGCAGGCAGGCTCGCGGCGATGACAGAAATGATCTAGTAAATTTTTTTAGTGATGCCAAAACAATGGAAACTTTTAAATTTTTCTACCAGAGTTGATAAAAAAATGTACAAAGGGTTAGTTTTTATTATATTATTACCACAACGACCACAAAAGCAACAAGTCCAGCTATGACAACAATATAACATTTAGAATAACAAGAACACTATAGAAACACATATTTTTCATTTTTTTTTTAATTTTTCAGAGATTTCCCTGGACCTGCTCCACCATTTTTAATGATTTTTGAAATAGAAATCTTCCCATGAATTTGGAGAATCATTCTCACTAAAAATGATCACCTTAGCTATCCTATTGAGGGCGTGATCGTGACAAGAACAACATAGAAAATTATATTTTTTCAAGACTTTTTTTAGTTCTTCATTCAAATCTCGGGCCCTAATCAACCGATTTGGACTATTTTAAATAGCAAACTTTTCAGGATGTCAATGAATCATTTTTTATGTCAGCGAGCACCCTAGCTGCCCGATTGATGCCGTCATCATGATTTCCACAGACGGACAGACGGACATCGATATATCAACTCCGGTTGTTATAAGGATCACAAATATATATATTTTATGGGGTCCAAATTTTTTTTTCCAATTATTACAAACGGAATGACAAACTTATATATACCCTCTGCACACTGGAGTGGAGGGTATAATAAACATGTAAAAGAAAAGATTTTAACGTCTCTTATTGTTTTATTATTAACTATCCTGTCGCACTTCGTTCGATCTATCGAGACTTATTGACATGTGTTAATTCAAAATAAATTATTGCTATGAATTACGTATTGAACAATTAAAATATTTTATTCCATTTATTTTATATTTTTTTAATTTCAATGCTTGCTGATATACCATATTATTTTTTGATTTTTCATTCGGTGCAACAATTATAAAAGTTTTCGGCGTTCCTGCTCTTGAGCAAGGTACATATAGTTGCCCATGAGAAGAACATGGATTTTCCAAATTAAATCTGGCAATCAGCTACATAGGGGTCATTTGTATAGGATCAAGGTCTGAAGACGAACAGATTTTCACCAATTTCAATAGCGTTCATCCTATAGCCGATAGAAGCTTATATGCTTAATTTAATCAAAATATATTGAGATTTGCGACCTGTAGTTTGATTACAAGGTTTACATGGACACACAGACGTTCGGACAGACAGGCAAACGGACATCGCTAAATAGACTCAGAAAGTGATTCTGAGAAAGTGATTCTGAGTCGATCGGTATAATAAAAGATGAGTTTAGGTCAAATGTTAATGACAGTTAAAAACATCAGCACAAATTCATTATACGCAACGTCGCGTCGTTCATGAAAGAGAATGTTAGGCAAACAGAGATGTGATCTAATATAGATGGGAACAATAAAGAGAGCTCCAGCTGTACGAATATGGTCAAAAGAAATGAAACAACTGCTGAAGTTTATAAAGAGTGTAACAAAATTCATGCAAAATTTTAATTTTCCGCATTTGTGTAGTAAAATGATGGCAGCGAAAGGATAAAGGTTGTGTAATAGCTGATAGTTTAGAGCTATTTAAAATTGAGCGTAACATAATAGAACATCGCATTTTCTTTGTTGAACGATATTTCGAAAGTAGTGAAAGTTTGGCGTCCACAATTCGAAAATTTCATACAAAATATAGTTGGAGTATTGAAATTACTTTGTCAACTGTAAAGAATGTAATTGCAAAATTCAGGAAGACTCGATCAATTATATATACATAGGCCTCAGCAAAGTTTCGCCATTCGTTTCTACTTGGTGCAAGGCACTTAATTTCATTCAAGGTTTCGTCTGCTCTCGAAGCTTCTAAATGTTATTGTCTTCGCCAAGTGACCGTTCTCTTTTTCTACTGCCAGTCTATAGCATTACGGGTGACTTCATCTGGAGATCTTCGCAATGTATGGCCAATACAGCGCCATTTCCTTCTCAACATTTCGATTTCTATTTGGCTCTGATGAGTACGTTCCCAGAGTTGTGCGTTCGATATCCTGTTGGGCCAGAAAATTCTTAATATTCTTCTCAGGCATTTAGTGATGAAGACTTGCAGGTATGTTTATATCTTTGGTAGCCATTTTCACCGTTTCGCACCCATAGAGCAGACTCGATCAACTGATGATGCTAAACATACTTTTCGTTCAAAAATAAGCCACTCAAATGCCAACATCGAAGCAGTGCGTTAGAGTGTTGGTGAAAGTCCAAGAAAAGCAATTCGGCTTCATGGATAAGATCTGCAAATTTCAAGAACGACTCTAGGGTATATACTCACGGAGATCTGAGTAGCTCATTTACTACTTGAGTAATGGGTGGCTGTGGTATCATACTCTCTTCGGTCAAAGTCCCCATACCATATACCCTCCGTAATTATTTAAAGCCTTTTGCCCAACTCCTTTAATTTAAATATTTATAACACATTTAAGAAATGAAATATTTTTCTTTCGTTCTCGCTTATATTTACCTTATGTATTCTGTCCTTAGAATGCTTCCCAAATGAAAAAAATTAAGTAACCCATGTTGTTGAACCTGCTGTCATTTACATCAATCAATCTTGTTTACTTAGATTTTCATCAAATGTGTTGATTTTGTTGAACTTCCATAAGCTCTGTTTATTTTATAGTTGTGACTGTCAATCAACTACTTTCTTTTTAACACGTTTGTGTGGATGTAGAGTTTGTTGTTGTGCTTTTTACAGTATTCTAAGTCACATCAATGTTAAATGTTCCTTAATAAATTATCATTACAATTGAGTAAATGTAAGAAAAACTTAAAACTAATTGTAAGACAAAATTTTCTTCCTTTAGCAACTACTTAGTGTCCATTAGGTTGGCCTTTATTTAGCGAGAATTGTCGAAATCAATTAGTCGTATCCCTAAATTTTGTTTGATTTATTTGATAACACCGTGAGAAAATTAGGATACTATGAAAGTAGGGATCGTTTATAGTAAAACGGTGTTAGTTTTTTTTTTTGTTTTCTGATCTTTTCTATTTTGAAATTTAAAAACAAAAAACCCATATAGAAGTAAATGTCGGAAAACTGAATTAAGTATACCATATTCATCCTTATGAACTAGTCTATGATAAAATTAAAAAATAGCTTTTATTTTTTTCTCGAAAAAACATAAACGGATAAAGTGGAGTTTATTTTTGTTGAAATTATATCGTGTGGGAAAAAAATGCTTGTCGGTTGTGTTCACAGACCCAACAAGAGAATATCATTTGCTGACTTCATTTCAACATTGGAAACACTAACTGTTGCATATGACGATATTGTAATATGCGGTGATTTTAATTCCAATATCCTAATAGAAACTACATTAAGTGACGATATGTTTTCGCATGGACTCACACCAGTTAATAAAACTACTCCAAAGCATTATACAAATACGAATAATACATTATTGGATCTATTCTTTGTGGCCAACTTATCAAATGTAATATTGTATGATCAGGTTTCAGCTGGGTGTTTCTCTAAACATGATTTAATTTTTCTGAACTATAATTTTTGAATTCAGCACGAAGAGAAAATGTATAACTATCGAGATTTCAAGAACTTAAATTATAATATGTTGCTTGAGCACATTTTCCGAGTTGACTGGAATAGTATGTATTTCATGGCATCTGTGGATGAACAATTATTATTTTTTGAGAGTAATGTTCAACGAATTTATGATATTTCTGTTCCAATGAAATCCAAGATTTTTTCGGCTAAAACTAAACCATGGTTTTCTACTGATATTAAAGTGTTAATTCAAGAGAGAGATATTTCCTATTTGATGTGGAAACGATTAAAAACACCTGAATCAAAGGCTAAATACCGTGTGGCTAGACGTAATGTCAATAAGAAAATTAGAATTGCCAAAATACAATATTACTCAAACCGCTTTGGATCTGCTCTAGATTCGAAGAAAACTTGGAAAACCATACGTGAAATAGGAATTGGTAAAGACGTTACAGCAAATTACTGTCAAGTTGCTGTCAATGAACTAAATCGTGTCTTCACAAATTTACCAATGATACAACCTAACAAAAATTTCTATAATTTTTCAACTATTAGGCCATATAAATACTGATGATTCCGATGCGTTCGAATTCTCTTGCGTCTCTGAGGTTCTTTCAATTGTTGCGAAAATTAAATCTAATGCAGTTGGACATGATAACATGCACCCGAAATTCGTAAATATACTTTTGCCATTACTTTTATTATATATTACTCATATATTTAATAATATTACTAGAGGACCCCTGCTGCTCCTCAGCATTATATTATATTAATTTTTATAATATAATACCAAAATTTGCCAAGAGAAGTTAACGTACAGTAAAAGTAAAGTTGATTGTCCACGCATAACTTTCCTCAAACCCAACGAATTTGCCAAGAGAAGTTAACGTACAGTAATGCCAAAATATGCCAAGATAAGTTAACGTACAGTAAAAGTAAAGTTGATTCTCCACGCATAACTTTCCTCAAACCCAACGAATTTAAGCAGTTAATAGCTCAAAAGAAGGACCTTGATCCACTGATTGTTCTTAGGCCTATGCCAAAAGCCTATGCTAATTAGAACTCTAGTTATAGAGGTTTGACAGAAGAAAAATATTGAAAAAAATCTTGAATGTAAAGTTTATTCATAAATTCTTTTAATATATAAGATTACGCCAAGCATTTGCCCGTCAGTATGGAAGCACGCTAAAATTATACCAATTCCAAAATCTGATACAGAGTTCCGACCAATTGCCATTCTTTGCTTTATTTCAAAAGTACTGGAAAAGATTCTACATGCTCAAATGTGTAAATATATTAAGGACAAATGTTTAATGACAGAAAAACCATCAGGATATCGCTCAAACCACAGCTGTGTTACTGCTTTGGTTGATGTTGCAGAAAATATTCGAAGTGAACTAGATGATGGAAAAATTAATTTTTTGATGCCACTTGATCATTCTAAGGCATTTGACACAGTTGACCACTATACTTTGTGCATGAAACTTCAATATTTCTTTAAATTTTTATCAATTTCAACGCGGCTCTTATTTTCATATCTAGCCCATTAACCCTTACTAGGGGAGTTCCACAACGGTCGATTCTGGGACCATTACTTTTCTCACTATATGTGAGTGATTTGCCCAACCCACTTTCTCATAGTAAAATGCATTTGTATGCGGATGATGTCCAATTATATCTGAGTAGCCCAATGCAATCAATTGATGCAAATTTGATTAAGCTAAACGATGAGCTTAGAAAAACCTATATATGGGCAACTGCAAATGGACTTTGTTTGAATCCAAAAAAATCTAAATGTATGGTAATTCATAAGAAAAAAAAAACTGTTCCTATTTTCAATGAATTTGTAAAAATTAGTAACGAAAGAATAGAGATCGTGCAAGCAACGAAAAATCTCGGAATTATCTTCAACAATCATTCTACCTGGACAAGTCACATTAACTCGCTGGTTGGAAAAACGTACATTAAACTTAGGTCCCTCTTGTCAATGCAGTATTTTACACCTTTAAGCGTTCTGATATTGTTGGCAAAAGCATACCTTATTTCTGGTCTAATGTATGGATGTGAGCTCTTTGCAAATTGTGATGCCAGTAGCAAACGTAAGATGAATGTGCTGTATAATAATATCATTAGATATGTCTTTGGTATCAGGAAGTTTGAATATATTTCATCTTTTACAAAAAGCCTTTACAGCGTATCTTTTGAAAACTTGCTAAGATTCGAGTACTAATATTTTTCACAAAATTATTTATACTCAAAATCCACCATATCTTTACGCAAAAATTCGTTTCGCAAGATCACAAAGAGGTAGGAAGATCATTCTCCCTAGGCATAAACAATCTTGTGTCAGAATGGCAGTTTTATACTAGTGCTATACGTCTTTGGAATATTATTCCACAAAACCAGCAACTTAACAGCAACACAAACACTATTAAATTATTTTTATTAAAATTTTTTGCCTGATTTTAAAATAATATTATATTGTGATAAATTAAAAGTAAATTAAATTAAAATATTATTATTAGTTTTAAGTATTCAAATTTTGTTAAACTTGCACATCTAACAATAATGCTTTCCTGTACTGAAATTATAAGATTTAATCTTGTTGTACAGGAAATTATCAAATAAATATATATAAATAAATAAATAAAATAAATAAAAAATAAAATATTAATTTATTTACTTTATTTCAAAATAGCTTTTTTTACCCGGTCTTGCCCGGGATTCAAAGCCCTTTAACTTGAAAAGCGCTGAGCACTTACTCTCCAATGAACAAATTCCCCCCAAAAAAATGAACTTTCTCCCCAAAAATTTGTATGGGATTGGGGAATTTGTTCATAATGAAAAAATTCCCCAATCTTTACGTTTATTGGGGAGTAAATTCATTTTTTATTTCAATCTAAAATTTTTTGATTTTTAAGTTTAGAAGTTTTTTTATAAGACGCTACAGCAAAAATGCTTCAAAAGTAAGCTGCGACACTGCTAATTTTTTTAAGTTTATTTATTTTGTAAACATCAAATATAACGGAATCGTTTGCAAATTAAAGGAATCAGAACTTTTAATAATTGAATTACTTCATTCAATATTTGATCATCATTGAGCAGAGACGCCAAATTTATAGAAGTTTCAAAAATAGAAATTGAATGCGATGTTTAAAATTGGGCCGCATGGTTGCTTTAAGCAACTGCTTATAGTATATGTATAGTATTTATTGCACATACCATCATCATCATTGAGCAGAAACGCCAAATTAATAGAAGTTTCAAAAATAGAAATTGAATGCGTTGTTTCAGATTGGGCCGCATGGTTGCTTTAAGCAACTGCTTATAGTATATGTATAGTATTTATTGCACATATGTAGATAAAATTTATCATAAGACTTTTCATTGAGCTTCACCCGTGCTGCCAATATTTCCGATATTTCAGCTGAGCTGTGTTCGCGAGCGCGTCGCGTCCGCCCGTTTGGTAGCCACACCAGTACTGCCGTGCTGTTGTAGTCAACTTATTTTAATTGCCAAATTATATTTTTAAGATCATTCCGATATTTTAGCTAAGCTGTGTTCCGCGAGCGCATCGCGGCCGCGTCCGCGCTGCGCTTCCGCCCACCAAAATGATGCTATTGAAAAGAATACGTTCATTGCAGGACAGATATTGAGAGAAGTATGAGGAATTTGTTCATTTCTTTTGGGGACCTTTTTTAAAAAGTTGGGAAATTGTTTATCATGAAGTTATTCCCCAATATTTGGGGGAAAAAGTTAATTTTTTTAATGGAATTTATTCAGTGCCTGCTTACCATTATAACTAAATATGTTTGTGCTTGGATTACTTTGAGTGTATGGTGTCTAAAAGTTACGAATTTTAAGTATTCTAGAGCTTTGGGATAAACAACATTTCTGGTTTTTCCTTCTTGTGCATATACGGAAAGATTGTGCTGTCTCTCAACTCTGGAGCAGGCGACATATAATTAATTATGAGAAAACCAGTGATATTTTTAAGGCCTAGTTACCCACACGTTGTTAAAATGTAACTGTATCGTATCGTAACGTTGGCATTTAGTCCAATTATAGAACGTAAAAACGTAACAGCATTTTGTGTGTAAAATTAATCAAACTTTATCAGCTGTCTACAAATGTCACGTACAAACGTAGCAAAAATCTAAAATCAACAGAAGCTAACGATACGATATGTTAAGCTTAAGTTGAGTCAGCACTTGTATGTGTTTTTCATAAGACAGGTTGAATCAGCTGATTCGCGTCGATACCGTTACGCGGGGGTAACTAAGCCTTAAGTTGATACCTGCTACCGTACGTTATGTTAGGAAAAACTTTTTGTATCATCTTTTGCAATGAAGGAACTAACTTACAAAAGTTTTCTGGTAGGGATATTAGAGTCATTTCAGAAGCTTCACATTCCATAGAGTCAGTTTGTCTTATCCATTTGGTCTCAAGATGTTGTTGGCGCGTTTCAGGAGCTTTATAATCCCTGGAGTCAGCTTGTCTTATGCGTTGGGCCTGAAGACGTTGTTGAGTCGTTTCAGGAGTTTCACATTCCCTTGACTCAGCTTGTCTTAGCTGCTAGATTTTAGACGCGCTTGGGTAGATACATGCATTTCCGCTACTCTCAACAAGCTTGTCTTGTTTTTTGGGCTTCAAGACATTATTGGGTTTGCTCAGGTGTTTCAGCATTCCTCGACTCAGATTGTCTAACTTGTTGAGACTCGATACGAAATTGGGTCTGATCGGGTTCTCTAGAGTTTTGTTTAGTCGAAGCCTCTTTGCATTTGAGGTAGTACGCCCTATATGCTATGCTTTCATGTCCAATTCACAATTGCAAATAGTTATTTTTCCACCTTTACAACTCACTTATATTGAAAAAGATGAAATGGAAATTTTGTAAAACGTTGCTTTCCAATATAGCCAAAAGGTGAGAGGGAAATCAATGTAATATTTTGTTTTTCAATGTAGTTAAAAAGGCGAGATGGAAATATTTGTATGAACTAACCTCATCGGAGTAATCCTGCATCGGTAGTCAGCCTGCATCTGTGGACCCATGAAATAAATCTGCACTAATTATGAGTTGTTACAACTCATATAGTGAAAACGGCAAGACGGGAATATTTGTAATAGGTTGATTTACAATATTTATTTCATAATGGTGTAAACTCAAGAGTAGTAAATAAAGAGATTTTTGCACAAAGTTTTCGGGAACTCCATTGAAAAAGTAAAATATGTTAACAAACACTAAAAGCGTATATAGAAAATTAAATAAAGTGGGCTTAAAAGTAGGCATGGCCGGTAAGAAGCATATGACCACCTTTTCTTGGGTAAAGAGATCGTGTGTACCAAACTTTAGAAAAATCCGTTGACAAATAAAAATTTGTATTGCGAACAAACAGAAAACGGATTGTATATTAAAAGTGGGCATAAAAGTAGGCGTGGCCGGTAAGAAGCAAATGACAACCTTCTTTGGGCAAAGAGATCGTGTGTACCGAATTTCAGAGAATCGGTTAACAAACAAAAACTTGTATAGCGAATAAATATACCAAAAAACAGAAAATTAACTGTATATAAAAAATTTGCGTAAAAGTTGCTGTGGTAGATAAGAAGCATAACGTAACCTTACCTGAAGTACAGAGATCATGTGTACCAAATTTCAGAGAAATGGGTTAACAAATAAAAATTTGTATTGCGAACAAATATGTATATCAAAAAACAGAAAATGAATTGTATACAAAAAGTGGGCGTAAAAGTAGGCGTGGCTGGTAAGAAACATAATGGCGACCTTTCCTGGGGTACAGAGAGCGTGTGAACCAAATTTCAGAGAAATCCATTGAAAAACAAAAATTTGTATAGCGGTCAAACAAACAAATAAATAAACAAACAATCAAACAGAAAACAAGTAAGAAAATTATAGTCGGTCTAGACCGACTATACGATACCCTATACCATGCGTTTAGAAACTCTATCTCTTAGGCCCAACTAACTGGACATAGAAAATAAGCAAAAACCAAATTTGAGTGGGATTTTTATTAATTTTTTTGGCTGCAGATATGAAAAAGTTCATATCGGATGATATATCTATATAGGGACTAGGTCCAAAAATGGACCGATCCTGATCATGTTTGGTAAAGTCTCTTTTATTTTGCAAAAATATATACAAACAAAATTTGAGAAGAATCAGTGCAATATTTTTGTTTTTAATAGATTTAAGTGAAGATCGGGAAGCAGCTCTATATGGGGCCAAAGGGATCATATTTGGACTACTCATTAATGGATGTAATGAACGCATACAAAATCAATTTGAGTAAGATCTATATGACAATTTGGATCTTATGGCAATTTATATCGATTTCATAGGGGTAATTTGTATGGGGGCTAGGTCTTAACATGGACCGATTGTCACCAATTTCAATAGCGTTCATTCCATGGCCGATAAAAGCTTACATACCAAATTTCATCAAAATATATTCATATTTGCGACCTGCAGTTTGATTACAAGGTTTACATGGACACACAGACGGACGGACGGACGGACGGACGGACATTGTTAAATCAACTCAGAAAGTGATTCTGATTCGATCGGTATAATTAAAGGTGGGTCTAGGTCAAATATTTTTGGTTGTTACAAACAGCAGCACAAAGTCATTATACCCAAACCACATAGTGGTATAGGGTATAACAAGTAAGAAAATTATAGTCGGTCTAGGCCGACCCAACTAACTGGACATAGAAAATAAGCATAAACCAAATTTGAGTGGGATTTTTATTAAATTTTTTTTTCTGCAGATACGAAAAAGTTCATATCGGATGCTATATCTATATGGGGACTAGGCCCAAAAATGGGCCGATCCTGACTTTATTTGGTAAAGTCTCTTGTATTTTGCAAAAATATATACAAACAAAATCTGAGAAGAATCAGTGCAAATTTTTTTTTTTTGATAGATTTAAGTGCAGATCGGGAAGCAGCTCTACATGGGGCCTATGAGTAAGGCTTGTCCCATAGGGATAATTTTTGGACTACTCATTAATGGATGTAATAAACGCATGCAAACCCAATTTGAGTAAGATCTATATGATAATTTGGATCTTATGGCAATTTATGTCGATTTCATAGGGGTCATTTGTATGGGGGCTAGGTCTGAAAATGGACCGATTTTCACCGATTTCAATAGCGTTCATCCCATGGCCGATAAAAGCTTATGTACAAAATTTCATCAAAATATATTCATATATGCGACCTGCAGTTTGATTACAAGGTTTACATGGACACACAGACGGACGGACGGACGGACGGACATCGTTAAATCGAATCAGTTAGTGATTCTGATTCGACCGGTATAATAAAAGATGGGTCTAAGTCAAATATTTTTGGTAGTTACAAACAGCAGCAGAAAGTCATTATACCCAAACCACATGAATTTTATATATACACATATATTTAGATGAACAAGTAAGAAAAGAATAGTCGGTCGAGACCGACTATATGATACCCTATACCATGCGTTTAGAGACGCTATCTCATAGGCCCAACTAACTGGACATTGAAACTAAGCATAAACCAAACTTGAGTGGGATTTTTATTAATTTTTTTGGCTGCAGATATGAAAAAGTTCATATCGGATGCTATATCTATATGGGCACTAGGCCTAAAATTGGACCGATCCTGATCATGTTTGGTAAAGTCTCTTGTATTTTGCAAAAATATATACAAAAAAAATTTGAAAAGAATCAGTGCAAATTTTTTTTTTTTGATAGATTTAAGTGCAGATCGGGAAGCAGCTCTACATGGGGCCTATGAGTAAGGGTTGTCCCATAGGGATAATTTTTGGACTACTCATTAATGGATGTAATAAACGCATACAAACCCAATTTGAGTAAAATCTATATGATAATTTGGATCTTATGACAATTTATGTCGATTTCATAGGGGTCATTTGTATGGGGGCTAGGTCTGAACATGGACCAATTTTCACCAATTTCAATAGCGTTCATCCTCTGTCCGATAAGAGCTTTAATACCAAATTTCATCAAAATATACTCATATTTGCGACCTGCAGTTTGATTACAAGGTTTACATGGACACACAGACGGATACACGGACGGACATCGTTAAATCGAATCAGATAGTGATTCTGATGCGATCGGTATAATAAGAGATGGGTCTAGGTCAAATATTTTTGGTAGTTACAAACAGCAGCACAAGTCATTATACCCAAACCACATAGTGGTATAGTGTATAATAACGTGAGACACACAACATAAAGCGCACTTTAAAATAACAGATTTTTATACCCTATACCACTATGTGGTTTGGGTATAATGACTTTGTGCTGCTGTTTGTAACAACCAAAAATATTTGACCTAGACCCATCTTTAATTATACCGATCGAATCAGAATCACTTTTTGAGTTGATTTAACAATGTCCGTCCGTCCGTCCGTCCGTCCGTCTGTGTGTCCATGTAAACCTTGTAATCAAACTGCAGGTCGCAAATATGAATATATTTTGATGAAAGTTGGTACATAAGCTTTTATCGGCTATGGGATGAACGCTATTGAAATTGGTGAGAATCGGTCCATGTTCAGACCTAGCCCCCATACAAATTACCCATATGAAATCGACATAAATTGCCATAAGATCCAAATTGTCATATAGATCTTACTCAAATTGGGTTTGTATGCGTTCATTACATCCATTAATGAGTAGTCCAAAAATGATGCCTTTGACCCCATATAGAGCTGCTTCCCGATCTTCACTTAAATCTATTAAAAAACAAAAATATTGCACTGATTCTTCTCAAATTTTGTTTGTATATATTTTTGCAAAATACAAGAGACTTTACCAAACATGATCAAGATCGGTCCATTTTTGGACCAAGTCCCTATATAGATATAGCATCCGATATGAACTTTTTCATATCTGCAGCCAAAAAAATTAATAAAAATCCCACTCAAATTTTGTTTTTGCTTATCTTCTATGTCCAGTTAGTTGGGCCTAAGAGATAGGGTCTCTAAACGCATGGTATAGGGTATCGTATAGTCGGTCTAGACCGACTATAATTTTCTTACTTGTTATTAATATATCTATATGGGGACTAGGCCCAAAAATGGACCGATCCTGACTATATTTGGTAAAGCCTCTTGTATTTTGCAAAAATATATACAAACAAAATCTGAGAAGAATCAGTGCAATATTTTTGTTTTTTAATAGATTTAAGTGAAGATCGGGAAGCAGCTCTATATGGGGCCTATGACTAAGAATTGTCCAATAGGTATTATATTTGGACTACTGATTAACGGATACAATAAACATATACAAACCCAATTTTACTAAGATATATATGATAATTTGGATCTTTTGGCAATTTATGTCGATTTCATAGGGGTCATTTGTATGGGGACTAGGTGTGAACATGGAGCGATTTTCACCAATTTCAACAGCGTTCATCCTATAGCCGATAGAAGCTCATACGCCAAATTTCACCAAAATATATTCGTATTTGCGACCTGTAGTTTGATTACAAAGTCAAATTTTTTTGGTAGTTACAAACAGCAGCACAAAGTCATTATACCCAAACCACATAGTGGTATAGTGTATAATAACGTGAAACACACAACATAAAGCGTACTTTAAAATAACAGATTTTTTTTCTCAAGTATATTCCTAGTTTCATTTTAATCCAGATTTGAAAATTTTGATTCAATATCTCAAGTACTTTAAATTTTATATCATTTTTTGCTTCACCTGTATACTTATGAAAAGTGATGTTACTTTATTTTCCGTTTTACATGACGATTTGAATTTAAGTTTGTTTCTGTAAATATTAACACATATACATACATACACATATACATACATACATATCAATACAAAAATTTCGAATTTTTTAAAAGTTCATTGATGAATGTCAATTTTGTTATTCATGTTTATTGTTTGTATAGTTGAAGTTTGTGTGAACATGTTCACAATGATTTATGCGGGTATTAAATTCTTTGTTCGATTGTATGTTTTTGTATGAATGTGTCAGTTATCGCCTCCATAACTGTTGATACCCTATACGACTCTGTGGTCAGGGTGTAATGAGTTTGGGCTGATGATTGTAACCAACAAAAATATCTGACCATCGCTCAGGTTCATTATCTGAATCGATGTTCCTTCGACCGTCTGTTTATCTGTCTGTCTGCCTGTCTGTCTGTCCAGGTAAACCTTGTAATCAAACTACAGGTCGTAGATGTGAATATTTATTGATGAAATTTTGTATAAAAGCCTTTGTCGGCCATTAGCAAGAACGGTATTTATATTGGTGAAAATCTACTTAATATGCTCTAAGATCCAATTTATCATATAGATATCGATGAAATTTGGTTTGTGTCGGTTCATTACATCTCTTAAGTAGTATTCATAATACCCATATAAAGCTGCTTCCCTATCTTTAAATTTGGTTTGTATATTTTTTTTTTTTTTTTCAAAAAATAAGTAAGTTTAAAAAATGGTCATGCTCAGTCCAGTTTTCGATCTAGGCCCCATACAAATATAGAATACGATGTTAACATTTTTCGTTTGTATATTTTTTTTTTTTTTTAAATAAGTGAGTTTAAAAAAAGGTCATGCTCAGTCCAGTTTTCGATCTAGGCCCCATACAAATATAGAATACGATGTTAACTTTTGCGTATCGGCAGACAAAAAATTTATAACAATGTCACTCAAATTCGGTTTTAGTTTATTCTCTATATCCAATTAGTTGGACCTAAGATCCTTTTTTTTTCTCAATTCATGGTATTGCGTAGTCGATATAGACCGACTATAATTTTCGAACTTGCTTTGCATTGTTTTTTTTTCTATGTTGTTTGGTATTGGTTTAATGGTTCTTTTGTTTCATAGCATTTTTCATGTTGTACATATGTAAGTGTATGTGTTTTTAATGTGTGTCGTTTTAAATTTGATTAGTATGTAAGTGCGGAGTATATGTATATTAGGGCGGGTCGATTTAAAAATCGCCCAAGTGAAAAGGAAAATCGTAATCTAGGAATCAAAATAAGAAACTTTGCCCGATGAACCATACCTCTAAAACGAATTCTGATGTCCCGACTTTTGACGTGTCTGTCTGTCTGTCGCACTTTGACCCATTTAGAGTGCCCCAATCGATTCCAAATGTATGACCGACCCCCACTAACTTTGGACGGCCGATCCGCCCAAGAAAGTGGTATACCCCCTGGAACTCCCTGGGGGTTCCCCATATAAACATTTCAAAAACACCATTTTTGTTTAGAATTGGGCTGACTATGTTTGATTTAAAATTAAAATTAACACTCATACGTATACGTATCTTCTACTCTGCTAATAAATAATAATCATACGCCTTGACTATGTTATGATAATCAAAAAGATCGATCGGATGACGGTAAATAACTTTAGATCACTCCGTGACTATGCGTGACTCTGCGTGACTACCCCAAAATTAATCTGTAGTAACAACAAGAATATGGGCCAAGTTTCAGTTCAATTGCATGAGGGGGAATGGGGTTGCCCCATGGCAGACAGACAGATAGACATGTCAAAAGGCGGGACATCAGAACTCGTTTTAGAGGTATGGTTGCCTGGGCAAAGCTTCTTATTTTGATCCCTAGAATATGATTTTCCTTGTCACTTGAGCGATTTTTTCGCCTCCCTACAAATCGACCCGCCCTAATGTATATTAAGGCTTTATGTAAAAAAACATTTTATGGTAATATTTTGTGAAATGTAAAATAAGTTCTAAAAACTAATGATAAAGAAACATGAAAAATGACAACATTTGTTAAATTATTGGTGGTGGTTCTGTGCAAGGATGAAGCATTCGGTATTTTTTTTATTTTTATTTTTATTTTATTAATATTTTTATTGTTCTCTTTTCAAATTTTTTTATTTTCATGTTTACTCTTGTATGAATATCTCTTCTCTCCATTTCAAAATTATTTAACATTTTTATATTTACATTTTATTATTTCTCAAAACCAATTTGTTTTATATATCAATTCGATGTAAAATTCCTAGAACATCGAATAAAAACTAAATAAAAAATATATAAAGTTATTTCTATATATAATCCCAAAGTCTAGGGATGAGATATGACACAATTTTCCTTAGAAAAATAGTTTCAGAATTGGATTGTCATTTAAAAGAAAAAATAAATACATTTAATTTTAGAGATATAAAATGTTTTTACTCTAATTAAAACAACTAGCATAATTTGAAAAAGTTTGCAATACAATAAATATAACTGTCCCTGCTGTCAAAACTATTTATCGGTTACAAAACGCAAATAACAAAAATAAAAACAACTGTAAAGATGCGGTTATAATTGTTAAGATGTGGTCTCCATATGACAAAAACTACTTTTTAAAATCATTTGCTAATTACCGTAAAATTAATAAAGGCTTTAATTTCTGTTTAATCTTCAAACAATAAATTTTTTGTCAATGAAAATCTTACTCAGTATAATTTTACCATTCTACGTGCGGCAATAAAACTAAAAAAGGATAATCGTCTTCACAGTGCCTTTAGTATGCTTGGTCTAGTATATATTAAAAAGACTGCGGAAAGCAACATAATAAAAATTGATGATATAGAATATCTGGATGATTTATTTTGAGAACGAGAACCCGCACCTAATGCTAATGAACGTTTTCATACAACTTCTTATTAAAGTCTTATTTTCTAACTATTTTGTTTTATTTTTAACACTTTATACCATTTTAAATACATTAATATATACGTTAACACAAATTTTAAATTTTTTTCAAATCAATATTTCAACAAACAATGTTAACTATAACTTTTTTTATCAAACTTGTTACTTCGTGCGTTAGTTGATCATTATTTTTAAAACTTAAAAATGAACAATACTTATAGAATAAATTCCAGGGATAATGTTGCGAATATGGTTAGAGTCCTTGCCAATCAGAGGAAAGGTATTAAAATATGTCATATCAATGCTCAAAGCTTAAGGAAAAAGATTGACGAATTTAGATAGAGTTTTGAAAACTCAGGTGTTGATTTTATATGTGTTTCGGAAACACGGTTTGATTCCGAAATTACAGACTTTTCTGTTTCCTTAAATGGATATAATTTACGTAGAGTTGATAGAGAAGATGGATATGGCGGTGTTGCTATGTACATAAAAAAGGGGATTTCTTATAGCATCAAATTTATATCTAAGGAAAATTGTGATTTTGAGGACATAGATAATACAGATCCTCTAAATCTAATTGAGTATCTATTTATCGAGGTAAATAATGAAGGTAGGAAATTGCTTTTAGGGAGTGTTTACAGGCCTAATAAGAATCTTTGTACCAGGCGATTTTTTCGAACTTTGGAAACGCAAACAGCTTTGTACGATGATGTTATCATAGCAGGAGATTTTAATTCAAGCCTTCTGGTAGATTGTAGTTTCTCTGATGAATGTGCCTAGATTGATTTAATATCACCTAATATTTTACATCCTACACACTTCACTGCAACTATTAATACGCTTTTGGATTTGTTTCTTGTGAGTAATGCAATTAATATACTACTCTACGATCAACTGTCTGCATCATGTTTTTCCAAGCATGATCTTATTTTCCTGACTTATAATTTCCAACTTGTTATACAAGTTGAGAGGATTACTTTTCGAGACTTTAAAAACATTAATTTTAGACTCCTTTGTGACGGTGATCTTTTTTTTTTGCTCTGCACTGTAACAAAAGAATTTCTGTTACAAGCAGATTAAGAAAGAAGAAAAAAATAATAACCTTGATCTTGAAATTATTTTCAAGTTCAAGTATGTACATATAAACAACAACTTATATGGTAATAGGTTGATGTCATTTTTTTTTATGGCGTATTTTTTCTCTTCATTGTGTTGAAGTAAATCATGAACACATTCATATGCAATCATGCTGGTCAAACCACGTATTTTCTTGTATTGATCTCACTTGCTCTCATAGTCATATATGAGTGTGAGTGTTATAAATACTAGAGAATATTATGAATGCATATGAATGTTCTCATTGAATTGGTGGTGATTTTGTTTGTTTAATAAACAGGTTTTTATCTAGAGATAATGAATGAATGAAGAAGAAGGTTGAATATAATAAAGTTAAATTTGAATCAAGGAGTTGAAGTTTTGTTTTTGAAGAACAAGGTTGAGAAAAACCTTTTAAGTATTTAAAATGTAGTTTTAATTTAATTTTGATAAAAAAGACATAAGAAAACAAAAGATTTAAATTTAAAAAAAATAAATTTTTAAGAAAGTGAAAAGAATAAGACTTAAATTTAGTTAAAAAATAAATAATTGAAACATAAAATAAAATTAAAACGGAGTTGAATTTGGAAAGCTGAAAGAAAAGGTTGGAAAAAAAAACCCTCTTAAAATAAAAAAAATTTAAAATGTAGTGATAAAGTGAAGGATGAGGAAAATCCTCTTAAAAATTAATTAAGTTTAAAAAAAAGATTTTAAGTTTAAAGAAAAAAAAAATTAAATTAATATTTAAGAAAATTAAAAATTACAAAAATTAAAATTTATGAACGGAGTTGAATTTTGATTTTTGAAGACAATGGTTGAGGAAAAACCCTCTTAAGAATTTAAAAATAAAAATGTAGTTTAATTTAGAAACTTTAAGAAAAAAAAAATTAGATTTTAGTGACAATTTATCTTTTTGTATTAAATCTGTAATTATTAAAAAAAAAAAAAAAACTAAACTAAAAATTAAATCGAGTTAAGAACTAAATTGCTATAAATATAAAATATTAAAGTTCAAATTGTAAATTAAACATAAAAAAAAATACTGTGTTAAATAAAAAAACAAAATTGTGGTTTAATTGTGTGTAGTTTAAACTTCCTGAAAGAACATAAATTCAAAGAACACAAAATGGCAGACAAACCAAAACGTCCTCTATCCGGATATATGATCTGGCTTAACTCTGTCCGTGAAGGCTTAAAGAAGGAAAACCCCGGCCTCTGGCAACAACAACAATAAGTCGGTAATTTTGATTTTACATACGAATAATTTTCTACATTTAAATTAAAAATAAAAAATTTTATAAAATATAAATAATTTGCTAAGACAAAAAAAAAATTGTACTAAATTTGCTAAATATAAATTTAAACTAAAATTTAACTAAAAATTTTCTAAATTAAGAACTTTGCTAAATATAAAATTAATCTAAAAATTTTCCTAAATAAAAATAAAATTGAGCTAAAATTAAAAATTATAATAAGAAATATAATTTAGCTAAAAATAAAATTTTGCTAAAACTTTCCTAAAACAAAATTTTGCTAAAATTTAAAATTAACCCAAATTTAACACTATAGAAATTTAAGAGAATTTACAAAATGGTACCATATTTAAAACAAAAAAAAAAAAAATTTTTTTTGTTAAAGCTAAAATTAAAACTAAATTTTATTAAAACAAAAAAAAAAATACATTTAATTGAAAATCGCATTCAAACTTAAAATTTTTTTTATAAAATTATATTAAAATTTTTCTAAAAATTAAAATTTTTCTAAAATGAACATTTTCCTAAAAATAAAAGTTCCCTAAAATCAAATTCAGCTAAATTTAAGATTTTGTTAAAGTTGAATTTTTCTAAAATTAAAATATTATTAAAAGCAAAATTTTTCTAAATTAAATTGCGCTAAATATAAATTGTGCAAAAATAGTGCTAAATTCCAATTGATAAAGTTAAAATTTTGTTAAAATTAAAATTTTCCTAAAACTTAAAAATTTTCCTAAATTTAAAAATTACCCTAAATTTAAAATTTTCCTAAAACAGGATTTTGCTAAAATTTAAAAATTCTTCTAAAATTAAAATTGAGCTATATTTAAAAATTTTCCTAAAATTAAAATTTCCCTAAAAATTAAACTTTGCTAAACTTTAAATTTTTCTAAAAAGTAAAATTTTGCTAAAATATAAAAAAAAATTAAATAAGTTTTGTTAAATATGTATAATTTAAATTTTGAAACCTTAAATGAAGGTTAAATAAACTTTTTTATAAAACCCAATGTAGAAAACCAAAACCAAACCAAATCTTTTTATTAAGTGGGTTACCTCCAATTGAGATGGAGTCGAGGTAACATGGTAGGGAGGGCAAAAGGGGCAGAACACCTCGTCCCCAATCCCAAGGTAAGTATGGCCATCCATCCATTTAGCGTCCGTTTGTTTTGACAGTTGTTTTTTTTTTAATCGCACGTGAAAATCTGTAGTGCGGTTTCCCTGGGCCTGAGCAAGACCCCACCCATCCGGCGAGCTAGGCCCCTATGCCAGCACGTGCGACCAGCAAAGGCTCAGGGAAACGGAAGCGGATCTTCCACCCACGCCGCACCTATACACCTTGAGTAAAAATTTTTTAATATTGATTTAAATGCTTTGTATTGTTTAAATTCTGTGGATGACCAACTCTCTTTTCTGGAGCAAAACATAAATTATCTGTTCGATCTAACTGTACCAATAAAATCGAAGATTAGTAGTAATAAACAAAAACCCTGGTTTTTTTTCTGAAATTAAAGATTGTATCAATCAAAGAGATTTTGTCTATGCACGTTGGAAAAGATTTAAAACAACAACACAACAAACAGAAACACAAATAAAATGATTAAAAAGGCCAAATCCAACTTTTATGCTGAAAAATATTCCTGTGGTTCAAGCAGATAAAGATTACTATATCAATAGTCACTCGAATAACGATGCTGAATCTTTTTTTTCTTTTGCTGCAGTAGACCAATGTGACGTTTTATCTAGTTTATTGTCTATAAAATCGAACTCTATAGGAGTGGACGGGATTAATCCTAAGTTTCTCAAGATTCTTTTACCTCAGCTACTTCCAATTATAACTTTTTTCTTTAACAAAATATTAACTTCAAGCCACTTCCCATCGAATTGGAAAATAGCTAAAATCATTCCAATACCCAAAGCTGGTTCCGATTATAGACCAATAGCTATTCTTCCATTTCTCTCTAAACAAATGACTAGTTTCTTGGATGACAATAACTTGCTAACAGATCGTCAATCTGGGTTCAGGAGGAAACACAGCTGCCTAACAGCCTTAGTTGATATTACAGAGGAGATTAGAGAGAAACTTGATGATGGCAAGACTACATTTTTAATACTTTTAGATCATTCAAAAGCGTTTGATACCGTGGATCATAACATTCTTTGTTACAAACTTAAAAACTTTTTTAATTTTTCTTCGACCGCTACTCAGTTATTGTCAACATACTTACGTGGCAGGTATCAGTATGTTGAAACAAGAATCCAAAATTCAATGACACTGCCTGTAGCAAGGGGCGTACCTCAGGGGTCCATTGTTGGGCCACTATTATTCTCATTGTACTCAAATGACATCCCAGGCATTTTAACAAATTGTAATGTAAGAATGCATGCGGATGACGTGCAGCTTTATATCAGCTGTAGTAATGCCCTAATCGACCAGTGTATTATCCCTATTAATCAGCAACTCCATCGTATTTATACATGGGCAACGGCAAATGGATTAGAGATAAATCCAAAAAAATCAAAATGCATTGTAATTCAAAAGCGACTTTCCAAACTAAATATTACACCTAATTTAATTATAAATAATCAGAAAATTGAAATCGTTAAATCTGCTAAGAATCTAGGTATTTTTTTAATGACACTCTTACGTGGTGGAACCATATTAACTATGACTGTGGTCGTACTTTCTCTATGACTAGAACTCTGTGGCAAACCCAGCATTGTACACCTATGAAAATAAGAATCCTACTTGCCAAAACTTATCTGATGCCTGTTTTACTGTATGGTTGTGAGCTATTTGCGAAATGTGATACAATTAGTAAAAGGAAATTGAACGTTGCATTTAACAACATAATCAGATATGTGTATGGACTTAATAGACGTTTTAGTGCATCTTTGTTTTCATCGCAGCTATATGGCGTTTCTTTAGATAATCTTTTAAATATAAGAGTTTTAGTTTTTTTTACATAAAACAGTGTATACCCACAAACCGGATCATCTGTACGACAAATTTTATATTTCAGATATAAGCAGGGGAAAAAGAATTAGATCAATTAGATATAAAAGTTTAATATCGGAGTGGCATTTCTACATATTCGCAGTATCTCTCTGGAATTCTATACCCCATAGCTCTCAACTTTTAAGTAACGCACGAAAATTTAAAGAAAATATTTTTAAACTGTTTTCGGTATAACAATTTAAAACATTAAATATTATTTGATATTATAATACATTTGATTAAATTAGATTTCAAATATTTCAACTTTATTCTTTAATTTTAATCTTATTGTTCTTTGCATTTTTATATAAAGAAAATTTGTAATTAGTTATTAATTTATTAACGATTTTATAATTTTAAATACAATCAGTTCCATACTGCAAAATAAGACTTTTAGTCTTGTGTATGGAGCAGTTCCAATAAATAAATAAATAAATAAATAAATAACATAAATCCAGCACGGAAAATTCGAGTGCAAATTCTAAGAAATTTAATTTTTTCTTTCAATATTTTTCTTTCAGTGTTTTTTAAATATATACATATTTTTAAAAACTTTTTGATAGTAAATAATTTTATGAGAGCATAAAGGTATGGTCAACAATTTTACGCAAATCACAATTAAACACAGGGCATGTGATATACAATTATAATGATACATTTATTATAACTAGCAGATTCCAGCGCTCGAAATTCGAGTGCAATTTCTAGGCAGCTTTATTTCTAAACTTAGCCAATTCACAAACCAAGATTCTTAAAACTTATTGTTATTGTGAATGAAGATAACAAACTCATTAACAAACACAATAGCAAATGTAATAAAACACACATATCATATGTATAATTTTATGTATGTGTTAGTAGCAAATTTAAATGCAATTTACTCAAAATAAAGTAAAAAATTTAAAAATCTGTAAATCTGCAACACCGCTGAAAAGAATTACCCTTCAAATAATATGCGTTTGGTCAAAATCGGGATAAAACTGTAGAACAAAGCACCGGTCACAAGAAATCGCCAATTATTATTATAATTATAAAATTATTTATTGTTAATTTTTTATTATTTTTTATTTAAACAGAAACTTGCCCCTTAGTAGGCAAACTTGAAAAAACAAATTGACTTATTTTCCATATTTGAGCTTGATAGACGTTTTCAGAACTTCAAAAAACTCGACGCAGTAATTTTTTTGTAACCAATCAATCCATTTGGTACAGATTTTTATAAAAATTTTCATTGCTATTTGAAACAGATATTGAAAAACTATAAATTAAGATAAGATCAAAACCATTTAAGGAAAATATTTGGAAATATTTTTCGGCAAAAATGCTTCCGTCCTTGTAAATATGTTTTGAAAAATTTAACGATGGTTTGGACCAACTTATTTTTTTGAATCAGCATTTTTGCTCTTAAAAATAATCAAATCAAAATATCCCAACAAGTTAACAGATGAACACTTGGACCACCTCTCTAAGAAATTTCATTACTACATTCGTATATCATAAACTACAAAAAATAGTAGATGGAATGAGATGCAGAGTATCGAAGGGAGCGAGATTTTCAAAATAAATTTAAATATGAATTACATTTTTCTGTATATTTAAATATAATAATAAAATCAATTAAAAATCATTATTTATATTATTATCACATATGAGCATACCAATATATTTTTATATACCAGAGCCCAGCCCTCAAAATTCTAGAAAATTTTAAAATTCATTAAATTTCATTATAAAAAATTGTTGAACACACGGAAGATATATAAATGGGTTTGTTAATAAATAATTTTATAAGAGCCTTAAGGTATGCTAATTAATTTTGGCCAATTCCCAATTCAACACAAATTTAAAATTCATACACACAGCATTGTAGAATTTTGTGTATGTGTTAGTAGCAACTTCAAATTAATTTTACTCCAATAGAATGTACATGAATGTGCATATCTGTAAATATGGTGCACATCTGCAAATAAATATTTTTCAAATGGTATATTTTTTTTGTCAATATCGGTTGGTAATTAAAAGTTTAAAAGGAATATGAACGAATCGCCTTACCTATTAATATTATAGGTACCTTAAAAATAGACCTGATGAAAAAAATATTGGGCACCACCAGTGGCAGATTTACAAATTTGCCGCCTATAGGCTAACTTATATTGCCGCCTAATATATTTTAAAAAATTATCAAATGCGAGCCAGTGAATAAAAAAATGGCGCCTTAGTCGAATTTTTCTTTCGTAATTTCAAGGCCACGATATTTACAAGTATCTAGCAAAAATAATTAATAAAATACAAAATACGAAAATAATACAAATAAAATGCAACAAAAACTTCATTTCAATAAAATATAAAACTTAAATAATATAACATCTATAATATTAATAGGCTATGCGATTTCTTGTGACCGATGTTTTGTTTTACCGTTTTATCCCGATTTTGACCAAACGTATATTATTTGAAAGGTATTTCTTTTTAGTTGTTTTCCAGATTTACCGATTTTTAAATTGTTCCCTTTATTTTGAGTAAATTGCATTTAAAGTTGCTACTAACACACATACATAAAATTATACATATGCTATTTATGTGTTTATTAAATTTGTTAATGTGTTTGTTAGTGAGTTTGTTATCTTTATTCACAATAATAATAAACCAAAAAAGTGTTGGTTTGGGAGTTGGCTGAGTTGAAAAATAAAGTGGCCTAGAAATTGCACTTGAATTTCGAGCGCTGGAATCTGCTAGTATTTTATAAATATTCAACTAAATGAAAAATTATTTTTTCTTTGGTTTGCTCTACATTTTTTTTTTTTTTTTGAATTTGTTGCTTACAAAAATTTTAATTATATCATTAAATGAAACCGAAAGCTATATCAGATTCAATTAAAACTGCCATTATGACATGATACTACAACTTTATTAGAACCTCTTAAGGGAAGACCACGACTTGATAACCTTTTGACGATTGTGACAACGCGTTGTAGAAGTTGCATCCAATAATTCTAGGTCACTTTCTGCATTTAATATATTAATCAAATTCTTATTGGAAGTCCTTGCCCTCAGAGCAACCACATATATTTTGTGACTTATTGATTCTTAATGCTGTTCTACGCATTGTTTTAAGTTTTTCCAATCATTAAATCCTTTAACCGTGCAAAAAGATGAACTCAATTTAGATAACAAACAAAGCCAACAATAAACACTTCCATTTATTTCAGAGTAGTTTATCCATTGTCGATTTGAAACATCTTCATTCTGAAGCGCCAGTTTAAAAATTGTTGAACTCAAAAAGCGTGTTTGTTCTTTGTAGGTTCGTTTTGATTTTTCAAAATCAGAATCTGCGTTTTGAGAATAACCATTTCGCGCAACAAAATTTATCAACTCATCATTAACTACTCACTTTGCAGGATCTACGTCCACTATAAAAAGTTGAGACAGACACAATATTTCCGATAAAACTGGTTGATCTTTTTCTTCTTGTTCAACATGATTAACTGTAGCATATTCACTTTCACACAAACCAGAATTGACACAAGTTTCTGTTTCTTTTGATGTACTAGGTACAGCCAGATCTTCGGGCTCTTCAATAGGAATAGGTGATTGCGGAACATTTTTGGCAAGATTCTTGGTGAAGAAAAAATCAATTTTTTTTTGTTTTATCCAAAGTTTCTTTTTGTTTTTTTTTCTGTTTTCCTCTGATTTCTTTTTGTATTCGCATCCGCCTAAACGCTTCCTACAATCTGCCATTTCCATTTGTACGTATTCGATCTATGAAATAAAAAAATAATTGTGGTATGGCAGAAACAGACACAGATTAATATACAAATAAATGTCCAAAATATCTTTCAAATTTACACTTTATTGTCGCCGCCGTAAAAAAATTTCTGTTTTAAAAAATTTGTATATTTTTGAAATTTTCCGCTTACAAACATTTGCCGCCTATGAAAATTTGACGCCGCACAGTGGACCATATTTTGAGAAGGCGGCCAAAAATCATTTTTTTTTTTTGTTACCGATTTTATAGTTATGTTATTCATTTGAAAGTAAATACTAGTAAACCTCGGGAGCCAAAAAATTGCTACTCTATCTCAATTATATCACAGCGAACATGGTCTTCGAAAATGGGCTTTCTCAGTATTTTGCTAAAATTAAAAATTTCTTTGTAAATTTTTACTTTTGAATGACTGTAACTTTTTTGATTTAAAAGATTTTGAAGTAAAATAAATTTTGTATAATTCTGTGGCTCTCATGCTATTAACGTCAAAAACGCAAAATACTGAGTCATTCCGAAATTAAAAAAAAAAAATTTTTTTTTAAAAGTCCAAATTTTCCGAAAATCTCCTACTTAATAGAGCATAACTCCTGCCAGTCAAAAGCAGTCAGAAAAAATCTTGCACTCTTCTATAGTACGAACCCTCCCCTATACTCCTATATCCCATTATACACCCGCCAGTTTCCGCCCGTGTGCACCAGAACAATTTTTCTGACCCAAGGTTAGATATTTTCTGCAAAATTTATGAATACAAAAGTTGTCCACTATGTGGTTAGGATATATTAAGTTTGAGGTGATGTTTGTAACTGCCAAAAATATTGGACATTTATCCATCTTTTATTATACGGATCGACTCAAAAACAATTTCTGAGTCGATTAACCGATGTCCGTCCGTCGGTTTGAGTGTTACGAATACAAAAGTTGGTCGTACAGGTGCACCGCGGTGTATTTTTTGCGTGTCGGTAGAGTTGTCAGGAGTTGTTATATACTTATAAAAAAGGGTTGAGATATAATGCGCTTAATTGTTGCAGGTACATTTACATTAGGTATATTTCAAAAACATTAATAGTCTGAATTAGAGTTATATAGTTTAAATACCTGACAAAATGGGAAACAATTTAAATAACAGGTAAATGGTAAAAAAAAAAAACTATTGCGACATTGCCTTTTTATATGTGAGCAGGTATGCTTCACCTTTTAAAGGGGGTTAGGGTGTGGGTTTTTATGCTTCAAAAAGTGGTAATAAAAGATATAAATTTGTAAATGGTAAAAAAAAAAACAATTGCGACATAGCCCTTTAAGATATGAGCAGGTATGCTTCTCCTTTTAAAGGGGGTTAGGGTGTGGGTTTTTTATGCTTCTAAAAGTGGTAATAAAAGATAAAAATTTTTATTTTACATAATTGCAAGAAAGAGTTTTTATAATAATGTTTCCACAATTATTATTCATTGCAATTTGTGCAATGGCTAAGTACTGTTACAGAGATCTGGCAGATATTTATTTTCAACGAAATGATATAGACGATGTAATTTCGCACATAGTGAGCAACAACTTCTTTAAGAATTGTAACCTAGAATACATTGAAATGCACAAAGGAAAAATTACTAATTTTGCATCGAATTTGAAAAGACGGTACATTGAATGCTCTCATAGCAAGGCAAAGATGTACAAACGTTACCAAGACTGGTTAATAAAGGAACTTATTTTTGAGAGTGCATCTACAACTGCCAACGAAAGTCGAAAAAGGGTAGACCAGCAAAACCAATTGACGGATGTAGTGAAAGATCTCGAAAGCGCAAGCTGGAGAATATTAATTAAGAAATTCCTCAAAGAATTATTAAGGATTCATTTTTGCACCAAATTCAACCAACCCAAAATAAAAAAAATAAAATTGAAATAATTGAAAAAATAGTAGAAGCGAGCCCAAGGCGCACAAGGAGGATTTTGAAAAGTATTCCTACACCAATTGAAGATAAGAAATTTATGCCGGAAGAAGCGTTCGCTCTATTTTTATACCCTATACCACTATGTGGTTTGGGTATAATGACTTTGTGCTGCTGTTTGTAACAACCAAAAATATTTGACCTAGACCCATCTTTAATTATACCGATCGAATCAGAATCACTTTCTGAGTTGATTTAACAATGTCCGTCCGTCTGTGTGTCCATGTAAACCTTGTAATCAAACTGCAGGTCGCAAATATGAATATATTTCGATGAAATTTGGTATATAAGCTTTTATCGGCCATGGGATGAACGCTATTGAAATTGGTGAGAATTGGTCCATGTTCAGACCTAGCCCCCATACAAATAACCCATATGAAATCGACATAAATTGCCATATGATCCAAATTGTCATATAGATCTTACTCAAATTGGGTTTGTATGCGTTCATTACATCCATTAATGAATAGTCCAAAAATGATCCCTTTGACCCCATATAGAGCTGCTTCCCGATCTTCACTTAAATCTATTAAAAAACAAAAATATTGCTCTGATTCTTCTCAAATTTTGTTTGTATCTATTTTTGCAAAATACAAGAGACTTTACCAAACATGATCGGTCCATTTTTGGACCTAGTCCCTATATAGATATAGCATCCGATATGAACTTTTTCATATCTGCAGCCAAAAAAATTAATAAAAATCCCACTCAAATTTGGTTTTTGCTTATTTTCTATGTCCAGTTAGTTGGGTCTAAGAGATAGGGTGTCTAAACGCATGGTATAGGGTATCGTATAGTCGGTCTAGACCGACTATAATTTTCTTACTAGTTAGATTTGAAATTGACCAAAAATCAATATAAGGAATTGCGGAAGCGAACCAATGAAAAGAATTGTGGGATTTTTCCAGAGTATCGAGATTTAGTTTCTGCCAAAAAAGAATGCTTACCTTCCCAATCTGCTATTAGTGTCACTTCAACAGCAGCAGAAATAAAATTGCAAGATCTCCTTGAACATACTGCAGAACGATTGCTAAATACGCCTGATACTGATCATTTAAAAAAAATTGGTAATGGCAGCATTACTTTAATTTCTAAATGGGGATGTGATGGATCCTCTGGTCAGAAACAATACAAGCAATTTAATGCCGAAAATTCATCAGATGCTAATTTATTTATGGTAACTTTCGTTCCATTGCGCTTAACAAAAAGGTATAGCGTCTTAGAGCCGTCAACTAGTAGAGCAACAGAAATTGATATATGGAAAAATGAAATTCCTTCTTCAACAAAGTATTGCAGACCAATAAAATTTGCATTCAAAAAGGAAACCAAAGATGTCATAACTGAAGAAGTTCAAAAAATAAAAGATCAAATTAAGGAACTTCAAACCAGTAATATTTAAATTTGATGACCAAGACATTGAAGTACATTTTAAAATGTGTCTCACAATGATTGATGGAAAAGTTGCACAAGCTTAAACTGTGCAAAGTCAACGTCAAGCTGCATTATATGCCAAAAGACATCAAGTCAATTAAGCCAACCCCCACCAGAAGACGATAGTTTTAAGGAAGCCTACGAATTTAGAATGTCCCCTCTTCATGCTAGAATACGTTTCATGGAGCATATTCTTAAATTGGGTTATGATTTGGAATTTGGTCCGTAAGGCGAAACAGTGAGAAAAAACAAAGAAAATGAGGAAAAAGAAAGCAAAAAAAAACAAATTCAACAAAAATATCTACAGCTAGGCCTCGTAATCGACCAACCAAAACAAGTGGAAGGAAACACAAATGATGGAAATACTGCAAGGAGAATTTTCTCCGATCCGGAAACTGCAACATCTATCACAGGTGTAGATCATGAATTAATAAGACGATTCAAAATCATATTACAAGTTCTAGCATGCAGCAGAAAGATAAAAGCAAAAAAATTTGGAGAGTACGCCAATAAAACAGCTATACTTTATAATGAAAAATACTCTTGGAGATATATGCCATCCACAGTTCATAAAATTTTGTACCATGGGCAACAAATAATTCAAAACAATATGCTACCAATAGGAGATCTATCTGAAGAAGCGCAAGGAAAAAGGAACAAAGACTACAGATTCTTTCGCGAGCACAACACAAGGAAAATGTCCAGATGTCGTACTAATGAAGACCTTATCACTATTTTGTTGTGCACTTCAGATCCATATATGTCCAACATTCGTCAAAGATGGAAAACTTCCTCTATTGGATTAGACGAAGAAGCTAAACAACTTCTAGAAGATGAAAATCAAGGCTATTTAGAAGAAATTTTTACTAAAATTGGTTGATTTAAAGTACTTTTTCATTACACTAACAATAAGTTACACTTTTTTTATATAGTTAAAAAATTTTCTTGATTTAAAAATTTATATATTTTGTAAATTTACAATAAAAATTGTTATATTTCATAAATTTACCATAAAAATTGAAAAAAAAATTTAACTAAAGCAAAAACATACGAGTTTTTCATTGAAACTTCTCTATCTTGAACCAATATAAGGTAACTTTTACGTTCGCTGCTTAATAAATTATATTTTAACTCAGGATCTTTCAAAATAAAAACAATCTTTGGCCCTTGTGCACATTAGGACTAAAAAGTTTATGGGGGCCAAAGTTTGGCATTTTCTGAAAAAATTAACTTAAAAAATTGTTAAAAAGTATTAGTTGTAAAATTAACTGAAAAAATAAGACATTATATTAAAAAAATCTTTTTTTACCTTTTAACACTTCACTTTTGTACTAAAATTCAACTACAAATGAAAATGTATTTTAAACCCTCCGTAGCTTTTTTTATTTTCGGTCGAGAATTACATTTTATAGCAAAACTTAAAGGCTAAAGTCTCACCTACCAAACAAAAAGAAACCGCATATTAAAATTCCAATCCAATCAAAAGTTATAGATTTTTGACCGCCTTCTCCTCAAATGGTCCACTGTACGCCGCACACAGGGGTATTTGGTACCAAAACTGTCGATTAATTCCCAGGCCCCTCGAACTGATAATTTTTTGTTAGCACACCTCATAATAAGCCGAAAAAATTAAATAACATTTATCGATAACTCGCTTAGTTATCGAGATATCTGAGGTTGAAGTTTTAAAATATCGATAACTTTTTTTTATTATTTATTTTTTATTTATTTTTTATTATTTTATTACAAATTAGGTAGAATCAATAAATTATGCATCATCATTACTATCATCGTCTTCATCAGTATCTTCCTCGTCGGAATCACTGCCATGAGCACTGTTATTGTCTCTGACATGAGCTTTTCCCAAATTTAAGGATGGAGATTGTAACAGATCCAAAGCCATTTTTGGTAGGCTTTGCAATTTTTTGTTAGGCAATTTTCTCCTGCTTGATATTATTGGATCAGAGGTAATCAGCATCATATTAAAAATGTCTTGATTGGATTTTTCTCGACTCATTTTTCTAGAATAACTTTCGCGATATTTTTTGAAATCTTTGTTGCGAGCTTCCTGCGCTTCTTCCGATAATTGGCCAATCGGTAACAATGCGTATGCTATTATTTCAGGTCCGTGAATAAAAAATTTATACAATGTTGGAGGCACATAGTATCATGGATAATTTTCTACAAAGATTCTAGCCGTTTGATGTGCAAACTCCCGAAACTTATCTTCATTTACTTCATGAAATCTTTGCTGGTGGAGCCGCATAAGTAACACTTTTGTGTAGATGTAGTTTCAGTGAGAGCGTTACAAACTTTTCCGTCTATCATCGATAATATTAAACTACGTCTTACTACTACAACTTTCTCACCAAGTGCCACAGTTGAATTAGTTAGATGTTTAATTTCTTCACGGACTCTATCATGCTCTAGCTTTGAAATAATTGCAGTTTCTTTGATGAACGCTATTTTCAATGGTCTGCAGAATCTGGTTGAAGAAGGGCGAGGATTCTGCCATATAATTTTTTCCCCGCATACCAACCTTAATGGCACAATTGATGTTATTAACACAGAGGAATCACTAGCTTCTGTGCCATGAAATGCTTGTTTATATGAGCTATGGCCAGAACTCCCATCGAAACCCCATTTTGTGTATAAACAAAATTCAGACAGGTCTTCTTTGTTTAAAGAATCAACCACACAGTCTTGTAGCAGTACTAGGCGTTCAACAGTGTGATTAAGAAGCGCCTGTAAGCCAACTTCGGCGGAAGATTCACATACACTCATACTATCGTTTTTTGGATAGCATAGTTTTTTTGCAAACTGGACAGCAGTGTACGAGGGAAACCTTTCTGGATCAGACTGTTTCACAATATTATATTGATGCCGCGATAGTCCAGCTTCAACCACAACAGCTAATGCTTCTTCACTACTCATTTTGTTGGACACCACCGACTTAAGTATATTTTTTCTGTATTTGTCAACTCTCGTTGGTGACGAACAAGCTACATCATGTACTAACTTAGACGCCCCAATATTACCAGATTCCCTTAACTTTACTTGAGTTGCAAAAGTAAGCATTGACAAGGATGTGTTGTCTCTCAAATCCTTAGTTTTTTTATACTTTGTTTTTGAGTCGCATTCTTCGAAAGCAATTTCTTTACGACCTCGTTTCAGCTGTTTAGTACAAAAAGAAATAGAAGAGTCTAACCAATTCCGATTGGTTTTAAAAAAACGTTCTTCTATTCTATGACATCTTGACCATCGGGTTTTAAATTCGGAGATGAAAAGATTTATTGTGGCATTAAAAGCAGGAATATCTTCCTCTGATGGTCCAGTGCGCTTCTTCATTTCTTCCCTTAAATAGTTGAACTTATCCTCAAAACGCTGCAAAACTGAGTTTTTCATCAAGTCGTACAGATATTGGCGAGTGAAGAAAAGAGTGTTTGAACTTATCCCTAATTAGTTAATACATTTGTAAGCTTTTAAAGTGCAAATTACTTTTCATTTAACTTTTCACAATTAAATTGACACTCACTGGGACAAAACTAACATTGTGTCGCGAAAAATACAAACTGGAACGCAAACACTCGGAAACAACAACACAAAACAAATAATAAACCCTCAGCAACTGAGTCACACATCAGTAATACAACAACAACATAAAACAAATAACAAACACCAAGAACAAAACAAAACAGAAACACTTAACGCCAGCACCACAAAACATGCGTGGAAATTGTGCATTTTTATCCATTGAGTTTAGGAACAAAAAGTGGGATTAATCAAAAAAGGCACAAAAGGGCACCTCAATTTTATGCAGGAATATTGTCTACGATCCACAAAATTAGAAAAAAAAAAACTTAGAGCCCTATCTAGCCCTACAATGAACTATATGTCCATCTATATATTCAAAACAGGCAAATTTTGTGGAGTTTAAACAAAAAAACAAAATTTAAAATATTAGATCACTTTTTTTCCTAAAATTTTTTTTCCGAAAAATAGTTTAATACCTGACGTTGAAGGCTCCATACTCAGAATTTAATTTTACTTCAAGTTTTTTTTAACGAAAAACACTTTGATAAACTTGTAAATATCACTTTTACAGCGACCGCAAGCGAACAGAAAATGAAAGTGTGAATTCAACAACACAATGCAGCTACACTATACAACTTAGAACCGTTATAATTTCGGTTAGTGATGCAGAATTATGTCTACTTTCAACGAGTATTAAGTATTCGAGTGTAACTTCAAAAATATTTTTTTAATTAATCGACAGTTTTGATACCCAATAACCCACTGTGCGCCGTAGGCTACAGCCTAGCTAGCCTATTTAGAAGTCCGCCACTATGCAACCCTGTCATATAGCAAAATTGCTGAAATTTTACCCCTTATTTAAAAAAAAATTTAGGGTTGCGATATTGAAAAACGTAAGATTTTGGCGGGGAAGCTAAATTTTCTTAAAAAAGACTTTTAATCATTTTTCAACGGGTACTTTAGGCGCTTTACACGAAATTATTAGCCAGATAAGTTATACACGGGTTTCACAAGTTATACACAATGTTTACTTATATACAGAAAATCTTGTTTCAGAGTTGTGTTTCAATTTTTGGTTTGTTACTTGAATTCTTATCGTTTTGGCTTTAGCAATATGAAGTTCACTTTCTGCCTATAACAAACAAACTATTTGCGCCTTCAGGTTACTGGCAAGGGTTCGAAACTCAATCCGAAATAGCTGTATGACCAGTCTTTCATATTATATCTAGGTTTTCGATCAATATATGATATAATTAATTCACCCTCACCCAATAGTGTCAAGTTATAGAACATGATATATTTAGGGAATTCATAAGGTGTACTAAAGTTGTATGTTGTAAAGAAATAGAAGACGTCAAATAGTACATATGTGAACAACCTATCGTATATTCATATACTACAATTTGAAAAAAATAGAATAAAAGCAAAATAATTGTTCTTTTATACAAAAACTTACCTGAATATTATTATTTCCTTCCATTTTTTGTTTATATCTACCACTTTGCCACAATATTTACAAGAAAACTACAAAAAATATTTGGAATATACGACAAGAGCTGATTAAATATTAAACAAAGTACAGCTGATCGCATAGTACACCGCAATACATACCTGCTAACGTTGTATTGTATAATTTTTTTGTATGGATAATATCAACAACAATAATACAACTGTTGTATAATTTTAGCACATACGACACATACTACAGTTAGGACACCCTTGTGAATACCCTAATTATAGACAACTATTTCATTGTATGTTTTAAATATAATATTTATATGGAATGACTTTTATATATTTCTATGCAAAGCAATTATATATATGTTTTGTATAAAGCTATGTTAAATATATTCCTAATTACAATTATTGATTAATTAAGCAGCAGGTATAAAATACGTACGAATATATTATATTTCTGGGTAGCATACTTATTAACTGGGATGATATTGGAAAATGAGTCATTTTATATTGATTAACTGTTAACTTCAATACCAGTTCATATCGAATAATTAAATCTAAAAGCAAATAAATTAGTTGTAAAAAAAATTCATAGTTCATATATTTGTTTTAGCGTTGCTTAGCAATCCTTCTGCTGTGGCTCTAATATTTATTTGTATATATCTGATTTGTACAATATTTGGTACAATCGTAATGGGATAGCATACATTTATGAGTTATGTACGAAACATTAGCTAAAGCGCAAAATGGCGCAAGATTAATTCCATAATCCTATAAAGTGTTCACAAATACCTTGAATATTTTTTATTCTAAAAGTACTTGTTTTGAATTTTATTACAACGATTCACTTAATGGGGAGGGGGGGGGGGCGATTGTAAGGTTTTAAAAGCGAATAAAAGCGTATTTTGTTAATTTTTGTTTGAAGATATAAATAATGTTGGATTATTTATTTCATATACACGTTACAGCATAACATTTGAAGAATCTTTGAAAAAACGTTCAATTAAAAATTTTAATAAATAAGGCCGTCAGCGAATCTTCAGAAGCATTGTTGTTTTGCGGTGAACATCATAACTCGTTACCGGATCATATGAAATAAAAAAATCGAAATGTGTTTAGCACTTTCACTACCATTGGGATCATGCGTCCCAAGCTAAATTTAAAAAATCGTCAAAATTACAATACTCGCAGTATTTAAATAAGACAAAGTCCCATTGATAGCTTTGAGTATTTTCTGCTCATAATGAGCTGTTTTGAGCGTGTTCAGTGAGTATGTTGTTTTTTATTACCATCATTTCGCGGTAATCTCTGTTGGATGCGGACGTGTCTTCCAATTTTTCGGTGTGAATAATAGTTTTTTGCATTTTGAGTTATATTTTGCAAATAATAAAAGTGTTTTGCATTATAATCAACTTATTAAACAACAATAAGCTGTAAATATTTTATTTTATTTGGGTTTTTTCATTTGAGATAATAGATTCCACTGGTTTTGTTGGATCCTCATAAATGGGATACATTGTCCCATTGCACAAAGGTCCCAAAATTCAAATTTTTGGCCAAACTAAATATTTTACATGGGCTACGATTATAAAGACATCAGACCAACCACAAATGCATTTTGTTTTTGTAAATTGCAATTTACCGTTTAACATTACAGCATTAAAGTTGATGAACTTCAGTCCACTTGAAAAAATAGTTGAGTGCAGGTGTTTTTTTTAACATTTTTAAATATTTTCTAGTTTTTTTAAAAAAAATAGTAATTTCTAAAGTTTAAAATGGAAAATAAAGCTGAAGGTATATAGTTTATTCAACACATTAAAAAAAATTTAAAATATTTAAGGTGAAGTGAATAAATATCAATATGTTGGTGCATTATAAATTTATGAATTTTTTACGATTTTTAAATTTACGTAGAGTTTTAAAATTTCGGCTCAGTTCGGCTGGCATACGACTAAAAAAAAAAGAAGACATTGATGAATATTTATACCCTCCACTCCAGTGTGCAGAGGGTATATATAAGTTTGTCATTCCATTTGTAATAATAAAAAAAAAATTTTGGACCCCATAAAATACATATATTTGTGATCCTTATAACAACCGGAGTTGATATAGCGATGCCCGTCTGTCCGTCTGTGGAAATCACGATGACGGCATCAATCGGGCAGCTAGGGTACTCGTTGACATAAAAAATGATTCACTATCATCCTGAGAAGTTTGCTATTTAAAATCGTCCAAATCGGTCGATTAGGGCCTGAGATTTGAATGAAGAACTAAAAAAAGTCTTGAAAAAATATAATTTTCTATGTTGATCTTGTAACGATCACGCCCTCAATAGGACAGCTAGGGTGATAATTTTTAGTGAGAATGATTCACCAAATTCATGGGAAGATTTCTATTTCAAAAATCATTAAAATCGGTGGAACAGGTCCAGGGAAATCTCTGAAAAAGTAAAAAAAAATGAAAAACATGATATTTCTATATTGTTCTTGTTGTTATCGTAAATGTTGCATTGCTGTCATAGCTGGACTTGTTGCGTTTGTGGTCGTTGTGGTAATAATATAATAAAAACAAACCCTTTGTACATTTTTTTTATCAACTCTGGTAGAAAAATTTAAAAGTTTCCATTGTTTTGGCATCACTAAAAAAATTTGTTAGATCATATCTGTCATTGCCACGAGCCTGCCTGCAAGATCGAATGGGTCACGGGAAAGTGGTTAAAATCGATCCAAAATTTTTTCGACAAGCACACACTACGAGTTAATATAAAGGGAGTAAAAATTCACCAACATCTAAAGCAAATAATGCTAAAATACCTAGTTGTTAATAAAAAAAAAAAAAAACAATTGGGCAATTCACAATGGGTAATGTATCGTTGTATCTGTTGTATCGTGTATCACTTTACAATAGTGTAAAATTGTTGTTGGTAATTTTCACTGAAAAATCTGATACACGATCCAACTTCAGTTGCTGTGTTTAGTAAATGTTGTATATTGTATCATAACATATCAGTTCCAAGTGAATGCCAGTTTTTATGAAAAAGAAAAAACAAATACATAGAATTTTATCAGCATAAATAATAATAAAATGAAATATGGCAAATAATGCAAATAACGCAAATACATCGATAAGTTTATTTATATAAAAATTAATGTTTATATTTTTAGTATGTATTTTCTCTTTCAGTACCAACCAAAATATTTAACATTTTTTTTTTTTTTTTTTCATTATAAATTAAAATGCAAGAGGTACGTAACTAAAACTCCAGGGTATATCTCACGACCAAAAAGCAAACACTGACAAGTGTTTTCTCTTATACAAAATAGCAGAAGCGACGAAGCGATCTTTCCTCGTTGGATCGAAAATTACTAAAGAAAGCGTTTTACAATATGAAAATACAACTGAGTGTTCACAACAAATGATTGTACTGTGTATTTCAATACAACATACAATATACAACACCTGTTGTGAATTGCCCAAATGTTAATTTAGCCCAAAAAATTTATGTATTAATTTATTTAAAGAGAAAAACACAAAAACAACGTTTGATGTTGTATTTTTTGTGTATAATATTTAAATATACATACATACACATATCAAATAATACAAATAATATACATATATTATATATATGTATGTATGTATATTCATAGTAACTGCATGTTAGAAATAAATCGGTTATTTTATTTACATAAAATTCTGCAATATTTTGTTGTGGGGAAAATACATTTCTTTTGCATTAACAGAGTGTCACTTCATTTTGCTCAGCGTGACTATGCCACAGTAGATGGCGCCTTAATTTTTGTTTGTTCTAATTAGCTTTGCAATAGTTATTTCTATTTTAACATGAATGTTAATATTTCAACTAGATATCATACAGAACAATGTTAAGAGTATACACGGTCTGGTCTTTTATTTCATACGTTTTTTTATTATTCTTTTACAAATATGAACATAAGTTTGGCATTTTAACTTTTTGTTGTCTTTACAAAATAGAGCTACCGAGTTCATCAATGAGTTTTTTGCTTTCAAAACAGTTCTACATAGTTATATAGAATTGTTATTCTACTTTACCTACAAAATATCTGATTGCGATTACATCTAATTTTTAAAAATTGTTTATAATTAATAAAGCATTATTATTCACATAAATACAAAATTGCACTTTTTAAATTTTCCATTCAAGTTTAAGAAAATATTAATTATAAAAAAAACTGAAAATAAAATTTCCAATTATAAATTAGAAAATATTAATTGAATTTCAGAAAATCATATCAAAACGTCGGAAATAATAATTTTAAATTTAGAAATATGTTTACATTTACAAATGTTTACATTTAAAAAAAAATATTGGCATTCAGGAGATATTAATAACTTTTCATTACCGCGATTCAGTAACTTCTTTTAACGATAGTCGAATCGTAAAAAAAAGAAAATTGCAAAATTATCAGTAAAATTTTGAAACGATATTCGCTATTGTTAAAGTCAGCTGTTGTTGTTATATAAACGACAACCATTTTTGTGTTGTTTATACAATCGATAAAAACTTAAATTTTTAGGTTGAAATGTAGTCATACATAAATAAAAATCATAAAATAGTGAAAATATTTTGCTTTTATTAAAAAACTTTTTTATATAAATAAAAAAATTAAATAGCATATTCAATTCATTATTTCATTTTCAAATAAATAAACAGAAATATTAGTAAAAAAAATAAAGATATTAAACATAAACATAAAATCATCCTGTCAAACACGAAGTAATTTGTTTTTTTCTATTCTTTGTGTTTTTCGCTTATTTTGACAGAGGTGCCACTAGTTTACAATTTAAATAAATAGAAAAACAGATTTGTCGACTGTCGTTAAGATGTATGTACTTAGTGAATAACTTAATCCTTAGTGCAAACAACAATAGCTGTCGCTATATTTTGCGATTGTCAGTTCGTTGAATTTGAAATTTAGAGAATCGCACTACAGAAAATATTAATTTAAATTCAATGAATTTAAGAAAACCTCAAATGATATTTAAGAATTGCTAACACAAAAATTGTTACATAAGTAAACGTAATTTGATGAGAATGTTATTTTTTATTATGTATAAATTTTCATATTTTTTTTTGGATGAAAATTTGAATTTTTTCAGAAAATAAAGATAACATTAAATTATTTTATTTAAAATGTTTGGACTTTTGGTTTTTTGCATTTGGCATCCCTAATTTGATTATTTATTATTATAAATTTATTCTCTATATTTTCAAAATATGGCAATATTTAAAAAAAAAGTTGATAGAGCTGTTTTTCTTTTTGGTTATTATTTTGTTACTCCATCCGACCTATATGGCCACAATGAAGAAATATTTGGTCAGTTAAAAGAAACTATACAGCCATCTCCAATTAGCACGATTTAATGCATATAGCCACTCTACACAACCATTACCTTTGCAATGGAGGTTAGGTCGAGCTATTTAATTAGCAAGAACTAAATTAAACGAGAAGTTATGTCATATAACCGGAAACGCATGCATATAGGTATATAACCTAAATACATGGCGATCAGCAACCACGATGACCAAAAAGCAAACACCGAAATAATAGAAAAGACGAAAACCAACCCAAAGAAATTTTCTTAAATAATTTGGTATTAAGTTTAACAAATTGGTTACTTTTTCCAATATTTTGTTTACATTTATTATCAATACTCAAACCGAGGTGGAGGGTATTAAAGATTCGGCACAGACGAATTTAACACTCTTACTTGTTTTAATCTGAAGTCGAATCAATATTAATCATTCGCAAAAAACAAGTTGAAATATATTTTTATTGGAGTGAAATAACTAAAGAAATATGTATATTAGTGTGATTTGAAAAAGTATCCAAATTCAGGTATTCTATATTGTAACGCCAGTCAGTCGCCCAATTCGGAAAATGAATCCGGGTCAGATTTTAAAATGAACGGGTCCAGTTTGCAATTCTGTTGGTAGTTACCATCGTATAATATAGATTAAAAACATTATCGTACTACAAATCATAACTTTATTATTCAACATTAAAAAAGCCATAATATCAAAAAATATTAAACTTTAGTACAGAACATATTTCGCTTAAACAATAAAGAAATTTATTGCTTTTCTTATGCTTGAACTTTATAGTTGTACTAATTCTCTTTGATTTATTTTGACTTAATGCATATAAATTCCATAATTTACATAAATGTCAACGACAAAATCTAATAAAACTGTTAATGAATGTTGTACGTACATCTGTTCGAAATTATAACGGAAACATAAATCATAAAACATACGATTATCTATAACATTTACGAGTATGTGCATATAGTTGGCATAAATGCAATAGAGCCGAATTTACTCTTGTTTTGTTTTAATCTTCAAATACGAGTATGTTACACATATAACTCAGGCAGAGAAAATAGTTTAAACGAATTTTCAACAATCCGATTTAACTTGTATTCGACAAAAGGCTGATCAACAATCACACGTATAGCAACTGTGTATCGAATCGAAAACTTCTAAAAGCGTTCTTCATTAAATATAGACCAGAGGTCGCCAAAGTACGGCCCGCGGGCCATATCATATAATGTTATAGCAACCCTTCCGGCCCCCGAGTTAAAATGCGAAAGTAATACAAATATTTACAAAAAATTGTTAAAGCATTACTAAATCCAAATTAAATTTTTTCTAAAATTGTTATTAAATTTTCTAATAATAAAAATTTTTATACTTCCTTTTTTGTGAAAGTTTTTATTTTAAAGTACATATTACATATTTCTACCCTCTATAAAAAATTTAAATTGTTAATCCTGTATATACAACGACACTAAAAACTCTTATTAAAACTCATAGTAATTAAGTAATTCAAGAAGTTAATTACTATGTTTAGTTTTTTTCGCAAAATAAAAAAAACACTTTCAAATCAGCAAAATATATTTAAATAAATGTCGAATCAAAATATATATGTATATCTTCAGTACGAGCAAGTTATCATGTTGCTAAGTATATTGCTGACACAGGGCGGCCATTTAGAGACGGGGAATTTGTGAAGAAATGTGTATTGAAAATCACAGAAGAACTATGTCCAGAAAAATTGAGTGCATTTAAAAATGTAAGTTTACTTGCAAACACAATAATGAGAAGAACTGAAGATATTGATAACAGCGTTTTTTCGCAGCTAAAAGAAAAAGCAAACAAATTTAAATTTTTTTCAATTGCACTCGATGAAATTGCAGATGTGTCTGAATAAAAATCGAGGAATAACTTTTCAGATATTTGAAGAACTAGCTGCTCTCAAGAATCTTAAGGGAACAACCACCGGAGAGGATATTTTTCTTAAAGTTTCTGAACTAATGACAGAACTACAACTAAATTATAAACAGTTGATGTGTGCAACTACAGATGGTGCAAAAAATATGATTGGAGCAAATATAGGTCTAATTGGACGGATTAATAAGGAGTGTGAAACACTGGGGCTAAAAAAAACCTATGCATCTACATTGTGTTATACATCAGCAAGCATTGTGTAGAAATATATTAAATTAAAAAATTATTATGTCAGTGGATATTTAAGCCATAAATTTTATTAGGAGACATGGTTTGAATCATGGTGAATTCCAAGAATTTCTAACATTAATTAATGCTGAACATGGCGACGTTCTTTAATAGAGAAAAAGTACTTAAACTTTTTTTTTTGATCTTCGTCATGAAACTGACATTTTTATGAACGAAAAACAAAAGCCTATTTCTGAATTATCAGATGATGCATGGTTATGTAATATCGCTTTTTTAACCGATATTACTGCACATATAAACGATCTGAATTATAAGCTCCAAGATAAAGGAAAATTAGCATATTCATTATTTTACGATGTAAAATCTTTTGAAGTTAAATTGGAATTGTATAGAAACCAGCTCGTCAATAAAAATATAGTACATTTTCAGTGACATTTTCAGTGCTGCTCAAAATTGTTGGAGACTCAGCAATATACAAATGTTTTCCCTTATGTAGAATTTGAAAAATCAATAGAATCACTGCAAAATTAATTTATTGTTAGATTTAATGACTTTAAAGAAAGCGAAAAAAAAATGTAATTTATTTCGAAATCCATTTGAAGTAGAAGTGAAGACTGTTGAAGAAAACATGCAACTAGAACTGATTGATTTGCAAAGTAACGACATTCTGAAGGATGCACATGAGGAAGGAAATTTGATTGAGTTCTACCAAAATTTAAATGACACTATATTTCCAAATATTAAAAAATTTGCAAGTGAGCATATATCAATATTTGGAATCCCTTATATTTGCGAACAAACATTTTCTCGTGTGAAATATATTAAAAGTCAATTTCGTGAGAGATTGACTGATTCTAATTTGGCGGAAATTCTGAGGATATCAGTTTCTCAAGAACAAATAAACATTAATAATATTGTAAATGCAACTAAATCCCAGTTGCATAATTCCCATTAATGCTTTTTTTTTAAATTACTTTTTCAATAAAAGTAAAAATATAAAAATATATAAATTATTAATGTTATAAATTTATTTACAGAATCTAGCATACGAAAACTTTTTTCTTCTATTAGTGCTTTTTATTTTTGACCCAGTTCATATTTTTTAAAACTCTATTTGGCCCTTCGTTCAAAAACTTTGGCGACCACTGCTATACACAAAGGGTTAACCCTTTGACCAGCAATGGTTGTTATATGTCCCATTTTCATATTTTGTTACAATTGGCAAATTTCCAAGAGACTTGTAGCGATTGGGGTAAGCTAAAGCTTTTAGATTAAGACAATTACTTAACCATTATGGTCTTTAAACTTTAAATAAAACTAGCACAGCCCAGCTCTCGAAATTCGAGTGCAAATTCTAGGAAATTTTATATTTTCATTCAATTTTTTTCTTTCAATATTTTTTTAATCTATATACAGGTAAATAAAATTTACCAATATTTAAATAAAATTCATTAAATAGTGAATTTTGAAATAAAATTCATTAAATTTCATTATAAATATTTGTTGAACACACAGAAAATATATAAATGGGTTTGTTAGTAAATAAATTTATAAGAGCCTAAAGGTATGCTAATCAATTTTAGCCAATTCACAAGCATTGTATGGTTTTTTATTTCACGCTTTAATATGTGTTTCATGTATGTATGCAACTTTAAATGATTATAACTCCAAAAAAAATATATCAGATAGTCCACATCTGTAAAGAAATATCTTTCAAATGGTATATTTTTTGTCAAAATCGGTTGGTAACTAAGCATGTAGAAGATGTCACAAGAAATCGCCTTGCCTCTTAATATTATAGATGTGTTTCTTTTTATAATTTTTTATTTGTTCTCTATTTCATGAACAATCCTTCTTGTTTTGAGAAATATAAAGACATTAGATAGATTTTCTTTATTGATTTTTTCATTCATTCCTTATAATACCGGCAGATAATTTTTTAAGCCATGCCGTAAAATCTTTATTATCTTCTTTATTATTATTAATCTTTATTATTATTATTTTAATTTTAATTATATAAGTATTATAATGAATGAATGAAAAAATCAATAAAGAAAATCTTTTTTATTATTTTCTACAAAAATAAAAAATCTTATTTCCGATCTTTATCATTTTAATGATTGAGTTTGAAAATATTCAGGCTCAAGATCAAATGGTGTTACTTTAAATAAAGTAAAAAAACATTGACATATTTGTTACAAAAATTGATCTATATTCTGCATGACAGGTTATACAGCCGTTTCGGGAGGAGTCACCAACTCGCATCTCATGCAGATCAGATAGATCAATTTTTGAAACAAATATGCCAATGTTTTTTGCTTTATTTAAAGTAAAAACATTTCATCTTGAGCCTGAATAATTTCAAACTCAATCATGAAAATCTATCTATATATCTATATAAAGATATTTAAAATTGTCTTACTTCCTTTCTTACAGGATCCTGATGTAAAATGGTAAAATATGTGTCCGATTAGGTATGGTATAGTGCACGACTTTTAAGAAACACTGCATGAGCCAAAAAATGGGTGATGAGGGGTAGGACAAGGGCAAGTTTCTGCTCATCGAGCTGAAATTGGGGGCAAAAAGGAAAAATTAACAACAACAAAAAAACTCCAAAACTGATACGGATTCACTGCTAGAGAGTTAAAATGTAGGGCCGTCCCACATAAGTTTTCTTCCACTATATCCATTCCTTACATACACAATTTAAAATTTTATGTAATTGTATACAGTTGGTACACACAGCTCCTAAAATTCCCCTAGACGGGACAAATGTATGACCGGCTGCCATTAGTTTTTCACCTGGAAAAGTTTTTAGAACATACACACCCTTTCCCGCCTATCATTAAGGGTGCACCAATACAACACATTTTATTATAGACATAATATGACATAATATGACATATATGACCGATCCCCTTTATTTTTTGTCCCCAATATTTTCTGATCTGGCCCTTATCCACATCTCTTTAGGGATAGCACCTATAGCGCCTAGGGTGCCCCAAAATGGGTCGGATGTATGACCGACCCCAGTTAATGCTTCCTCCCCAACATTTTCATTACTTAAAGGGTCTCCCATACATAATGTAATTTTTTTTTTATCAAATAGAAAAGTTTGATTCGATTTTTAATTTATTATGTAATTTTAGCTTTTATTAAGCATAATAATCTAACCCATAAAAACGAAGTTTTTATTAAAACTCGTTCTTTGTTTATGCATATGAGTTTTGAATCTCTCCCTGACTGTGCGTGAGTTTGCGTGACTATTTTAAAATTAATCTTTGTTCACAACAAATCTATGGACAAGGTTTCAGATCGATCGGATGAGGGGAAATGAAGTTTAATTCACTCGGTAACTGTGCGTGACTATGCGTGACTGTATGTGACTATCTTAAAATTAATCTTTGAACTATGTTTCAGATCGATCGGATGAAGGGAAGTGAGGCTTTTCTCACAGCAAGTATATCGAATAAGTTTTAGAATGATTGGATGAGGGGAAATCAGTTTTAAATCTCTACGTGACTGTACGTGACCATGCGTGCCTGTGCTTGACTAAGTCAAAGCTAATCTTGTTGTCATAGCAAGTGTATGGACCAAGTTTTAAATCGACCGGATGAGGGGAAATCATGTTTAGATCACTCCGTGACTGTGCGTGACTATGAGTGACTGAGCGTAGTACAACAAGACTATGGGCCAAGTTGCAGATCAATTGGATACATATTGGTAACACAGAGTATTGGTGGGATAGGTTGATAGCTGCTATCAATGAAAGAAATGTCACATTTTTTTTTTACATAACTGTAAAGGCAAGCATACACGATCAATATTATTTATCAATCTATCAAAAATGAACCAATCAGAATATTTTATTTTTAAATAATTTGTTCTGATTGGTTGATTTTTAAAACAATTGTCAATAATATTGATCGTGTGAGCCCCACTTAAATATATTCATTGTTGCTTGAAAAATTGTTCTTTTTCGTTGATTTAAACGTCACAGTTTTTCTACCAAACATTTATTTATTTGTTTGAAAAATTGTTCTTTTTCGTTGGCTTAACAATTGAAAAGAGGATACCAGGCGATGTAAATACAGAAAATGAAAGATTATTGTGTTTGTTTTGGTGTTAAACGTTTTACTCACAAAAGTGTTATGTGTCAGCGCTTTTTTGGTTCTGATTTCGAAGACTCAGGGTTGGAATATTGTCCGTCAGAACTGCACCCTTCATCATCTTTGGAAGACATTTTACAAGAGAGTCTGGATGTGTCCTCAAATTCAGAAATACAAGAAGACAAAATGGCAAGGAAACCAAAGAAGAATGTAAAGAAATCAAGACGTGCTAAATGAGAGGAATATGTCAACTACAAAGGGACAACTGTAACCGCTAAGACACCAAAGGCAGAAGTATGTCCATGACCAAAGAAATGTTATTTGAAAATAAACTCTGACCAACAAAAAAAAGTTATTCAAAGAATTCTATGCTTTGGCAAGTTTTGACTTTCAAACATCATATTTGTTTTCATTTATTAAAGTTGTTTCCAAGTCTCGTAGCAACACTACTAATGAAAACTTGATGAGACAAAAGTCGAGACATTACTACTTATGTATCTCTGCAGGAATAGAAGTTTTTGTATGCGAACAGTTTTTCATAAACACATTATGTATTACGTATGGTCGAATTACTAGACTACTAAATAACAAAAGTTCCATAAGAACTCCTTCTCTGGATCGCCGGGGCTGTTCTGTATCAGCCAATAAAACACTCAGTAATAAGATCAAAGAAATTAAAGATTTCATGAACTCTATTCCTTCTTATGAGTCCTATTACTCATTCAATAAGTCACAAAATCGTACATATTTGGCATCGGATTTAAATATGAGTATTTTATATTCACTTTATAAAGAAAGAGTTTCAAACCCTACGTCAAAGTTTCTTTTTAGTAAAGTTTTTAATGAAGAGTTCAGCTTGAGCTTTCATGCACCCATCACTGACTCATTTAAGCGTTGTGATTCACTGGACATCAAACTAAAAGCTTGTGATAATCCTGTTGACACACAGGGATTGGAAAATGAAAAAAATTTACATTTGCTTAAAGCAAATGCAGCAAGAGAGGGCATCAAAAGGGATGTGGAAATGTATCAGAATTATGTCAATGTAGCCACTATTTCATTTGATCTGATGAAAACCCTACCAACTCCAGTTATAGGTACGGGAATATGTTATTATAAACGTCAACTATGGACATTCTGTCTGGGTATTCATAACATGAAAACGAATGATGTTTATATGTTTACATGGGATGAGAGTATAGCTTCTCGTGGCCCCCAGAAAATAGGTTCCTGCATAATGTATTTCCTTAAAAACATTTTAAAATGTAAGCCTGAGTTCGCTACAGAGAAAATTGATCATAAGTTTCTATTAAGTGGGCATTCATACATGACTTGCGATTAAGAATTTGGCCTAGTGGAAAAACGAAAACGATTTTTTTTAAATATTTTTGTACCTCAAGATTGGAACCAAGTGATTTTATCTGCCAAGAAAATCAGACCATTCAAAATTATTTATATGACCAAAGAACAATTTTTTTCATCACAGATACTAGAAAAGACATTACTAACATGAAAGTTTCAGTAAATAAGGGAAAAGTTGAGTGGCTGAAAATGCAGTGGTTAGTGTTTCATGAAATGCATTCATTTAAGATTTTTTTCAAGTACTCGAATAATGTTGATGAACTCTTTGAAGAGGTTGATTTAAAGAAACGCAAATCAATCATCATTGAAAATCTAAATATTTTATATCCTGATTGTCATGTCATCAGTGATAAAAAAAAGAAAGATGTACCGGAGTTGTTAAGTTTTATACCACCTGTTCATCACAGTTTTTACAAGGAACTAAAGTCATCAGCAGCACTAACAAATTTAATTTTCAACGGTGGTCAAATTAGTGAGTAGTTTAAGTTTTACTTCTTTTGTCAAATATGTATAATAATAAGTTTACTGTACCTGTTAATTAAAAAATGTACTCTTCAGTAATTATTTGTGTTATTAATGACCCAAAATTGCCTTTAGTAGTGGTACTTTTATGGTACTTTAAAGCAAAAGTGCCACAAAAATTACCAAAAATCGTTAGTTTAAAACAAAATAAAATACTTCATACCACAGAATGTATCACAGTAATTGAATAAAACATGCATCGAGACTAAAATAAACAATGATATAATTTGTGTGAATTAATTTAAAATTCATAAACATACAAACCCCATTATTTTCATATTGGCTATTTCAAACTTAGGCCACATTTGCTGACGGCCTCATATAAGTTAAGGCATGACACACTTCCATGCCATCTTATCAGTCCGCTAATATGGCGAACAAATCTGTCCGCCAATATGGTGACAAATCAGTCCGCAAATATGCCGAACAAGTCAGTTCGCCAATCAGAACAGTCCGCCAATATGGTGAATAAATTTGTCTGCAAACATGGCGACCGAATTAGTCCGCCAATCATGTCAGTCCGTCATTCATGCCGCCCAATATGGTGAACGAATTCGTTTACCAATTATCTTCATATTCACAGTCACACAATGTGACGTCATTAATTTTTTGGTAAATAAACATTTTACCACCCAGCTTGACGAATATTTTATTTCGTCATTTATTTTATGAATGTTTTGCCCGAATCAAATTACTCACAACGGGCACGAGTATGTCGCAATATCTTATTGCTATGTTTAACATTTATTCTTTTGTCGCAATCTCGTATTGCACTCATTTGCATTTTTTTTATTTTGTTTCTGTCCCAATCCCTTTTGCATTCATTGGCATTTTATTGTTACCAATGGTTTGCCCAATTATGAAACATAAACGGTTCTCAGGTTGCTGCACTTGAAATTGTTTATGGTTTCACAATCACTATTGTGAAATGAAGGCAATGCACTTGGGAATTGTTTATGTCAACCATCTGTTTTGCTGATCGGCATTTATCGATGATTTTTGTTTTTAATATTTTTCGGTGGTGTTTCTCTGTCGCAGAGGAACGGCATTTCTTTTCCTATATTTAGTATAGTAAAAAGAAATGTAAAGTTAGTCTTCGTGGAGAACTCAAGCCTACATAGTAGGTACATTAAATACAAAATAATAAAATCTTGTAATTGGCATTAAATACAAAAATAATAAAATCTTGTAATTGGTTTTAGAAACAAAAATAATAAAATCTTGTAATTGGCTTCAATAAAAAGAATAACTATTCAGAATAAAAATAATTGAACTATTTAAAATAAAAAACTAATTATTTACAAATGAAAATCAATCGGTTTTTGATATTAATTAATTAAAAAAATTAATTGGCGCCCAACTCGGTAAGGACCTATCGGAAAAGTAAAACTCGAACGAAAACTAAAGTATTTAAGTGTGGAAAGCTAGATTTCGTTAAATAAATCTAACTCTCAAATACGCAATTTCGAACTAAATAAGAAAAGTGTTCCTTATCTCCCACCACCTTGTGAACAAAAATTCGGTGAAATAAACCAAACTGAACAATCAAATCCAACCACTCCTCAATCAAGCAGTCTAAGGGAAGTGCCTAAATCTCCAAACTTTGCAGACGATCTGGCCGAACGCAGCAACATCAACAAAATGAAGTCAACAATATGGTTGTAAGTTACTAAGTAACATTATTATAAACAATTTTTTTTAAGAAAAAACTTTTATAAACCTTAAATTTTGTTTTAAATCCTGATAAATACTTTTTTGTAAATTAACTTCTAAATAAATCGTAAATTCTGTAAAATTAAAATACCTTCAAATAAACTTTGGTGTTATTGTAAATTAAATTATTTTTAAAAAAAATTTTTTTTAACTATTTATTATCCTAATAATATTAAATAATAATAATATTAAATACTTAAAATTTTTTTAAACTAAATTCTATCAAAAAAAAAAGAAAAAATTATCTAATCCTAAATCCGTTGCGAACAATTAATTAATATTTAAATATTTAAAATTCCTTTTTTGTTCCATAAATAAATTATCCTAGGCTAAAACTATTTTTCTTTTCAAAATGACGTACGACTCTGACACTTCATCTGAACATTATCCAGAGATAGAAGACGAATTGGAGACACTAATAGATCTTTACACCATTAGGGAAGAAGATAGGGAAACCTTACGCAGACTATCCAGTGCAATAACTAGGCTAAAAAGTATAGCAAGGGCTTAATACCTAAGGAACAACGCTAAACGGAAACCCATTAGGGTATAAGGATTCCCAAAATACTTCTGACAATTAATGACTTAGACCACGGACATTCACCTCATCGCATTTACAGAAAGGAAGAAATAAAAATCCCAATAGGGAACGTAATTGCCAGAATATTTTTTTTTTTGAAAAGGAAAAAAACTTTTTAAAATTGATTTTTTTTTAAGAAAAACAATACATTTTAAAATGAGAAGCTTCAACAGTAAATAAAATTAAAGCATTATTTTTGAGGAAAATTTTGGCATTTGATTTTCTAAACACAACAATTGCAACTAAAACTTAAAACAAAGGAATGAAACAAAATATCAACTCACATAGTGAGGATATGCAACAAAATAGTTGCATCCACATTAAATTAAGCAATTATGTAATAAATACCTCATTTTATTATTATTTTTATAAATTAAATAGCATAAATTATTCTAAATTTTTTTGTAAAAAATGAATTCAAATTTTTTAGAAGAAAATGAAATCCAAACATGGATTCGATGAATTCGCTAACGGAACAAAAATTCCCATGCACATCGAAGAACCTTTTTTTTATTACAACTTACATAGTAAGGAGGTGCAATGAAATAATTGCACCCACATTAAAATAAAGAATTTTTTTTTTTAATATTAAAGACAAGAATTAAATTTGTGGAAGAGAAAATTATAAAAACCATATAAGAAAATTTTTAAAAATCCTAAAACTAATTAAATAAAAAAAAAAGAAATGAAAACCTACATAGTAGGGAGTTGTAGCAAAATGTTGCAACCTTATCTTATTTAAAAAAGAAAATTTAAATGAAAATGTAAAACTAATCTTAAATTAAACAACTCACATAGTGAGTAGATCTAACAAAATGGATGTAACCACATTATATTAAGCAATTAGGAAATAAGAAATTAATTTTCTCTCTGTAATTTTATGATTTGAAATTGTAAAAGAATTTTTTTTTTCCCAGCAACTTAGAAACACCCATAGATTTGACTAAATATTTATTTTTTTTTTACGCGATTTCGGCTTGACAACCCAACGTGATTTGTAGTGCCATCAGACGGGGACGTCTGAAACTTAAAAGGGGGAGTAGTTAAGGCATGACACACTTCCATGCCATCTTATCAGTCCGCTAATATGGCGAACAAATCTGTCCGCCAATATGGTGACAAATCAGTCCGCAAATATGCCGAACAAGTCAGTTCGCCAATCAGAACAGTCCGCCAATATGGTGAATAAATTTGTCTGCAAACATGGCGACCGAATTAGTCCGCCAATCATGTCAGTCCGTCATTCATGTCGCCCAATATGGTGAACGAATTCGTTTACCAATTATCTTCATATTCACAGTCACACAATGTGACGTCATTAATTTTTTGGCAAATAAACATTTTACCACCCAGCTTGACGAATATTTTATTTCGTCATTTATTTTATGAATGTTTTGCCCGAATCAAATTACTCACAACGGGCACGAGTATGTCGCAATATCTTATTGCTATGTTTAACATTTATTCTTTTGTCGCAATCTCGTATTGCACTCATTTGCATTTTTTTTATTTTGTTTCTGTCCCAATCCCTTTTGCATTCATTGGCATTTTATTGTTACCAATGGTTTGCCCAATTATGAAACATAAACGGTTCTCAGGTTGCTGCACTTGAAATTGTTTATGGTTTCACAATCACTATTGTGAAATGAAGGCAATGCACTTGGGAATTGTTTATGCAAAATAATAAAATCTTGTAATTGGCATTAAATACAAAAATAATAAAATCTTGTAATTGGTTTTAGAAACAAAAATAATAAAATCTTGTAATTGGCTTCAATAAAAAGAATAACTATTCAGAATAAAAATAATTGAACTATTTAAAATAAAAAACTAATTATTTACAAATGAAAATCAATCGGTCTTTAATATTAATTAATTAAAAAATTAATTTATATAAAATAAATTTGTTTTTATTATAGGATGGAACATTTTTTGCAAATTTTCAGCTATGACCTAAAACAAAAATAATTTTTTTCTCTTCGTTAAGGCACAACACGTTGCTATAATCCTCTATTAATTTTACGCCTCTTTTGGCAACATTGATGACAAGATTTAATTTATGCAGTACTTCTAGTGCCTACTGGTAGTATTCGCGGTCTAGCGCATTGAAATTCTGTTACTAAGTAACTCCATAGAACACTATTCCATACCTAGTGTCTCATTCATCATCCTAGATAAAAAAAATTTTTTACTTTTTTTTTATTGTTTTCATTGAATTTAACAAAAGCAATAAAATTAAATAAAATATTCATTTAAAGGACAGGCAAAAAAGAAATTCATAAATTCAAGCAGGTACAGTTTTTTTTGTTTTTTTTTTTTTTTTTTGTGGAACAAAAAGGTTTGTGTGGCTGTCTTTTCCGTTTTTAGTAAAACAACGCATACTTCAGCCATTCGAATGAAATAATGTCCAATCAAATTAACTGACAATATTTTAAATTTGCGTCCTTCTATTGATGTTGTACTGCTTAAACATTTGTGACCAATCAACTGAAACAAAAGCTTTATATATAATAATAACTTGTGGATATCTATTTCGTATACGTACATCATCTCGTACACGTTTTACCACTTCCAAAAAATAGAATAATTTGAAAAAATATATGTCGAAATAAATTTGTCATCAATTTGCTAAATAAATGCTAAATAAAAAAAAAAAGTTATAACAGTCTACAACATCCATTCTGGGGGGGCAAGAAATTCCAAGTCAGGGGGAAAGTACTAGACCAGTATAGTAAAACCTTCAAGGGGTTTGGCGTTCTCAGGCTAAATTTTTGTATGACCTTTAAATTGATCTATGGTTGCTTAGCTTTTCAGCTATAACTCAAAAAGGATTGATGATTTCTCATGTCATTCTTCAGCAAGTAGCTTCAGCAAATCAAGTCGGAAAAATTTTATCGAATGAAATTGTCATTTCCCCCCTTTTCTTAATAAATATTCAGGCCTTATGATTATTATTTGTTAATAGAATAGAACACACATATAAACGTATGAGTGATGTTTTTAATATTAAATCAAATATACATAAGAATTTTTTGTTTTATCTTTAACGTGGATATTAGGGTGACAGCCATTTTTTTTCTCGGAATTTCAAGACGTGGATTATTATGACACTGGATCTAAAACTTTAGTGCGCAAAATTTGAGCGAAATCGGACAATGCTTTCTGGACGCGCATTTGGTTCAAAGATCAAATATGAATTTATATGTAAAATTATCAAAAAAAAATCGTTTTTAACAAAAATTTTGATATTAATAATTGCGCTTCAATTAAATTAATTAATAAACCAGAATCTAGAGTAAATCGTCTTTCTAATAAAATAACAAAATCTATTATTAGTTGAAAAATAGCCAAGTTATATCAAGTTCCCCAGGCAATAAATGTGCCGCAGAACACTTGATTAAGCAAATCGAGCTCAGATTTTTAAAGACATTGAAATAATTTACAACAAAAATATTTTTGCATTCTCCTGATCCCAGAATGATCTTATGTAAAGTATTTTGCTTCTCGACTATTGTCATGCCGCTCTAAATTTATGTCAAAATGGTACGTATTTTTTAGCACTATTTCAAAATCTCCAATTTTATTTGTTCAAAAATTTTGTTCAAGAAATTTTCCGAAATCAACGACTAGACTTTAAGGTCTTATTAGCAAAATATATGTGTTGAAAAATGCCAAACATTATACGTATCCTGTGCTTAATTTGGCTAGGGCAGCATTTTTATTTCAGCGGATTAGAAGAAAAATGTGATTTTTCATACTTTTTCAACTGTTAGGCTACATGTTTTGGTGTTTTCATATGACAAATATCTTTTGTCCAAATATAATACTACAAGTTCTCAATCCTGTAAATTAAGGTGTAATTGGGATCAGGAGAATGCAAAAATATTGTTGTTGTAAATTATTTCAATGTCTTTAAAAATGTGAGCTCGATTTTCTTAATAAAGTGGTCAGCGGCGCATTTATTGCCTGACGAACTTGATATACTTGGCTGTTTTTAACCGATAATAGATTTTGTTGTTTTATTAGAAAGATAATTTACTCTAGATTATGGTGTATTGTAAAAATTAATGTAAATATGTTTGTGAAAAACGATTTTTTTTTTTGATAATTTTTCCATATATATTCATATTTGAACTTTGAACCCAATGCGCGTCCAGAAAGCCTTGTCCGATTTGGCTTAAAATTTGTGCACTAAAGTTTCACAATAATCCGACCCGCGCACCTCAAAATTTGACCAAAATTATTTTTTCTTACAAACCTCTCTCACCCTAGTGGATATATTAATAATAGTTATTTACTCTAGCTACTATTTTACTAAAGTATGCAATAAGAAATCATCAATGGTTCCTGAGATATAGCTGAAAATTTAAGCAAACAAACATCAATAAAAGGTCATGACCCCGTAAATATTCTAGAGTATAATCGACATTGTGTGAACTATATTTAATAATTTGAACCATCAGCAAAATAAAAACAAGTAAGAAAATTATAGTCGGTCTAGACCGACCATACGATATTCTATACCATGCGTTTATTTATTAAATTTCATTATTTATTAAATTTCATCTAAAAATATTCATATTTGTGACCTGTACTTTGTTTAAAAGTATTACATGGACACACAGATGGACGGACAGACAGAAAAGATTCTGAGTCGGTCGGAATAATAAAAGATGGGTCTAGGTAATTACAAACATCAGCACAAAGTCATTGTACCCTCTTTTTACACAAAGAATGAAGACAAATAGCACTACGAGTGTACTCGCTTTAGTCAAATTAAATTACTTGTTCACAAATCTTGATCGTTGACGACCAATGGGACACATATATCCCATGGCTTTTATCATAATAGGAGTTGAAAAAAAAACTGTTTTGAAGGCACTTATATTTAGAAATATTAGGACGCCAAACCAAATTCATCCCCCCTCAAAAAAAAAAAAAAAAAAATTAAATAAAATTTTCCGGCGGTTTCAATTCGGTGGCCAAACGATTAATGCTGATGCCCAACTGATAGATAATCAAAGTTTTAGTAGCTGTCAGCAAAAGCAATCTGTCCATCATTCATTTCGTAAAAGCTGATAGTTAAGTGAATTGATGACAACAAAATTATGTTTATATGGAAATGAAATTGTGAAATCAAATTCAAAACGTGAACTATATGATGTTAGTTATTTTTGAGTTATGAATAACAACAATTACAATACTCACTTCTAAGCATAAATATCATTAAGTCATATTATATTTAGTTTGCAAGCATTTTTCTATGAAAAATTGTCAACTTGATTTTTAAAATATGAATTTTCAAAAAAAAAAAAAAAATATTTGCAATCAATATCATAAACAAACGTATTTACATTAGCGTGTCATTAGTTTGTAATTGTCAATATTAATATGGATATAAAAATTTAAGTGGAGAGTAGATATAAGAAATTTGCAACGTTTTTGATCACAATGACTTCTATTTTAATAATGAGAATAAGAAATATAATGTAGTCCTATATATTATCTCTAAAAGTTTTCAATACATTTAGGAAATCCCATTTAAAATGTTGAAATTATTAAAAGCTTAGAATCAACTGAAAATAAATTGTTAAGGTAATTTCATTTAAGGTTATGAACAAAATTTTGAAAAATCGTTTTTTTTTTCCTAAAATATTTGTATGGACTCACAGAGAGACAAATGGATGTTTGTACCTTTTCGTAATAATGTGTATTTCTTAAAAAAAATGCATTTTCTCAAAAATAAGCATGTTTGCTAAAAGAGCGAATTTTCTCAAGAAAGGAGCTTTTCCTAAAATGTACAATTTCTTAAAAAAGCGAATTTTTTAATAAGTACTTTTTTGCTACAAAAAAGTACCTTTTCTTTTTTTAGAGGTTACAACTTTGACAATCGATTTAGTAGCTGATGGCTGCTTTTTGTTAAGTTTGGTTTACCATTTCATCATGGATAGACTTACACGAGAGGAACTCTTGAAAATTGTATATCAAAATAATGGTTCTGTTCGTTAAACCATTTTACCATTTTATGGTAGTCATAATCGTCTATCAGAGCAGCAAATTCGACCAACTATGGTTCGTTTTCACACCACGTTTACTTTTGATGATAATATGCATCCCGTAACATGACAGAAAAGAAAAGCATTGAAGAAAAACCACATCAAATTATTTGGCGCTTTTTTCAGCATATGTCTATCCACTTTGTGGAAGATTTTACGAAACGATCTTGGATTACGAGCTTTTTAAAATTCAAAATAAGTAAGAATCGTATGCGCCGGCAATTCGGCCAATGGGCTAAAATTTGTTTTTTGATGTGTAAACATTTATATGCGCAGGCGGGTAAAAATCTATTTCACAATACCATCACAAAAACAACGTAAGATGTAAGACGTAAAAATTAAAAATAAAAAATAAAAATTAAAATATAAAATAAAAAACGAAAAATGAAAAATAAAAAATGAAAAATAAAAAATGAAAAATAAAAAATGAAAAATGAAAAAAAAAAATGAAAAACGAAAAATGAAAAATTAAAAATAAAAAATGAAAAATGGAAGAATGAAAAATAAAAAATATTAAAAACGAAAAATGAGATATGAAAAAAAAAATCTAAAAAAAAATGAAAAATAAAAATGAAAACTAAAAAATGAAAAATGAAAAATGAAAAATAAAAAATAAAAAATGAAAAACGAAAAATTAAAAATAACAAATTAAAAACGAAAAATTAAAAATTAAAACTCAACCAGTAGAAATAATAAATATTTTTGTATTAGCCGAGCCCCTGCAGTTAAGTGATACATAGATGACGCTTTATGTTTGTTTTTAAAAAAGTGCAATAAAAAAATCTTTAAGTACTAGATGCTTACACATCTCCCCTGTGATCGGACTCATATGATTTTTTTTTTCGTTGAATAATAAAACTTATCGTATTTGGAGTGAAGATAATCCACAAGCTTTTGTCCAAACATCATTACATCCATATAAAATTACTGTTTAGTGCGCTCTATGGGTCGGCGGAGTCATTGGTCCATATGTTTTTAAAAACGATGTTCTGCAGAATGTTACTGTCAACGGTGAGCGATATAGATTTTACAAGTTTTTTCATACCTCAACTAGATTGCGCCTTGTACACGACAGTCTTGTGGTCCGCATAGCCCAAGTCAAATTTAAGCTTTAATGGCATTAAATTATCTATCAAATGAAGCCAGTATAATTGACGTTAACAAATATTTTTCTTTGCTTTACTTTAAAGTTCTGTAACTCTAAAAAAAACATCCGTTATTATTTCCTAACAAAGTACATTTACTTAATGAGATAATACGAAGAGTAAATGGATTTTTGTTATAATGTAAATTTACAGCTTGTGTTTTTAATGTTAAATTAAGAATAAAAAAAAGAACATAATTTCAAAAAACAAAAAGTATCTATACTAATATAAAACAAGTAAGAAAATTATAGTCGGTCTAGACCGACTCTACGATACCCTATACCATGGTTTAGAGATCCTATTGCTTCGGTCCAACTAATTTGATATAGAAAATAAGCAAAAACCAAATTTGAGTGTTAATGTTATTATTTTTTTTTTGGCTGCAGATATGAAAAAGTTCATATCGGGTGCTATTTTTATATGGGGACTAGCTCGAAAAATAACCCGAACCTGACCATATTTGGTAAAGTCACTAATATTTGAAAAATATACACAAACCAAATTTGAGAAAAATCTGTGCAATATTTTTGTTTTTTTAATAGATTTTTAGTGAAGATCGGGAAGCAGCTCTATATAGGGCCTCTGACTAAAAATTATCCTAAAGGGATTATTTTTTGACTACTGATTAATTGATATAATAAACACATACAAATCCAATTTGACTGAGATCTATATGATAATTTGGATCTTATGGCAACTTATGTCGATTTCATAGAGATCATTTGTGTGGGGACTAGGTCTGAACATGAACCGAATTTTACAAATTTCAATAGCGTTCATCCTATGGCTGATAAAAGCTTGTATACCAAATTTCATCAAAATATATTCATAGTTTGATTACAAGGTTTACATGGACACACAGACGGACGGACGGACGGATATCGCTAAAACGACTTAGAAAGTGATTCTGAGCCGATCGGTATAATAAAAGATGGGTCTAGGTTAAATATTTTTGGTAGTTACAAACAGCAGCATAGTCATTATACCCAAACCACATAGTATAAAGTATAAAGAGGTAACGTGTGTTTATTTGTAGGAGGTAATATCCGTAATTACTCATCTGATCTTCCGGAAATTTTCATAGAGTCTTCATGCCGATATGGGAACTGCTATAGGCTATAATTTTTTTAAACATTTTTAGCGGGCGTGGCAACTCCCATATAAAGTAGATTTTTAATATAATATATATTGAGTACTATGATAGGGAGAGCTTTGCTAATTTGTGTGAGGTCACCTATTATTAATGTTAAAAGCTATGCCAGATATAATCGGAATCGGCTAAGTGTGAGTAGTACCTCTCATACAAAATAATTACTCTATATGATATAAGTATCTCGAGTACTATGACAGAGAAAGCTTTGCAAATTTGTCTTAGGTCATTTATTATTAACGTGACTAGTCAGATCAAAATGGGCTGGATCGGACAAGGAGGCGTGGCACCCCCATACAAAGTAAATATAAACAAGTAAGAAAATCACAGTCGGTCTAGACCGACCATACCATACTCTATACCATGGTTTAGAAACCCTATCTCTTCGGTCCAACTAACTGGATATAGAAAATAAGCAAAAACCAAATTAGTTAATTGTTATTAGTTTTTGTGGCTGCAGATATGAAAAAGTTCATATCGGGTGCTATATTTATATGTGGACTAGGTCAAAAAATGGACCGATCCTGACCATAATTGGTAAAGTCACTTATATTTTGAAAGAATATACACAAAAAAAAATTTGAGAAAAATCTGTGATATATTTTTGTTCTTTTATAGATTTAAGTGAAGATCGGGAAGCAGCTCTATATGGGGCCTATGACTAAGAGTTGTTCCATAAGTACAATTTTTGGACTACTCATTAATGGATGTAATAAACGCATACAACCCCAATTTGAGTAAGAGCTATATGATAATTTGGATCTTATGGCAATTTATGTCGATTTCACAGGGGTCATTTGTATGGGGACTTGGTCTGAATACGGACCGATTTTCACCAATGCCAATACCGTTCATCCAATGGCCAATAGAAGCTTATATACCAAATTTCATCAAAATATATTCATATCTGCGACCTACAGTTTGATTACAAGGTTTACATGGACACGCAGACGGATAGTCGGACGGACGGACATCGCTAAAACGACTCAGAAAGTGATTCTGAGCCGATCGGTATAATAAAGGATGGGTCTATGTCAAATAGTTTCAGTAGTTACGAACAGCAGCGCAAAGTCATTATACCCAAACGACATAAATATCATATATCTGTGGTTTTCTGGAATAACCGCGTATGTCCATTTTGTCAGTTTTGAGTTAACGATGCTAAATGTATTAATTGTTAACGCTCCTTACATGTGTAAAATTTTTTTTAAAAAACTGTTGACCATATCTGAGTTTTTTCTTTAAATAACGACGTAACTTAAATGTTTATTAAATTAATTTGCAGCACTATCGACGTATGTCGACCTACGTTTGATCGCTGACAACTTATTTTCTCAGAAAACGACACATAGCGACATACGTTGTTAAAATAATTTTGGATTATTTTTCAGTTTATAACCACTTATAAAAACTTATGTGTTTATTTCTGTTATTTTTTGTCACTATTATTCTTGATACTTTGTTATATTCTCATACTAAGTCCCGTTAACTTTTTGTTGACGAACAAAAGAATCCATTTTTCAAGCAACAACAACTTATGTCTACATGGGTGGTTGCATTGTTAGTTTTCTTTTTCAAAGAAAACAACGTTTGCCGACATAAGTTGTTTTATCTGCACACACTTTAAGTGTTATTTACATATTGTTTTTTCGCCATTCTCTAGGATCTATTCCTCTCAAGATTTTTGACTCAAAATTTTATATAAAGTATTTATTGCCCATATCTACAGGACTGTTGAATAAAAAGCTTTAGAACTTTATATCGAGCCCATAATTTCAAATATAACATTTTTTGGCTCCCCTGAACATTTTGATTTTATGACATACGCGGTTATTCTAGAAAACCACAGATATGTGGAGTACTGTAATAGTGTGAGTCTTGCGTGAGCCCCTTCATTACGATGCGGGAGGGGGAGGATATGGAGGGGGAGCGAAGCACAACGGGGTACATCTCGTATTTAATAAAGGACTCCAATATATGAGGTAGTTAATAACATAATTGTCGGTGCCATTCGAAGTTGGATGGTTGCTTCAAGTAGTTTCCTAAAAATTAAATTCAAGCTTTGATATGTAGTTGTCTAAAATAATTTATTTATTTATTTATTTATTTAATTCAGCTACAATAAAGCAACAGCTGAGCAATATTTACAAAAATATTTTATAAAAATAATACCGACTTTAAATACAGTTATAAACATAATCATTAGAGTTAAAATGTGTCGTTAATCTTCTTTTAATAACATCAACATCATCGGATAAATCAATTAAATCATAGTGTCTGTTCACTTCGGTGCAACAGAAATTAATGAAATTTGATCTGTGGAAATTCAGGTAAACCGGCTCATACGATCGAAGTTGTCTGTTAGGGACATTTATACAAATTTTTCCGAGAAGGCATTCAGAATCAATTTTACCATGAACCAGGTTGAGAAAGAATGTTATATTAGAAATGATCCTTCTACTTTTCAAAGTTGGAAGCTTTATTAGAGCCAAACGACTGCGATACGGTGGAAGACTAAATTCCGTATTCCACTCAAGATATCGAAGACAAAATAGTAAGAATTGTTTCTGAACTGATTCAAGTTTTTTGATGAAAACATTGTACTGTGGATCTCAGATTACTGATGCTTATTCAAGTATCGGCCTGACCAAAGACGTGAATAGATTTTTTGTTATATAAGGATCATTAAATTCCTTTACCCAACGCTTTGTAAAAGATAAAACACCATTTGCCTTATTAACAGTCATTGTTACGTGAGAATTAAAACTTAGTCTTTTATCAAAACGAACTCCCAAATCTATGAACGATTCAACTGAGTTTAGTTTTGTGTCATGGATGACATAGTCGTTCGAAGATGGCGAATATCTAGAGAAGGTCATAGACTGACATTTTTTTAGATTTAATTCCATTAAGTTGACATTGCACCATTTGTAGAAGCTATTTAAGTCAGACTGGAGACGTATACTGTCTTCATTGTTTATGATGGTGGAGTAGATTTTTACATTGTCGGCATACATAAGAATATTGCTATATTGAATAGACTTTGGTAGATCATTAATAAACAGTAAAAATAGGAGAGGTCCAAGGTGAATCCGTTGAGGGACACCGGAAGTAACATCTATATATTTCGATTTAGAGTTATTGAAAATTACACATTGCTTACGATGTTTTAAGTACGACCGAATCCATTTTAAGAAGTTCCCGGAGAATCCAATAGCATCAAGTTTCGCTAGCAGTAGATCATGGCTAACCTTATCAAAAGCTTTGCTAAAGTCCGTGTATATAACATCAGTTTGTTTATTTTTGCAGAATCCAGAGTTTATATAGGATGTTAATTCCATTAGATTAGTAGTCGTAGACCGTCCTTTGCAAAAGCCATGTTGAGCTGGTGATAGAATTGATGACATTTCGTGTGATAATATATCAGTTATAATTTTCTCAAAAAGTTAAGGTATTGCATTAAGCTTTGCAATTGCTCTATAATTAGTAGCATCATTGCGGCTACCAGATTTGTAGTGCGGAATAATAAATGAATTTTTCCAACACTTTGGAAAGAAGCCGAATTTAAGAGAGTTATTATATATAAGAGTTAACGGGGTAGCCAATATTTCAGCACAATTTCTTAAGATACAGCTGGGAATACCATCTGGACCGGGATTAAGTGAACTTTTTATACTTCTTAGATTCTTAAGAACAGTCAACACGTCTAAAGATGAAATATTAATTGATGTCAGCCTTGGAATATCATAGGGATACCGTGTGTTGTTTAACGTCATTGTGGAAAATGTGGACGCAAAGAATTCAGCAAAAACATTTGCAATATCAACATCGTTTGAAAGGACAGTACCATTCATTTTCATAGTGGTTGGGTATGATGAAATTTTACGTTTAGAATTTACAAAGTTGTAAAATATTTTTGGATTTTTTTTATAATTGAATTCATTTTACTAAGATAACTATCGTAACATTTTTTATTTTCTCGGTTATAATGACTTCTAGCTATAATATATAGACTTTGATCAATTTGGTTATTACTTTTCTTAAATTTCCTATAGAGCCTGTTTTTCCGATTTTTCAACCATGCCAGTGTGATTGTATTCCATGGAGGAGCATTTACATTAGCTATTGATGTGTAAACATCTATACGCGCAGGGGGGTAAATTTCTATTTCACAATACAATCACAAAAACAGCGTAACTCATATCGGTGTGAGCTGAAGCAGATAACGCTGTGTGACTTATGATTGTATTGGTGAAAAAATTATGATATGTTCTTTTCTAAACATTTTCCAATTGTCTTTTAAAAAACATCAATTGTATTTCAGAAACCATCAATATAATTTCAGAAAACATCATTTGAATTTCAGAAAACATAAATAGAATTTCAGAAAACATCAATATAATTTCAGAAAACATCATTCGAGTTTCAGAAAACATATATAGAATTTCAGAAAACATCAATATAATTTCAGAAAACATCATTTGAATTTCAGAAAACATAAATAGAATTTCAGAAAACATCAATATAATTTCAGAAAACATCATTCGAGTTTCAGAAAACATCAATTGAATTTCAGAAAACATCAATAGAATTTAAGAAAACATCATTTGAATTTCAGAAAACATAAATAGAATTTCAGAAAACATCAATATAATTTCAGAAAACATCATTTGATTTTCAGAAAACATAAATAGAATTTCAGAAACATCAATATAATTTCAGAAAACATCATTCGAGTTTCAGAAAACATCAATTGAATTTCAGAAAACATCAATAGAATTTAAGAAAACATCATTTGAATTTCAGAAAACATAAATAGAATTTCAGAAAACATCAATATAATTTCAGAAAACATCATTCGAGTTTCAGAAAACATCATTTGAATTTCAGAAAACATAAATAGAATTTCAGAAAACATCAATATAATTTCAGAAAACATCATTCGAGTTTCAGGAAACATCAATTGAATTTCAGAAAACATAAATAGAATTTCAGAAAACATCAATATAATTTCAGAAAACATCATTCGAGTTTCAGAAAACATCAATTGAATTTCAGAAAACATCAATAGAATTTCAGAAAACATCAATTGTATTTCAGAAAACATCAATTGTATTTCAGAAAACATCATTTGAATTTCAGAAAACATAATTAGAATTTCAGAAAACATCAATTGAATTTCAAAAAGCATTATTTGAATTGCTGAGAACACTAATTTTATTTCAGAAAACATCAATAGAATTTCAAAAAGCATCATTTGAATTGCTGAAAGCATTAATTGTATTTCAGAAAACATCAATTGAATTTCAGAAAACATCAATTGCATTTCAGAAAACATCAATTGAATTTCAGAAAACAGCATAATCGAGTTATTTTTTATGCACTGGAAAATATGATGTTGATGTTTTCTTTAATTATTAGATGTTTACACATCTCCCTTGTAATCGGACTCACATGATTTTTTTTTATTAAAGGAACAGTTTTCGTTATATTTGTATAAATTATCTTATAAAAAGTTTCGACTACCTGTGTTATGGTAATTACCCTACTGTTATTGTAACAACCCTAATAGTATTTAGTAAGTACTTAATGGCAACCTTTAAATGTAAAGTAACTGGTATTTATACTAAGTAACCATAAGTACTACTTGGTACAAATATGTATATTTCATCATCTCTATATATTTTTATGTACAATTAATAAAGTCATCCTTTAATGAGAAAGTCATCTTTAATAACGTCTTTTAATTAACACAATATGGTGTCAGGTAGCGAACCAAAATTAAAGAAAAATTAAAGAAAATTATAATTGGGAAGTCTTGATAAATAATACGAAAAAAAAAAAAATCTAACCAAAACAAAATCAGTTTGGTAGTTTTTGCATTAAGGAAAAATAAAAATATACAAAATGCCGGACAACAAGCCTCAAGTGGTAGAAAATGCAACGTCATATTTGTCAACAACGCCATTTTTTAACGTTAAAGCTCGTAATATTACAACGGAATGGGCTAATTGGAGTAAGCAGTTTAAGATTTTTCTGTTGGATCATATGGGGCCGGCGTGTCTGCATATTTTCAATTCTTTTAATGTCGACTTCGACAAAATTAAATACAATGACTTGCATAAGTTATTTGAAGCGTATTTTATTCCTCAAGTTAACATTGCCATGGAGCGTCATGCGTTTTTTACGCGACAGCAGAATAATGAGGAATCTATTGGGCAATATGCGACAATTTTAGAGAATTTAAGTAATTCTTGTGAGTTTGGGTCATTGCCTTTAAGCTTGGTGAAGGATATTTTTATTTGTGGTCTGTCGCAAAACAACAAAAATATCAAAGAACGTTTACTAAGTGAAGGTAATATCGATTGGAAGAGAGCTTTGGAGATTGCCAAAAGTATAGAGATGGCGAAGGAAAATTTGGCCAGTATGCAAAATGTCCAAGAAGAAGAAGCACCAGTGGTAGCAGCAATCCAGCGTGTACAAAAGAATCAACCACAACAACAACAACAACAATATCAAAAGCAGCAGTATCAACAACAACAAAAGCAGCAACAATCGTCGGCCATTTGTAATAAATGTGTCCAAAAACACAACAACAAGTGCCCTGCTTATGGGGTTACATGCAATGCATGTGGGAGATTAAATCACTATGCTAGGATGTGTTTCTCAAGAAATGCTGGTAATTTGAATAAGAACTAATACGTAAAAAATGTTTTTGATAATACTGAAGAAGAAGAAGATGATGAAGAAAGTCTATTTGTTGGAACTATTGGTGAAAAGCTTAGTAAAAATATTTGGAATGTCAACGTAGAATTGAATGGAAAAGCAGTAGTTTGCCAGGTGGATACAGGAGCCCAAACGAGTCTGATGTCAATCAACACGTTCAATACCTTAGGTATCAGTAAGGTAGATAACAAAGTATATAATAATATATTTACGTTTAGTGGGGAAAGATTACCGGTAGTTGGGAAGATTTTTGTCGATTTTTTATATAATAATGTAATTTATGCTGCATCTTTTTATATTGTGAACATGAGATGTAACAATATTATAGGTCTTGAATTGGCCACTACAATGAATTTAATTAGAAGAGTCAACACAATAAATTGTGAGACAATTTTGGAAAAGTACAAAGAGATGTTTAGTGGGTTAGGGCAGCTTAAGAAAGAGTGTCATTTGAAAATTAAAGCAAATTGTCAACCGGTAATAGATTCGCAACGTCGTGTACCGTTTAGCCTTCATGAACCTTTGAAAAATTAAATTATGAGAATGGTTAAATTGAATGTTATTACTGAGGTGAAAGAACCTACAGATTGTGTAAATTCAATCGTGTTAGTAACAAAATCAAATGGTAGTTTGAGATTGTGTTTAGATCCGCGGAATTTAAATAAGGTAATTGTGAGACCTAGATTTGATTTTCCTACAATAGATGAATGTAAATCTCGTATGAGTGGTTCTAAAATTTTTAGTTCGCTAGATGCAAATTTTGGTTTTTGGATGGTAAAACTGGATGATGAATCATCTAGGTTATGTACCTTTAACACCCCATTTGGGAGATATCGATTTCTACGTTTGCCATTTGGCGTAAGTTGAGCACCTGAGATATTTCATGCTGAAATCATAAGAATTTTTGGTGATATATCAGGTTTAGTGATATATATGGATGATTTTTTAATACATGCATCAAGTGTGGAAAGGCATAATGAAATTTTATATCAAGATTTAGAAAGGGGAAAGGAAGTGGGTTTAAAATTTAATAAAGCAAAGTCAGCAATTTTAAAAACTGAAATAAGGTTTATTGGTCATATATTTAGTGACAGAGGTGTAAAACCCGATGACAAAAGAATAGAATCGATTTTAGCAATGCCCGTACCGAAAAATAAACAGGAATTACAACGATTTTTAGGAATGATTACCTATTTAGGGTCATTTATTGACAATTTTTCAAATAAGAACAAGCATTTGAGAGATCTTTTGAAAAATGATTCTGTTTGGAGTTGGAACAAAGAACAAAAAATTGAATTTGAGAATTTAAAGAAGGAGATTACGAAAGCTCCAGTTTTAACGTACTATGATACGAAGAAACCTCTTACACTATCAGTGGATGCTTCAAAGTTTGCGGTAGGTGCAGTTATAATGCATGGTGAAAACCCTGTAGCATACGCATCTGCGTCCCTGACAGACAGTCAAATAAATTATGCACAGATTGAAAAGGAGCTATTTGCTATATTGTTTGGATGCACACGTTTCCATCAGTATATTTATGGTAGAAGTGTGACTGTTGAAACAGATCACAAACCTCTTGTTCCACTGTTTAACAAACCTTTATACATATAATATTCCAACGCGTCTTCAGAGATACATGTTAAGGTTGTTATCGTATAAATAATTTAAATGTAGTGTATATACCAGGCAAGGATTTGTTTATTGCAGATACCTTGTCTAGGGCACCGCTTAAGGAAAAAATTCTTTCTGATTTAGACAAAGACATTGATTTACAATGCAACTCATTAATATGCCAATTGGCATTACCTGAAAATCAAATTGAGAAGATTAAACAGGAAACTGAAAATGAAAATTATGAACTATGTGAGAGAAGGTTGGCCGGTTAATAAGAAACAAGTTGATGTGGAGGTACAACAATTTTATCCCATTAAAGATGAGATAAGTGTGGTAAAGGGTATTTTATTCAAAAATAAACGTATTTTAGTGCCGAAAAGTTTAAGATCGAAAATGTTACACTATGTACATGAGGGTCATATGGGAATTCAAGGTTGCCAGAGTTTGGCAAGGGCTTCAATTTATTGGCCCAATATAAATAATGATATTTATAACATGGTATCTAACTGCAGCATTTGTGTAAAATTCAGAAATGCTTATCCTAAAGAGAGTCTGAAAACTCATGATATTTGTAACATTCCTTGGTACAAAGTCGGATGTGATTTGTTTGAATTTGATAAGAGGATGTATTTAATAGTTGTAGACTATTACTCAAAATTTTTTGAAGTAGAACTTTTGAGTTCCGGTTATACTTCTATACAGGTGATAACGAAACTTAAATCAATTTTTGCAAGGCACGGCATTCCTGCTATTTTAATTTCGGATAACGGACCGCCTTTCAATTCAAACGATTTTAAACAATTTTGTATTGACTGGGGTATTGACGGTGTAACATCGAGTCCTTATTTATCTCGTTCTCGCGGAAAGATCGATTCAAACAATTAAGAAGATTTTATACAAATGCAAGGATTCTGGTACAAACCCATACATAGCTTTTTTACAGCATCGAACAACATCCAAGGATAGTTTGCCAAGTCCTTCGGAGTTGCTAATGAGCAGAAAATTACGTACGAAATTGCCTTCATTTTCAAATGACTTAAAGCCAAAATTAGTAAATTCGAAAAAAGTAAACGAACAATTTAAACAAAGACAATTAAATGTCTCTAAAAACTACAATAGGAATTCAGTTAATCTAAAACCAATCGAAGTAGATGAACAAATTTATTTTAACAAAAGTCCAACATCAGTATGGTTCAGAGGTAAAATTATTGAAAAATGTAGAGAGCCTAGATCATTTTTGGTAAAGGATGAAAATGGTGTAGTTTATAGAAGGAACAGGCAGCATATAATGAATATCGGTAGAAAATTAGACAATTTGACAAAGGAGAAAATTAGTGAAAAGAATTCTAGTAATAATGAAAATGTTTATTATGATTTTAATACCAGGTGTGAAAACCTTAGTAATAACGGAAATGTAAATAATGAAAGTGTAAGAACTGATCATAATGATGAAAATGTTAGTGCTAATGTTAGTAATAGGAATGTTAATATTAGTAACAATGAAAATGTAATCGATGAAGTTAATACTAATAGGAACAATAATGATATGTATACTTCAAAATATGGGAGGAAAATAATGCCACCCAATAGATTAAATTTGTAAAATATTTTTACGTATCTTAATTTTAATAATTTTATATCTTTATAAAAAAAGGGGATGTTATGGTAATTACCCTACAGTTATTGTAACAACCCTAATAGTATTTAGTAAGTACTTAATGGCAACCCTTAAATGTAAAGTAACTGGTATTTATACTAAGTAACCATAAGTACTAATTGGTACAAATATGTATATATCATCATCTCTATATATTTTTATGTACAATTAATAAAGTCATCCTTTAATGAGAAAGTCATCTTTAATAACGTCTTTTAATTAACACAATAACCTGATCAAAATTACTTCCATCGTTTGAAAATGAAATGATTTCAAGCCAGTTATAGTCAGATAGTAATTGATTTAACATTTGGTAGTTAGTTCGTTTAAAGCACAATGATTCAGAAAAACTAGAAATATTAGGTCTCTGTGGAAGTGGTGTGGATATTAAAAGTGTTGGATGATGACAATCCTTAGGAAAATTTAACTTGTTCTACTTACACTGAATAGTGTAGGGTTATTTACGAATACGAGATCCAGCATTCTATCATTGCAGTTAGGAACGTCATTTATTTGGAAAACACACATATCAGCAAGAGATTTAAGGAAATCATGACTCCAATCAATTTGGGTAATTGGAACTAAGAAATCAGTATCATTTAAGTTTAACCAAAATGTTGTCGGTATATTAAAGTCGCCAAGTAGGATCAGGTAGTCAGTTGGTCTTATTTTATTTGCAACAGATCTAATAGCTAAAGCGTGGTTTTCATAAAGTTGGAAATCGGAGTTGGGAGGTATATAAGAGCAAGTAATAAATAGTAAATTCTTTCCAAATTTTATGGCCACAACCACTAGCTCCAAATTTTCTACGATGATTTCTTCAGCAGAATACATACTCGTTACAGCAATTAAAACACCGCCACCAAGCTTTCCATTTCTATCTCGCCTAAAGATTTGATATTTATCACACATTATTTCGGAGTTATTAATATTACTTTTTAGCCAGGTTTCCGTTAAAGCAACAATATGAAATTCAAAATCGAAACTGTTCAGGAATATATTAGAGAGCTTAGAATTTATCCCATTGACATTCTGGTAAACAATGTAAACAATGTTAATATTTCATAAATTTTGTTGTGCGAGACACCATAACGTATTCGTACATGTACAAATTTATGGAAATAAGTCCCAACCAAATATGTGCAATATATGATAAAATCAAAATATGGTAGTGACATTTTGCAATTTAAAATGATATTAATTGACATCAGAATAGACGTTTATCTCACATAATAATATAAACCAAAACTGCTTTATTACTGTTTCATTGTGAGTTCCAATATGTACCTACTATAAGTCTGAGTCAAGAAAAGCACGTACTGATTGTGAGTAAAACCCAGCGGATTTATTATAAATCTTAACATAAGCTTTAACTATTTGATGCGAATTTATTTTTAGTTTTTGGCGATAGTATTAAAATTCATCGAATTATAAAATAATATATGTATATTGTTTGTTCCTTCCTAAATTAAACTACTGTTTTATTTTTATGTACCTAAAATATTCCTAATAAACCATTGCGTGTGCTGAATTATCATCGTAGTAGATCAAATATTCGTTTATTTATAAAAAAATATTTTCCATTTTTAGTTTTTACACCTTCCATATATATAGATATATTAGGGTGACAACCAAATTTTTTTTTGGAATTTCAAGACGTGCGGGTCGGACTATTGTGACACTGGATCTAAAACTTTAGTGCGCAAAATTTGAGCCAAATCGGGCAATGCTTTCTGGACGCGCATTAAGTTCAAAGTTCAAATATTGTATTTGTAAAAATTATCAAAAAAAATCGTTTTTCAAATTTAAGGATATTTACATTTTTTAAAGCAAAATATCGAAATAATATATATTTGTAGAAGGATTTCGATATAAATTGTTGATAATATTTTAATAATTCCAAAAAATATTATTCCAAAAAATATTTTCTGAAATTAACCCGTGGGGTACTCAAAATGTGTCCTAGTTTTAATTATTTTTTTTTTTCAGAATTATTATCTATCTATATACTAAATAAAGAGGTAATGTGTGTTTGTTTGTTTGTTTGTTGGTTTGTAGGAGGTAATCTCCGTAACTAACCATCTGATCTTCCTGAAATTTTCACAGAGTCTTACTGCGAATATGGGAAGTGCTATAGGCTGTAATTTTTTAAATATTTTTGGTGGGCGTGGCACCTCCCACACAAAGTAAATTTGTAATATCATATACATATATTGAGTATTACGATAGGGAGAGCTTTGCAAATATTTGTGAGGTCACCTACTGTTAATATTAGTAGCTACTCAGGAAATGGGCGGGATAAGATAAATGGGCGTGGTATCTCCCATACAAGTAATAATTCAATATTATATATCTTGAGTACTGTGATAAAGTGAGCTTTTCAAATTTTTCTGATGTCACCTATTATTAATGTGAGTAGTCGGACAAAAAATGGGCAGTATCGGACCAATAGGCGTGGCACCTGCCATACAAAGTAAATATAAAATTCCATATATCTGGAGTACTGTAATAGTGAGAGTCTTGGGACTTAGTGTGAGCCCATAAGTTACTCATTTGATTAGTTTGACAAAAAATGGGCGTGATTGGAGCAGTGGGCGTGGCACCACCCATACAGTAAATATATGATATCATATAACTGGTGTGCTAGAAAAGGAAGCTTTGACACTTTGCACGAGCCTACCAGATCTTAGTATGAGTAGTCGAACAAAAAACTGGAGGGTTCACACCAATGGGCGTGGCACTCCCCATGCAAAGTAAAAATTTAATGTCATATTTCTGGAGTACTGTAAAAGTGAGCCCATAGGTTCTTTGTGTGATTAGTCGAACAAAAAAATGGGCGTGATCGGAGCAGTAGCACCGCCCATGCAAAGTAGATATCTCATATCATATAACTGGTGTACTATAAAAGACTCGACATTTTGCATGAGTCCATCGGATATTAATGTGAATAGTCCAATAAAAATTGGGCGGGATGGGATTAGTGGGCGTGGCACCTCCTATGTAAAAAATATGAAGCACTACGAAAGCGACAGTCTTTCGACAAGTTCATTTGTTATCAATGTGATTTGTCGTGGAAAATATACGCCAAAATCAAAAATCGCTAAACCCAGAAATGGCGAAAAATAAAAATCGCACAAAAAAATCTTCAAAATCAAAAATGGACAAAATCAAAAATCGCTAAAGAGAAAAATTGCCAAATGATATTCTAAGTTCAAGGCCAATAGTTAAGTGTTGCCAGATCTAATATGGATAATCCATCTTCTTCTCATGGGCAGCTACATGTACCTTGATCCAGGGTAGGAACGCCGAAAAATCTGATAATTGTTTTACCGAATGAAAAAACATTGTATATCAGCATCAGCAAGCATTGAAATAAAAATATCTATACTAATATTCTATACTAACGTAATAAAAAGGTAATATTTGTTTGTTTGTTTGTAGTCTTACTGCGGATATGGGAGTTCTACAGGCTTAAATTTTTTTTAATATTTTAGTGGTCGTAGCACCTCTCATACAAAGTAAATTTTTAATATCATATATACTATGTACTATGATAGAGAAAGCCTTGCAAATTTGTCTCAGGTCATCTATTATTACCGCGAGTAGTCAGACAAAAAAATGGGCGGGATTAGACAAATGCGCGTGGTACCCCCACACAAACTTAATATTAAATGTGATATATCTGAATTACTGTATTAGTGAGAGCCTTGGGACTTTGCGTGAGCCATTCAATGACGATTCGGGGGGGAGGGTGTAGCGAAGCACACCGGGTTACATCTAGTATTCATATAAAGTTATATCGAGGGCTTATATTAAAAAAAAGTGCTATTTAAATTTGATGGCAATATTAATTTTTGATTTGAAACTGTTCTCTGATATAACTGTCAAATATAATATTCATTTTGATATCATACATGATTGTCGTCTACGGTTCTTTTTTTATTGTGCCAATATGTCCAATACAATGTAATATAAGTGAATAATTTTCGAGAAGAAGAGCGAGATAGCTATTATCCTAATAAAAAAAATTGTGTATCACCAGTGATACAATATGAATTGTGAGGTTAAGGATGGACAATAATATGACATAGTTAACAAAAGCATAACTTCGTCCAAGAAAAAAGTGTCACGTTAATTGTTTAAACTAAACAACAACGAGTGTAGTATGGAGTCCTCGGGCCAAATCACCGCATTCGATATCGAGTAAAATCAATCGAAATTTCATAGTTTGGTTTATTATTTGAAGAAGACGGAGAAACGCTCGACCACGATTCGCCTTTCTTCTTAATTAGAGGCCATTATTCTTCAACTGTGACAAAGAAAAATTATTCTTAGGATTTTATTTTGGGAAATAAAAAAAAAGATTACGAGCGAAAAATTTTGATAACGAATGCGCTGATTTGGCCCCTGGTCACTTTTACAAATATAATGTTAATGTATTCATTAATACAACCAGAACGTTGACCTCTAAGAAATAAGCATACGTAAAATACTTGATATATAATTAGAATTGTTTGGTTTGCCAAGATTTGTTGAAAAGTATGTTGTGACCTGGGGGTGTGTCCTGCGCAAAAGATTATAATGTTAGAATTTTGTTTGCTTTAGGTTAAGTATATAACTTGTATATTAAGTTGACGTTTAGTTTAATGATATTTATGGCGGCAGCTATAAATCTTGCTGATATTTTAAAATTAATGTATTTAGACACACGTTTTTGGTAAAAGTAAAATGGAATGGAAGCCAAAGGAAGCAAAATTTCGCCAAAGAATAATACTCGTAAAACTATGTACAGTCAGTCACATTCAAAATGTAAAAGTATGAATAAAACAAGTAAGAAAATTATAGTCGGTCTAGACCGACTATACGATACCCTATACCATGCGTTTAGAGGCCCTATCTCTCAGGCCCAACTAACTGGATATAGAAAATAAGCATAAACCAAATTTGAGTGGGTCTTTTATTAATTTTTTTGGCTGCAGATATGAAAAAGTTCATATCGGATGCTATATCTATATGGGGACTAGGCCCAAAAATGGGCCGATCTTGACATTGTTTGGTAAAGTCTCTTTTATTTTGCAAAAATATACACAAACAAAAATTGAGAAGAATCAATGCAATATTTTTGTTTTTTTGATAGATTTCAGTGAAGATCGGGAAGCAGCTCTATATGGGGCCTATAACTAAGAGTTGTCCAATAGGGATCATTTTTGGACTACTGATTAATGGATGTAATAAATACACACAAACCCAATTTGACTAAGATTTATTTGATAATTTGGATCTTATGGCAATTTATGTTGATTTCATAGGGGTCATTTGTATGGGGGCTAGGTTTGAACATGGACCGATTCTCACCAATTTCAATAGGGTTCATCCTATGGCCGATAAAAGCTTATTACCAAATTTCATCGAAATATATTCATATTTGCGACTTGGTGTTTGATTAGAAGCTTTACATGGACACAGAGACGGACGGACGGACGGACGGACGGACGGACATCGTTAAATCGAATCAGCTAGTGATTCTGATTCGATCGGTATAATAAAAGATGGGTCTAGTCAAATTTTTTTGGTAGTTACAAACAGCAACACAAAGTCATTATACCCAAACCACATAGTGGTATAGGTACGGTGACCATACTTTTCAAATGAAAATACAGAACATTTTTTTTCATTCAGGATTTTGTCAATAAATAAAAAAAAATATATATATGTATATATATATATAAAAAAGTCTTCATGACTAGATATGAACTTCACAATATACTCGTCATACTTAGTAATAATCAAAAAAAAAAAAAAAAAAAACATAAAAAATTCAACACACAAATTAAAGTAAGTTTTATTTAGATGTATTACAATCTTTGGTTTTATACGTATTTCTCAGCGGAAGATATTTTTTTGATTAAATGATTATTATTTTCTAAATACGCTTTAAATTCTAAGCAACTTAAGTTATAATTACATATTGTAATTAAAATTGATTTCATTGTTTCTACTTTCACTTTTTTCGCTTGTCCAAATATTATTTAACAATGAAAAACCCTTTCAGTTGGAGCATTAGATCCTGGCAAACACAAGCTAAACTGCACAATTTTGAAAATATTTTTAAAAGATATATCAATTTCACCAAAATGTTTAAAGAATTCTATCCATATTTCCTCTACGCATATTTCTTTCTCTTTCCATTCTTTGATCTTTTCAGAAGTTGCATATTTTCCAATGCAGGAGAACTCATCAAACAACTCACTATTTTCTATATCTAGATCAATCTTTTTTTCCAAAATAAATTAAAAACATTTCACAACTTCATCCCATAAGGGTGCTCTACGAAGAAGAATACATTTTAAAACCTGAACCTCCATGAATGCTGTGTCCCACTGGCTTAGGCAATCAAGACAATTAGTGTAATAAATTTTTATTTGCAATTTAAATTCATGTAAACCAATGTGACCTTCTTGGGTCTAGTGCAGTAATCGATTTTTTGAAATCAAAGGAAACAAAAGTTTCTTCTTTACGTGCTATGATTTTGTTTTTGAGCTCGTTTATGATGAAAGCTGTTTCTACCATTGAAATTTTCTGTGATTCAATTTTTAAAAAGAGATGCTTGGCAATGCGCAAATGAAGCCAAATTTCAGCACATGGATTATTAAAAAAAGACTTTCGTTGTGCCAAAAAGTACTTTTGAAGAGGCTTAAAGAGTTTCAAAATTCTTTCTATTGCTGGCTACAGAGGAAGCCATCTCGTTTTGCTAAACCCCACTAGTTAACAATATTCCATATTTACACTTTGATAAAGCTCTTTAAATTCTGCCACGCGGACTGTATATATATAAAAAAATTAAATATTTTTGCGACAACTATTTCAATGTCGATTGGAAGGCATTCCTCACAAGATTGGACACAATTATTTATTATATGGGCAGCACAGTTTAATGTCTTACCAATAGACTGTTGAACTTATGTGAAACGATTATTTTTACCCCGCCTGGCTGCACCGCCAAAATAACAGTTTGTGTTATCTGCACATAATGCTAGCAATTTGCTTTTCAAGTCAAATTTGTTCAACAAATTCAAAATATATTTACTTAAAATATCAGACGTTTCTCCATTCAGTTCATCCACTTCTAGAATTTTTACTTGCACTCCTTTTTGCAGTGTCAAATATCGTACAAGAATCGTGGTTTGAGCAGTCAGAAAATATTGAAACAAAATGTACAGTTTTCAAATCCTCTTCCAATTCTTTTATGGCGTTGGGTGCAAACACATTGCAAACAATAGATTTGCACTTAGTTCGGGCACATGAATATTTTTCATCAAAACAATTTTTGATAAGTTTAGACGTTTTTTTTTTTTTTTATTTATTTTTTTTTTAACCCTAGTTCCGCGAAGCCGAGTGGCTTGTCTGCAGATTCTAATTTTGGCTATTTTTTTTTGCAGCGACACACCAAAGCCTCTGGTGGGAATCGAACCCACGACCCCCGCATGATAGGCGAGCACGCTACCTACTCACCTACCGGGGCGCAATCGTTTGAGCGAAAAGATAATGATGTAGAGAGATCCATGCGTTTATGTTTCACATTTTTCTGCTGCTATTTCCTATGGAAAAAAATGGCAAACACTTGACACATTTTACGACACTGGAGTCTGTTGTTTCTATTATTGAACAAACATTTTCTTCTGGGCGCCATGAATCTAATAAAATAACTCACAAAATAAAAATTCTCAGTATAATTTCAATTTTATTGCAACAAATTCACCAGCTATGATACGCAAACAACAGGAATGTTAAAATCACATTTATTCACGCTGATATAAAGCTGTCCTTTTCTTACCTTCAGAGTCCGTAAATATAATAAACACATCTGATGGCGCGTTTTGTAAAGTGTAGCCACTTTTAATTTTTATAATATAAATAGATATATATTCTTGTTTTTTTGCAATTTATCATCACGAAATCAAGTTTAACTGAATTTTTAAAAAAATTTTCATTATACAGGACATAACAGAACATTAAAAAAAAAAACAGTACATTTTGAAAAAAATAATTTATATAGTACAGATCATTGAAATACTGTACTGTTCTGTAATATACAGTACGTATGGTCACCGTAGGTATAGGGTATAAAAAGTGGAAAACTGTACTAATTTTAAATTCATTATATACAAGTTTATTAATTGAACACAAACGTATATTTCCGGCATGTTTTCTTATTGTTGTTGTTAGTAATAACAAAAAAGAAATATATAAAAACAGAAAAAATTTTAAAATATGCGCTACACTATGGCTCACTTTTACGCTAACGCATATTTTTTTAGCCGGGCCCACAAGTTTTCAATTGTATATAAATCTGGGGACCGTGGTGGTACTTCTGATATGTGGGGCAGTTATAATGTAGCGACTCTTGCGCAACATATGACTTTTGCTTGGGGACATTGTCTTCATGAAAAGAAAAGTCGCCTACGATTCCCAATTTCTATACATTGGACTTGACATTTTTCTTTAAAATGTCGCATATTTGTTCATAACTCCTTCTATATTATGTATATTTCCCGTATCTCTTCCTGCCATGCAGCCCCAGACCATAAACGAGCCACCGCCATGCTTTATTCGAGGAGTTCGATTTTTAAGATGAAGCTCTGTGTTCTTTTGCAGCCATGCCATCTACCAAATAAGTTTAATTTACTTTCATCTGTAAATAAAACCTAGGAAAAACATGTTTTAAATGTTTTTAATATGTTAGAATGGCATATGAAATCCCACCTAGTGTGTCAAAACAAGTTTTTGAGTAAAACGCATTTAAAGTTTCCCCCTACTGTGTTGCATTTTCATAGTGTGCGCGTTCCCATTTAATGATTGTTTTGATTTATTTCGTTTGATTGATTTCAATGTTTGTTTTATTATTTAGTGCTAGAACTCCGAGTTTGTTTTAATTATTGTGAAAATGTCTCGCGAGTATGATGAATTTGATCAACGGTGCAATGTATTTGCTTGTTGCTTGTTGCGATTTATCGCCATCGCATTCTTTTTTACATTACTTTCCCATTTTATTTTTTTTTTTTTAATTTTCAAATAATATAGTATTACAAAAAATAAATTAAAGCCTCAGCACCAATATGGCATTAAAGAGGCTAAAAGGCAACTAGTGTTGATTAATTATTTACTAAAAATATTCATTATTTGAATCCAAATACTAATTTTACAAGTTTAAAATTTTACAAAAAAATTTATATTAAAAATTACGCCAGAAGTGTTTCGATGTTGTTAAGTAAAAATAATTTAAGTTCTCTTTTGAATGTTGATAAAAGTACAATGGATTTTAAATGAATTGGTAAATTGTTGTATTCAGTTGGAACCGAAAAACGAATCTGCTGCTTTGTTAATTCAAGGCGACATCTAGATATCGACAAGTTTTGTCCTTGTCTTGTAACTCGATGTGAGATTAAAATATTTTGTTGAAACTGAAATGAAAAATTTCCAAGATTTCGTATCGATTTAAAGATGAACTTCGTATTTGCATTTTAAATAATCCTCTAAGAGGTAATATATTAATAGTATGGTATTTAAGGAGGCCTAAAGTATGATATTTGCTTGGCAGATTATAAACCAACTTTAACGACTTATTTTGCGCAGATTGTAAGCTCTTCAGCGAAGCATTATTCTTAAATCCGTATATCATAGGAAGGTAAGTTAAGTGGCTATGTATCAAACTCTCATCTCATTTTATTTGATTCTTCGACTAACACACCATCAATATGAACGGCAATTGGTTCATCGTTCTTAAAAATGTATGGTCTGAATCTAATAAACTTAGACTTTTGTGCATTTAAAATCAGCCTGTTAAGCCTGATATATTCCGCTAATATAGCTGAATCATACTCTACTTGAGTTTTTAACACGGGATTGTGATTGTAACGATAAAGCATGCCAATATCATCTGCAAACATGAATATTTTTCCAGCCTTGGGCTATTCCACATTTAACAGATAACAGTGAGCTTTTAGCTTCTCCAATCTGCACAAATTGCTTCCTATTTGTTAAATAATCTTTCAGCAACTTATTGGAACTATTTGATACACCAATTATGGCTAGCTTTTTAATCAAAATGTAGTGATCGTCAAGGTCAAAAGCTTTTGACAAGTCAAAGAAAACTCTAGCTACACCTTTTACCCCCGCATCGAATCCTCCTCATATGTAGTCAACAATATTGACAATCGCTTCATCAGTTCCAGAACCTTTACAGAATCCAAATTGACGTTCAAATAAAATTTTGTTCTTATCCAAATATTCAGATAACTGATTAAAAATAATTCTGTCAAGTATCTTATCTATAATTGATGAAACCGAGACTGGTCGAAACATATCAACATTTGTTGAGCCGACTCCTTTTGGAAATGGTACAATTTTATGAATTTTCAAAACATCAGGGTATTCACCAGGTTCAATCATCTTCCTAAACAAATTTGATAATATTTCTGAAAGTTTGGCTTTTTTACACAGCATCATTTTAGGTGTTATCCTATCATAACCAGAACTCTTATTTGTAGATATTCCATCTAAAATATCTCCCACACAATTGTTGCTAATATTTGCAAGATTAAAATTTGTTCTAAGGGGTGTTAACGTTCCAAAATTATTAATATTATCATTTGAATAACGAGGTATGTTACTACATAGATTTTCAGTTAAATCAAAAAAGAACTGATTAAAAACCATGACTTTATCATTATCGGCTGTTATGAGGTTACCATTCTTTGAAAAAATTTGTTGTGAAGTTTGAGGATTTCTTCCTAGCTCATTGTTAAGAAATCTCCATGTTTTCTTAGTATCACCATGCACTTGAATTTAATTTCGAGCATAATAATTGTTCATTAAGTTTCATATGAAAATTGAAGGTTTTTACATATAATCCGAAAAAAGTGAATTCATGAAATTTGACATACTAGGTGGGTTTTCATAAGCAGGTAGTTTGCCGGTAGTTGAAATCCTTCATCACATATTTTCGTGCAAATTTCCAATCTTGCTTTAGATTTTTAAAGCTTATAAATGGCTTGTTCCGAGACACACGCCCATTAAAACCATGTTTTCTTAGAACTCGTCTAACGATTTCTGGATGTACATCGATACCCAGATGTGTATTAACCATTTGAGTCAGCTTTGGAGCACTGATATGAGGGCCCTTCTTAATCTACCTTATAATGTATGCGTCACGCTGAAAACGCCTTTCTTTTGCTTTCCCTCGGCTTATTTACTATTCTCTCTTTTCTATCGAAGTGATGAATGATGTGCTGAACTGTTTCTCGACTTATATTTAAAGTTGTATTGATGCCCCTTTGAAGTTTCACCTCCTAGTACGGTGTTACAACGAGTTGTCAACACTTGTTTGTTGAGCCATCTCCACTTATTTCTTTACAAAGCCCGACTCAAAACATGAGCAATGATATTTTTTCAATATTTGACATTCCTAACAAAGTTACCGTTATATCGCAGTAACAAATACAACAATTGGTGGCTCACTTTAACTGTGATGCTCATTTTTCGTTGTTTATGGTTCTTCTTCCATTTCTGCTCTGTAAGTAAGAGCAGGAATGGCAAAATTAATTAAATTAGAACACTAATACTGGCCTTATGAACCACAAAAAAAAAGATAGGTCTCAACATCTATAATATTAATAGACTAGGCGATTTTTTGTGACCGATGTTTTGTTCTACCATTTTATCCCAATTTTGATCAAACATATATTATTTGAAAGGTATTTCTTTTTAGCCGTTTTGCAAATTTACAGATTTCGAAATTTTTTCCTTTATTTTGAGTAAATTGCATTTAAAGTTGCTACAAAGACCTACATAAAATTATACAATGCTATGTGTGTGTTTAGTAAATTTTTTAATGTGTTTGTAATAAAATGAGTCTGTTTTTTGTATTGATTTGTGAATTGGCGATAATTGATTATCACACTTTTAGGGTCTTTATTTAATGAAAAAATAAAATTTCCTATAATTTGCGCTCGAATTTCGAGGGCTGGAATCTGCTAGTTATTACAAATAGTATATTAACAAAAGTTTGACTGTGACTCACTGTTTATTTGGAGATATAATTTTTATGAAGTTAATAAAAAGAGATTTTATGCAACTTATAACGGGTGATTTTTTAAGAGCTTGATAACTTTTTTTTTTAAAAAAACGCATAAAATTTGCAAAATCTCATCGGTTCTTTATTTGAAACGTTAGATTGGTCCATGACATTTACTTTTTGAAGATAATTTCATTTAAATGTTGACCGCGGCTGCGTCTTAGGTGGTCCATTCGAAAAGTCCAATTTTGGGCAACTTTTTCGAGCATTTCGGCCGGAATAGCCCGAATTTCTTCGGAAATGTTGTCTTCCAAAGCTGGAATAGTTGCTGGCTTATTTCTGTAGACTTTAGACTCGACGTAGCCCCACAAAAAATAGTCTAAAGGCGTCAAATCGCATGATCTTGGTGGCCAACTTACCGGTCCATTTCTTGAGATGAATTGTTCTCCGAAGTTTTCCCTCAAAATGGCCATAGAATCGCGAGCTGTGTGGCATGTAGCGCTATCTTGTTGAAACCACATGTCAACCAAGTTCAGTTCTTCCATTTTTGGCAACAAAAAGTTTGTTAGCATCGAACGATAGCGATCGCCATTCACCGTAACGTTGCGTCCAACAGCATCTTTGAAAAAATACGGTCCAATGATTCCACCAGCGTACAAACCACACCAAACAGTGCATTTTTCGGGATGCATGGGCAGTTCTTGAACGGCTTCTGGTTGCTCTTCACTCCAAATACGGCAATTTTGCTTATTTACGAAGCCATTCAACCAGAAATGAGCCTCATCGCTGAACAAAATTTGTCGATAAAAAAGCGGATTTTCTGCCAACTTTTCTAGGGCCCATTCACTGAAAATTAGACGTTGTGGCAGATCGTTCGGCTTCAGTTCTTGCACGAGCTGTATTTTATACGGTTTTACACCAAGATCTTTGCGTAAAATCTTCCATGTGGTCGAATAACACAAACCCAATTGCTGCGAACGGCGACGAATCGACATTTCACGGTCTTCAGTAACACTCTCAGAAACAGACGCAATATTCTCTTCTGTACGCACTGTACGCATTCGTGTGGTTGGTTTAATGTCCAATAAAGTAAACTGAGTGCGAAACTTGGTCACAATCGCATTAATTGTTTGCTCACTTGGTCGATTATGTAGACCATAAATCGGACGTAAAGCGCGAAACACATTTCGAACCGAACACTGATTTTGGTAATAAAATTCAATGATTTGCAAGCGTTGCTCGTTAGTAAGTCTATTCATGATGAAATGTCAAAGCATACTGAGCATCTTTCTCTTTGACACCATGTCTGAAATCCCACGTGATCTGTCAAATACTAATGCATGAAAATCCTAACCTCAAAAAAATCACCCGTTATTAGGAAACGGTACAAGGAATATAATAAACCAAAGTTATTAGCGATGAATTTTTTTTTATGTTTTAAAATCAGAATATTTTTTTAACCCTTGGCATTATTTCCCTCTTTCTTTGAAAAGCTAAAAAATTAACCAGTTTTTAAAAACGGTCCAGCTCGCTAGGGGTCAACGCTAGACCAGAAATATTTTGGGAATCCTTATAAAACAAACCAAGGGGGCACTTTTTTCACGTTTTTTTCTCTCCATACAGAGTGATTCGCTCTATTATATATATAGTTATGTATTAGGGCGGGACGATTTGTAGGAAGGCAAAAAAATCGCTCAAGTGACAAGGAAAATCATATTCTAGGGATCCAAATAAGAAACTTTGGCCAAAGAACCATACCTCTAAAACGAATTCTGATGTCCCGATTTTAGACCTGTTGCAAATATTTTTTTTTTATGAAATTTTGTATATATAAGACGAACGATATTGTAAGTGGTGCAATTTCAGGCCTAGTCCCGATAAAAATTACTCCAACTCTTGCGAAACTGAGAATAGTGGAAATTAGAGGTATAAATGCACAAATATTCACAAATTAAAAAAATAACGATTATTTGTTTGACAGTGTTGAATCTTCTGAATTTAATACGAAGTAATAACTGTATGGTATGAAAACTGATTCTTAGCCACACTGCTCGTAGGCCTGACTTTAGGTGGGTGTATTAAAGCGCATGACCAAAAAGTGAAAGTACGAGTTTTTGTGAGATAGACGCAGGTTCAAACCTCACGGCCATACTATAGAAAAATTTCATATATAAACAATATATTCATTTATAATAATAATAAATAAATTGTCTTTTTCAATAATGGCGTTTGCCTCCACATGGTTTAGTTACTAAAATCATCCTCAAATAACAAATAATAACAGATTACAAATTTTCAATGCGTCGCACATTGGGTTGAAATGTGTCCAAAGTGGCGCTTAATTGAAATTTTAGAATTAAGTTTTTGCCATAACGATTGGTATCGAATAAAACTAGATGAAATTCTACATCACCATTTAAAATTTGAACTATCTAAGTTGTTTACTTCATCCGTAGTGAGCTGTCAAAGTTAGCTAATTGTTGCTGTTTTCTTAAAAAGTGAAATAATTGAAATTTGATAAAAAGAAGTGCTTATTTTTTTAAATTTAAAATTAATAGAGTTAAACATTTATGATGGAACCTTCAACTTCAGGTACTTATGTGTACAAAAAATGATTTTGTGTTTATAAAAATATGTGTGGAAATATTTTCAATATTTTTTCAAAAAAAACTCTAAAATCGGGTTATTTTCCATATATGTTGACCAGAAGTAAGAAAGTAGTAAAGCAGCGGCTTTGGAGTTATGTTTTTTGAAAAGTATGGGATTTCTGCTTGATATTACAAACAAAAAAGTTTGACTTTTTGTTGCCCCGTTTTAAGATGTTAATAATTTTATGTAAAAAGTCTTGTTTTCAAAATTCATTTATTTACCATACCCACAGTATTTTTGTTGTTACTATTGTCTTACTCTCAATGTTAGCTATTTTTGTTGTTGTTGATATCATTGTCAATATATTTTGATATTTAATAGAGATGGCTGCGTGAGTGGCGTTTGATCAACGAGGGTGACCAATTTACCAGAAAAGAATAAAAATTTACACAATTCCAGTGAAATAATAGGACTTTCAAATAATTTACCAAATTCACGTGATGGTTTTACATCTTATACTAATTGCCCGTGCTGACTATCGTAATTTATAAATAAAAATGTTTGCGAATAAACTGTTTTACGCGCCCATCTCTATTGCCGTTATTTTTGTGCCTGTTTTTATGTTTTGTTTTACAGTGGTGTTTTTTGCTGTTTTAAAATTTGTAGTTTTTCTAAAGTGCGTATTGTGTTTTGCATTAAATAAAGTAATCGGTATAAGGGAATTGGAAAACCGATTAAACAGTTAAATTAAATAAGAACAAATTTAATATTTTTAAGGAATAAGCCCCAAAACTATTTCTATATCGCGCCTAGAACTATACAACTTTATGAGAAATACCGCTTTAAATGATTGGAAGGATAAAATCAATTTTCTTAAAATGAAAACCATTAAGCGTATAAACCCCAGCAATATGAGTTTTTTCAACCAAACGTTTGATAATTTTATTAAACAGTTTAAATCTCGATATAGTAAATGTAAAAGGTACCATGATCGTTTTTTGAAATTAAATACTGAATGGCTAAATGCTTCTATCTCATTTGTTCCTCCACCAAATAAACGAGGTCGCAAGGAACTTCCATTCGAAGATTGCAGTGAGAAAACTAAATCTAAGAAAAGTAGAAGCATAAGAGATAGTATTTCGTTGCCAGTTTTGACTCATGCTACACAAATGAGTTTAAGAGCTTCTAGAAATGTTGAGGCAGCAAAGCTAGTTAAAGAAATAACAACGTCAACACATACAAGGGCTGCAAAATATAGAAAAATCTTTAAGCAGGCTAAACCAAAACAACTAAGTGCAGAAGAAGCACTTATCGTTTTAATAGAAGCAAAATTAACTTGACATAGTTATAATATTATAAGAAGGGTGGCTCTGGAAAAATTTTCTTCGTATAATAAAGTTCAACAAGCAAAACAAAGGTGTTATCCCAAACGAGATCAAGTTAAATTTTGTGAAACTTCAGCACAAGTTAGTCTTCAATGACTTTTAAATCACACGGTTGAAAGACTAGCTATGCTGCCAAAATGTTATGATATTTTAACAGAAAAAAAATGATCAAACTTAAGCTTCTTTCCAAAGTGGGGTTTTGATGGAAGCTCCGGACATAGTTCGTACAAACTATGTGTTGTGTTTATAACATCCATCGTACCACTTAAGTTAAAGTGGTTAGTGGAAATGAAGTAGTTTGGAAAAATCCTCGTCCTTCATCAACAAGATTTTGTAGGCCTTTAAAGATAGAATACAACAAAGAAACAACAAGTGTATCTAATTTAGAAAAAATTTGGGTCGAGGAACCTTAAAGGTTCATCACGATTTGTGTTTAGTAATGATAGATGGAAAAGTGTGCAAAGCAATAACGGGTACGAATTCCACGCAAAAGTGTTATGTATGTGGCGCTACAAGTAAGATGTTCAACTCAGTTCACAGCATGATTGTTAGGGAAGTTAGAACAGACACATTAGAGTTTGGGCTACACTCGGGGGTTATTCGTTTTTTTGAGTGCCTTCTCCACTTATCGTATAAAATTCCAATTAAAAAATGGCCAGCACGATCAGATGAGGACAAAAAAATTGTTGCTGAAACAAAACTACAAATTCAGATAGAGTTTCGTGAAAGAACAGGTTTAATTGTTGACCAGCCAAAGCCGAGCTTTGGTAACACCGCTAGACCTTTTTTTAAAAATGCTGAAATATCAGCTGAAATAACAAAAGTGGACCTAACACTAATTAAGAAAATGCACACAATACTAATTGTTGTTTCATGTGGTCACGAGATTAATTTGGAAAGTTTTCGTAATTTCGCTCACAACACCACAAAGTACTATGTTGAAATATAGCCCTGGTTTTGCATGCCTCCCACATTACATAAATATTTAATTCACGGCCCGGAAATAGTACAATACGCGCTTTTACCAATAGGAGAATTATCAGAAGAAGCTCAAGAAGCAAGGAATAAATACTTTAAAAACTACAGAGACCACTTTGCTCGAAAATGCAGCCGGGAAAAGTCGAATGAAGATATTTTTAATAGATTTCTATTAAGTTCAGACCCATTTATATCGAGCATTAGCAGGTAATATGAACAAAAAAAAAAAAGAAAATTTATCGAAGTCAGAATTAGATCTATTAATATTACCAAAAATTTCTCAATAAAATCGTGATGATGACAACAATGAGAGTGATAATAATGATGATGGTGATGATGGTGATGATGGTGATGATGATAATGATGATAATGATGATAATAATGATGATGATGGTACAGATGACAGTAATTGCAATGATGATAAAGATTATGATAGTTCAAGTGATGAATAAGAAATAGAGAATATTCAAATAAATTACTTTAATTAAATAAAAAAAAATAAAAATCCATTAAAAAACGTTAGAAGTTTTGTTTTTTGCCTAATTAGGGTATTGTTAATACAAAAAAAAATATTATCTCGTTAATTGCACCCTTCCTTGAATTAATCTCCATTTTAGGTATAACCGAACCCACTACGCGTCGTTAAGATCAATTATTTTTATGGAGCGAAAATTTAAGGTTTTTCGAAATTTGATGACGCTGGCAAACAATTTCGATTTTTATCAAGAAAATTTTGCTTTTACCATTGATAAGAAACATGACCCGGAAGAAAGAAAGGTCCACATGATGTTTGTAAAGTCCAGGAAATAGAAAGCATATTGAAAAGGGCGCCCAACACACCCGGTAGAAAAGCGAAACTCTTAGTTCAGTGATCGCATTATTTTGTGCAAAAAGTTAAAAACAATGAAGGTTTCAAAACACATAAAGTCCAAAAAAATTCCTGACAGGAACGCTGTAAAAAATTTAGAGGCCAAGCACAGAACACGGAAATTTAAATCAAATATCATAAATATTCTATCATAGCGGATGACGAAGCGTATGTATTACCCAATATTTGCGTGTTTCCGGGTTGTTAAAAATAATTTTAGGACCCAAAAGCAAAAGAAAATTCCAATAACGTTAGGGTAAGACAAGCAATATGCAATTACGGCAAAAGAAGAAATTTATATTAAGGAGTGTGTGAAAAGAGACTCCTTCCTTTCATAGGCGAACACAATGTGCCCAAATATTTGTTGACCAATTTGATATCCAGCCACTAGAGTAAAAAAGTTCTTGAGTCGTACAAGAGCAATTACTTGATTTTTGTATCAAGGGACGGAAATCCTTCAAACCTTCCGAAGCTTAGACCAGTACACTATGGTTCAAAACATAACTTTTCTTGGCCAAAATTATAAAAATGAAAAAAAAATATATTTTTTGGATTGAAATATAATTTTTATGAAAGTTTTAATCCTTTAATGCATTTTTTTGTATTATTAGCCCTTTACTGCACTTTTTATTAAACATGCCCAAATATTTATATTTATATTTTTTTTTTTTAAATAATATTATATTAACATCTAGTTAACCAAATTCTCGAACTAAGGCCAATTTTTTTAAGCTTTCCGCTTTTTATGTTTTATAGAATAAATGAAAAAAGATTAATTAACCGTAAATAATGCATTATGGGCATTGAATATTTTATTAATTGTTTTCTTTTTAGGTATTATCAGTGGAATTACTGTAGCAGCTAAAATGCATGAATCTGAAATGTGTGATTTACTTGGCTCCAAATAGGATTGTTTATACTGAGCTTGGATAGTACTTCCGTCAAAATCATAACTCATAATAAATTCTGCAGACATAAAGTTCGTATTTTCGGAATTCATTACAGATATTATGACCTCTTTTTGCAGCTCAACTATTCTTGTAGCCATGTGGTTTACAAGCCCTTGTAAAGGCACTTTTGTAATACTTTCACTAACAGTAATGTTATCTGGCCTTCATTTACTTTTTGCCTCGAAAATTTTCTTGTAGGATGGAAATATATCGGCATTTTTAAGCTTGTTTTCGATTCTAATATTGGTATACTGTTTTCTGAAAAATTATTTTCAAGAAGAAATGCCATCGCTTCATCTTCAGAAAGAGCAATTGGTGTTGTCACTATGGATTGCAATACCGGTATACCGGTATTCCGGTATTTGAACTAAAATAGCAAATCTATAATACCGGTATTCATGCCCTTCAATACCGGGATTTACGGTATTGGGTTTTTTAATATTATATATAAAATTTTAATTTAATAATTAGAAAATTATATATAAAATGTTAAGAAAAGTCATTCCCAATGAATTTTGCAAAAAAATTCCTTAAAATTTAATTTTTAGATAAAAATAATTGTAGTAGGCACTAACCATATATACAGAAATAATTTTTTTTTCTAAAATAATTTTTATTAAGAAAAAATATTCGCAATGAACTTAGCACAAAAATTTTTCCGCTAAATTTTGAATGTTACATAAAAATAATTGTAGTAGGCATAGAGAAGAGTGAGTAATTATAGCATAACAAACATTTCAAAAAAATTCCTTATATATTTGCATAACAGAGTCAAAATACAAATTCATTCAATTCCAAGTTCTAAGCTTGTTAAGTTTATACAATTTTTTTCGTCTTTTTCATTAATAATAATAAGTAAATAAATATATATATATTAATATAAATACAAATTAACATTGTTATAATTTTCAATAACAATTTTAAATAAGTGAACTAAAATAATTATTATAAATAAGTTAAAATTTATGAAATTAATTTTTTCTGTTTAGTATGTAAAAAACTGAAAGTTTTTCAGCCCCATGGATAAAAATTCGCCGTGGTATTATTTTGATAGAACAGAATGTAGGAATGCAGGCCTGTGTAAAAAATGTGCAAAAATAATCAGAGCAACTGGGGGAAGTACGAGCGGACTCCATACTCATTTACGAACTAGTCATGATATTAATTTGTTAAAACGAGGAAAGGCTGCTGATAATCAAATTTCATCAATAATAATAACAAATAGTCCAGCAAATAGTCAAGCTTGTACTTCATATATTTCAAGTTATTTTAAAAGAGCAGTGGATGATTCATTTCCTGCTGTTGTCTCTCGATTGATTGCTCGTGATGGTATACCATTTAGAAAAAAATTGTAGTTCCTATGATTTACGGAAATTTTTGATGAATAAATATAAAAATGTTCCAACCTCTCCGAACGCAGTTCGAGAAATCGTTTTGAAATACAGCGAAGAAATGCGCAAAGCGGTTACAGAACATATTTCAAAACATGAAATTACAAAAAAGTTGGTCAGCCTTACCTTCGATGAGTGGTCATCTATTAGAATCGTTTCTGGACATCTACCAGCAGAAAAATGTATTATACTGTTGGAAAAAAAATCGAAGGGTTCGGCATCTCTTTCAAAGATATTATTGCTATGAACACGGATGGTGCATCAATTATGCAAAAGGTAGCTAGAAGCATTCAAATAATTCATCAATTATGCTTGGCGCATGGCATACAATTGGCCAGTCTAAAAATACTTAAAACAATAATAGTTTTGCCGATTATGAAGAAGAGCCCATAAATGAAGAAACACCATATGTATTTGCTTCAGACGTAGAAGAAGGCGAATATGAAGTCGCCAAAGGTTTAATATTCTTATTTCATCTGGATCGGAAACTAATCAACTTCGATATACAGATTTGGCACCCGTAGTTTCAAAAATCCGAAATGTAATAAAATTATTTCGAAGATCTCCAACAAAAAATGATGCCATACTGCAAAAATACGTCAAAGAAAAATTTGGTAAAGAACGGAACTTAATATTAGATTCCCGTACGCGATGGAACAGTTTGCTGTCAATGTTGGAGAGGTTCTCTGAACTAAAGGTTTGTGTAAGAAAAAGCCTAATTGATTTAAAATCGGACATTACATTCACTGAAAATGATTTTGAACTTCTATCAAGCATTATGTTGCGAAAATGTTAACTTATATATGGCAGATGTAACTCTTAAATTTATGCTTAACGAGTTAACTGAGCAAAACACAATTTAAATTAACCGGCTTAAAGAAGAGCTTGTTATTAGAATAAAAGAAAGACGTACAGACATTTTATCATATTTCTTTGATCGGAAGACGTCAAGCGCTGAGGAAGATTACGACATTTTTCGCAAAACCAGTAAACCTGATATAACAAAACATATCATTCAAACTGTTAAACGTCTTACAAAAAATGAATTTGCACCAAATTGTAGCTCTAGTAATAATAATACAATAAATGAAAATATTCCAACGGAAATCCAACCGTCAACATCAAATATATCTATAGGAAAAATTACAATTGGTTTTAGTAGAAAAGTCTAAACAGGCACTTGAGCTTGAAAATAAAATCACCCAGGAGCCAAAAGATATTGCGCAAATTGTAAGAAGAGAAATTTTATTTTTTGAAGAAGAAGGAATTAAGGGAAAATATTTATTAATGGTTTTTGAAAGTCTAAAATCTATTCGGCCAACAAGTGTAGATTCCGAAAGAGCGTTTTGTACAGCTGTGATGTTTTGTACGAAAATAAGGTCACGTTTGGGCGATAAAACCCTAGACACATTATGGTTTTTAAACGCTTATTTCACTAAAAATAAGTGAAATAAGATCTTTGACAATAAAATATTATTTAATGGTTTACTGAATTTAATGCCAATACTGTTTTAATGTTTTTATTGTTTTATTGAATCATTTTTATATTCCTAATAAAGTTTTGTATACGTTTAGCTCTTTCTATTATTGTATTTCAGATTTTTTTTTTAAATACCGTTATTATACCGGTATACCGGTATTCTTGTAAAAAGTAAACCGTAATACCGGTATTGAAAAATCCGGTATTTTTGCAAACCCTAGTTGTCACATCTTGCGTGCACAATTTTCTTATTTTTGACGGTCTTGTCGAAAATTAGCCTTCTTAAGAACAACTGCCAAATCAACATTTCCTCGTTTATGAGCTGACGTTGCTGCTGCATGGATAAATAGATTGGTTTCATTTTCGTTATATTTCACAAGTTCAGCTGCTTCTCTTCTCTTACTTCGATCAGACTTCTGAGAGAATAATAGCCATGGTCGTCCAGCTCCTGACGTACTTGCCTCATCTGGACATACATCCATCGGGCGTTCTTCTAATATACTTGCTCTTGGTGTGTTTTGTTTTGTCAATATTAATTCACCATCCAACCAATCACTTTTTTTTTAAAATAAATGTTTTGTGCGTTCGATTGCATTTTTCCCACTCCCTTTTTAAATTTGAGCAAAACACAGGTATTATTTGATGCAAATATTTATTAAAAGTATCAGAAAGATTTTGCGATCCAATTGTATTAGTTACATACTTTAATATTAGCTCATGTTTTTGTTCTCTTATTTGCCCTGTAAGCCAGATTTGGAATAAATCCGAATTTTTGAAGGAAGAGTTTTCTGGAAAAAAAAACATTTCTTTTAATCGGCAAGTATCGGCAAGATCTAACAAAAGGATATTAAGATACAGTTTCTTGTCTTCGTTTTCCAATTGTTCACACAATTATAGATTTTGATAGATTTTTTGTAAGTCTATCTAAAGTTAATTTTTTTGCAATAAATTTTTTTTCTGGTGTGCTTGAAAAACTTATTTTTTTTATCATGACACCAATTTTTTACACTTTTGTAATATAAAATTGTTATTATACTTACCCTCAGGTATTTTTTCCATTTATAATAATATTAGATTCTTTTAGTTTTTAAAAACAAAAACGAGTAAGTGAAATGTAAAAAAAAACGTTTTTCTTTCTTTCTAAGATTTGCTTAAAAACTTCAACTTTAAGTTGTATTATAACGGTTATGCATAATTTTTATACCCTATACCACTATGTGGTTTGGGTATAATGACTTTGTGCTGCTGTTTGTAACAACCAAAAATATTTGACCTAGACCCATCTTTAATTATACCGATCGAATCAGAATCACTTTCTGAGTTGATTTAACAATGTCCGTCCGTCCGTCCGTCCGTCCGTCCGTCTGTGTGTCCATGTAAAGCTTGTAATCAAACTGCAGGTCGCAAATATGAATATATTTTGATGAAATTTGGTATATAAGCTTTTATCTGCCATCGGATGAACGCTATTGAAATTGGTGAGAATCCGTCCATGTTCAGACTTAGCCCCCATACAAATTACCCATATGAAATCGACATAAATTGCCATAAGATCCAAATTGTCATATAGATCTTACTCAAATTGGGTTTGTATGCGTTCATTACATCCATTAATGAGTAGTCCAAAAATGATCCCTTTGACCCCATATAGAGCTGCTTCCCGATCTTCACTTAAATCTATTAAAAAACAAAAATATTGCACTGATTCTTCTCAAATTTTGTTTGTATATATTTTCGGAAAATACAAGAGACTTTACCAAACATGATCAGGATCGCTCCATTTTTGGACCTAGTCCCTATATAGATATAGCATCCGATATGAACTTTTTCATATCTGCAGCCAAAAAAATTAATAAAAATCCCACTCAAATTTGGTTTTTGCTTATTTTCTATGTCCAGTTAGTTGGGCCTAAGAGATAGGGTTTCTAAACGCATGGTATAGGGTATCGTATAGTCGGTCTAGACCGACTATAATTTTCTTACTTGTTAATTTTTTATTTGCATTTTTCATTTCTATTTTGCATGTTTTATTTTGCATTTTTCATTTTATAATTTTTATTTTTTATTTTTTCATAATTAATTTTTCACTTTTCGTTTTTCATATTTCATTTTTTATTTTTTTTAATTTTCATTTTTTATTTCATATTTTTTAGTTTTCTTTTATTATTTTTTATTTCTAATTTATCATTTTTTATTTTTAATTTTTTATTTTTTATTTTTCATATATTGTTTTTAATTTTTTATTTTTAATTTTTCATTTGTTATTTTTAATTTTTCGTTTTTCAGTTATTCAGTTTTCCATTTTTTATTTTTTAATTTTTATTTTTATATTTTATTTTTTTTTTAATTTTAATTTTTTATTTTTTATTGTTTTATTTTTTATTTTTCATTTTTCATTTTCCATTTTCCATTTTCCATTTTCCATATTCCATTTTCCATTTTCCATTTTTTATTATTCATTTTTTATTTTTAATTTTTTTTTTCATTTTTTATTTTTCATTTTTCATTTTTATACCCTATACCACTATGTGGTTTGGGTGTAATGACTTTGTGCTGCTGTTTGTAACAACCAAAAATATTTGACCTACACCCATCTTTAATTGTACCGATCGAATCAGAATCACTATCTGATTCGATTTAACGATGTCCGTCCGTCCGTCCGTCCGTCCGTCCGTACGTCTGTGTGTCCATGTAAAGCTTGTAATCAAACTGCAGGTCGCAAATATGAATATATTTTGATGAAATTTGGTATTTAATCTTTTATCGGCCATGGGATGAACGCTATTGAAATTGGTGAGAATCGGTCCATGTTCAGACCTAGCCCCCATACAAATGACCCCTATGAAATCAACATATATTGCCATAAGATCCAAATTATCATACAAATCTTAGTCAAATTGGGTTTGTATGTATATATTACATCAATTAATAAGCAGTCCAAAAATGATCCCTATTGGACAACTCTTAGTCATAGGCCCCATATAGAGCTGCTTCCCGATCTTCACTTAAATCTATCAAAAAAGAAAAATATTGCACTGATTCTTCTCAAATATTGTTTGTATATATTTTTGCAAAATACAAGAGACTTTACCAAATATGGTCAGGATCGGTCCATTTTTGGGCCTAGTCCCCATATAGATATAACATGCGATATGAACTTTTTCATATCTGCAGCCGAAAAAATTAATAAAAATCCCACTCAAATTTAGTTTATGTTTATTTTCTATATCCAGTTAGTTGGGCCTGAGAGATAGGATCTCTAAACGCATGGTATAGGGTATCGTATAGTCGGTCTAGACCGACTATAATTTTCTTACTTGTTTTATTATTAATGTATTTATTTTTTTCGTTTTCGATTTTCACTTTATATAAATTTCTTATTGTTTTGTAATTGGTCCATGCCTGATTTGTATTTTCCAATTTTGCTGTTTGGTATTTAATTATTTTGTCCTTTTTCATTAAACGTAATTCACTATTAAACTACCGATTTATATTGCTTTTTTCCCGTATAATTCTCTTATTAGTAAATTTTTGTATAGTTTCTTTAAAACAATTATCAAATAAAGTTACATTTTCATTAATGTTTTCATTTTCATTGTATCCCATATTTTTACGTAACTCTGTGTTAAATGTCTCTTTGTTGTACTTAAAAATGTTGGTATAATTATTTTTTTCAGTTTTAATTAAAATATTTATCATTTCATGATCCGCTATTTTATTTGTATTGCTGTTGTTTACTGATATATTACAATTATTTGTTATAACAAAGTCAATTGTTGTTCTAGAATTTTTTGCTATTCTAGTATATTCACTAACTAATTGCCTAAGACCATTATCATTTAGTATACATTCAAGTTGATTTTTATGTGTCGAATTTCTAGACCAATCAATATTAAAATCTCCTGTTATTAAAATATCACAGTTATAATCACTTATTTCATCTAAAACTTCTTCAAAACTTTTACAAAACTCCGACTCTCCATAACTAGGCGATCTGTATATTGCAGCAATTATTATTTGATTGTCTTCACATGTGGCTTTACATACTAACATCCAGTATTTAGCACCTTCTATCTTTTCAATAATTTTAGTTAGTTTCCATATCTTTTTAAAATAAATAATGACTCCACCAGTTCTTGTAGAAGTAGAAAACGATAAAATATGATCATATCCTTGTAATATAATTTCATTTTCTTTTATGTCTTTTGTAATGTGGGTCTCCGAAAGTACAAATAAGTCCGGGTTTTCATTCGATGCAATGACTTCCACTTGATTATAATTATTTACCAATCCTTGTACATTTGTGTATAGAGCACGTATATTCTTTGATTGCTAAACTGATAAGCCAATTTTTCTCATTTTTAAATTCAATTTATTCTGATAAACGGGGCATTCTCTACTGTTTGTAAAATGGTTTTCATCTAAATCCATATTTAGTTTATTGTTCATTTTAATGCAATTTATACATTTCATTATCTGCTCCGTATTTTTGCATTCTTTTGTTTTATGTTGTCCATGACATCTCAAGCATATTTCCTGATTTTTGCATTCTTTTGCGATATGGTTATATCCTCTACATTTAAGGCACTGCGTTACATCTGTTCCATCGTATACTCTACATCTTTCCCATCCTATATTTACTTTCCTTGCTTCTATCATTTTCGTATATGTTTCGTTATCAACTGCCATTTTTACATTATATATTGCTTTATTATTTCTTTTGATTTGATATTTTTCTATTATTTTGAGTTCTGCATTAGAGATACTTGGGTTCTGCTTTTTTAGTTTCTCAATTATTTCCTCCTCTTCATGTACAAAAGTCATATCCGTAATTTTAACTCTTAGCTCAATTGGGTTGGACACCTTAATTTCATATCCGTCTGTTAACTCGTTTTCTATTGCACTTTTTATTTTCTCTCTTTCTTCACTATTCTCACTTTGGATTACAACCGTTCCATTTCTTCAATTTTCTACGCCTGTAATTTTTAAATTAACTGGATCAACTTTATCATTTAGTGCTTCCCTTGTTTTTTCTACCCCTTGTTTCTCCTTTGGTTTTACAATTAAGGGCACCTGTTTGTTAGCATCTGTTAGCACTGTTTTTTTAACCGACTCTGCATATGTTTGTTTTTTGTTGTATGTCTTTGGAATATGCTTCCACAATCTCAGCAACTTAACAGCAACGCTTCAAATTTTAAAAAATTTCTTTTTGAATATTTTGCATATGAATTTTATTAATTAATTAAATTTACTTATTTTATTTTTCTCTTTTTTTGTAATCTTGTATTATTTTCTTGGTTATTGTTTACCATTTTTGCTTAAATATTTTCTGTATTTAAAGTGTATGTATTTTGTAAAGCCAAATTATAACTAGAAATTCTCATGCCTTAGCATGATTATTCCTGTACTGTTATTATAAGATTTGTTCTTGTTGTACAGGAAAGCAATTAAATAAATAAATAAAATAATATACGTTTGGTCAAAATCGGTATAAAACTGTAGAACAAAGCATCGGTCACAAGAAATCGCCTAGACTATTAATATTATAGATACTTATGAATGCCAATATAATTACATTAAACAGTATTAGTGTAATACATACGTCTAAGTATTAACATTATAATAAACCTTAGCTACAATTTTTGTAAAGAACTTAATAAGAAATCATCAATGGTTTCTGAGTTATAGTTGAAAAACTAAGCCAAATTAACTTGAAGATAAGGAAGAAATTGAAAAGGTCATACAGAAGTTGGCCTGAGAACGCCAAACCCTGCAACACTGGCCTAATAAATCACCAGTTGATCAAAATATTTTTAATAGAATGGCAACTCTACGTATAATATGTAGAAAACGATCTTATCGAACCGATATTTTAAGGACTCCAGTAACGTTACATAAAATAAAATCAATAACTCTGACATGCTCCCAGGAAAAGGAAACCTATAATATTTATTTCTATTGTGAAAGCAATAAGTAACGTTTTTATATCCGGAATTTCTATTAAAAAGGAATTCCACTTAATCATTATGAAACTTAAATATTTACTTATGTATGTTTTTTTAAACAAATTTTATTAAGAAAATCTTCTACACCAACATGTTTTACAGCTTTCACATTTTTTTTTGTATGAGAGTATACATTTATATTTGTTATGTTTGTTTAAAGAAGAAGAAAAAATAATAAAAAAATATCATCAGTTTTAAGAGCTCCATCCACAATCCTGCTATCATAAAAAAAATGTAAATAAGGCAAACAATTTGAAAAAAAGAAATATTATTGATGACATCATTACAAGCAGCATTCTTAATTTATGACATATACAGCTTATGCTTTAACCCTTTGGCTATTTTATATTTGTAATATATAATTTTCAAAAATATAAGCTATTCACATAATAATCGTAAATGAAAAATTTAACAAATTAATAATCCAACATTAAGGTGGAAACACAACTGGGACGAATGATGAATTTCGCACAGCTTGACGAATTTATCGGCAACAATTCGTTGCGTAAATTCGTCGAATGAAATACAATTACGACGAATTCACATAACAGCTGTAACGTCATTTAAAATTGTTTTTAATATATAATATTTACATTAGGGGTATAACCAATTTTTGGCCCTAGCACCACGCGATGGCGAAGGTTGTGTTATTTACGAAAAAATAATTTTGGGGTCATTTCGGATAAAAAACCTCACCCACGAAAACGATTTTCTAAAATCTCCCAAAAAAAAAAACATTCATTTTAAATAAAAAATTTTAAATATTTTATTAATAAAGTAAAATAGTAAACTGAAAAATTTTGTTTAATTATTAAAAGCATAAACTTCAAATTTAACGTGCGCGTTGTTTTGCATAATGGATAAATGTCCTGTATTACTTTAATACCGCGTTCTGCGCATATGTTGCTTCGCTGTTGCTTTGGGATTATTGAAGCTTCTCTAACCCAGTGTTTTTTAAGACATGCTTGACCGTTCTTAAATCGTGCTAAGGATTGATCTAAAACTGCGAAGTTGTCTTTATTAAAACAATGATTGGAAAACCATATATTATACCATGGTCCACATATGAATTCACATATTGGGGTAAGCTGGTCTCGGAATTTCGGGATAAGCACAAATTCTAAAATGGCAAGAATTGCCCTTGAGTTCCATCGAGCGTTGCTTAATGGTGGTATGGCTTTAAATTTTATATAAGGGAATTTTTTATTTCTTTGGTAGTATTTAAATGCAGAACCAAGCTCGTACAAGTATTGCATATCGTCGCGCCATTTAATTTTTTTACTTTTAAGTATTCATTATTCTGTATGTAGTTGGCTTTCAGATCCACGTAGTTATTTATTAGTTCCGGAACAAAATTATAAGAGATATTAGGAGATGATGTTTTTCCATCCAATAACTCATCCATAACATGCCTTAGGATCAGGTTTAAATATGGTGTTGGCAACCGACGTATTGTGGTGGAGGAAGATCAATTGATTTATAATAGTCCTTTAATAGCTTAACAACGCCGTTTCTGTGACCAGTATTTACACTTGTTGTATCAGAAATTACCATTTTTATGGATTGCCATAAATCAAATTTGTGTAATGTTTTTTTAATACCATTAAAAATTGTGAGGGCTTTTCCATTTTCCAAAACAAGAACTGCTAAATTAATTTCGGTATATTCATTTTTTAAAACCATTACCTGCAGTTCTTTATTGCCAATTTTTTTGCCGTCGAAATGCAAGCACCAGTTTTCATTTTTCAAAGTTTCTTTTAACATTTTTTCTTTACGCTCGGCCGACTTGATTACAGCTTTATAAACACCTGGCTGTGATGGAGTTGCAATTTGAATACCAGACTCTGCTAATTCCTTACAGATTTTAGCTGCATTTTTAGTACTGACTTTGGCATTAGTAACTAATGCAACCGATGGATTTATTAATGATTTATTTAATTTCATCCTTTCCGGGGGCTTGTAATCACAATCGTCGGACGAGTATTGTTTCTCACACTCGTACTCTGATACTGAATTTTTATCAGACATAGCGTCTTCCGAGCTACTTGATTCGGACTGAATATCTGTATTTTCATTTGAAATATTGAAAATATTTTCAAAATTATAACCACGTTTTTTTTTTAATTTTTATCATATATTTGAATTAATTTTTCAAGTTTTCTGTTTACTGATTTAGTTTGAATTTTTGGTAGTTTCATCTTACTCCACAAATCGCAAAGTTCTTTTGAGATAACTTTATACCTCTTTGTTTTTGATTTTTCTGAAGCAGCTAAAGCATGAAATCTTCCAACTATAATTTTTTGGGTTGGCATTTTGCTCAATTCATGTAATGGAATGACGATATCTGGAATGTTTCTCGACATTGTTGTGCTATCTCTAAATTTGGTCAAAGCCTTTGTCCAAACTTTTGCATTTTTCAAAACGCTTCTTTTAAAATCCATTGTTTTAAGTATTAAACACAAACTCGGAATATTTGAAACACATTAATAATTTTCTTTGAATAATAAAAACAATTAAAGTACATAATATAATTTTCAATGACATACATTCAGCTTCCTAAATATTTACACAAATGTTAAATGCAGGTTGATATATTGATAAAAAAAAACTTTTTTGCGCCTTTTAGGTAAATAAATAAAAAAAAAAAATTTAAAAACTTTACCGCGTTTGGTGGGTGAACTTTCTTGACAACTGCGAAAAAGTAATAGCATTTTTTTATATAATTTTCAATGGCCTATTCGACTATGCTAGGGCTATTTTGATATTAGCAAAAAATTTAGAAAAGTTATACCCCTAATGTACATTAGGGTTATGACTAATTTTTTACAAAATTTTCACCTATCACCATATGATAGGCAATACTAAACTAATAATAACAAGTAAGACAAGTAGACCGACTATACGATACCCTATACCATGCGTTTAGGTCCAACTAATTAGATAGGAAATTAGCATAAACCAAATTAATAACAATAATTTTTTTGGCTCCAGATATGAAAAAGTTCACATCGGGTGTTATATATATGACGACTTTGTCGAAAAATAGACCGACCCTGACCATATATGGCGAGTCACTTATATTTTGAAAAAATATATACAAACCAAATTTGAGAAAAATCGGTGCAATATTTTTGTTTTTTGATAGATTTTAGTGAAGTTCGGGAAGCAGCTCTCTATGGGGCCTATGAATAAGAATTTTCCTATAGGGATTATTTTTGGACACTGATTAATGGATATAATAAATACATAAAAACCCAATTTGACTAAGATGGCAATTTATGTCGATTTTATAGGGGTCATTTGTATGAGGGCTAGGTCTGAACATGGACCGATTCTCACCAATTTCAATAGCGTCCATCCCATGGCCAATGAAACCTTATATACCAAATTTCATCAAAATATATTCATATCTGCGACCTATAGTTTGATTACAAGGTTTACATGGATACACAGACGGACGGACGGACATCGCTTAATCGACTCAGAAAGTGATTCTGAAAGAAAATGATTCTGACTCGATCAGTATAATAAAAGATGGGTCTAGGTCAAATATTTTTGGTAGTTACAAACAGCAGCACAAAGTCATTATACCCAAACAACATAGTGGTATAGGGCAGTGCTTCTCAAACTTTTTCATATTGCGGCTCCCTAAATTCCGTTCCTCGTTCATGTTTGGGAAATATTTAGCAAAAAATCTTTTAGATTCATCAATATGATTCAGTATTGTTTTTTTAATTGAATTTGATATTGATATTTCATTGGTGCAAACAAACTCATTCAGACATGGGAACATTTCCATAGTTCCTTCGTTAATAGAGTTTGACCATGAACAAAGTTTTTGTTGAAAAGCAATAAGTTTTGTATTCAAAGCTAAAATATTGGTTTCTTTTCCCTGCAGAGAAAGATTTAATTCATTTATTTTAGCAAAAAAATCTGCTAAATATGATGCTAAACACATCCAACTTTCATCACTAAAGTGAGTAGCAAGATCTGGTTATTTTTTATCTAAAAGAAATAATCGTAACTCATCTTTAAGTTCTAAAATTCTATTTAAAACTTTTCCTCGTGAAAGCCACTTTACTTCAGTATGATATAACAAAATCTCATGCACTGGTCCCATCTCGTTACATAAACTATTAAACAATCTCGAGTTTACAGCACGATTTTTTACAAAATTAACAATAGTTGTAATGTCACTCAAAATTTCACTGAGTTCGGAACACATTCGTCGAAAAACTAAATGTTCTCTGTGTATTACGCAGTGAATATGTTGCGCATCTGGTGATACTTTTTGTACTTCTGCTTTGAATCCAGAAATTCTCCCAGTCAACGCTGCTGCACCATCTGTACACAATCCTACACATTTTGACCATTCAAGTTTATTCTCTGAAAAGAACTCATCTACTTTTACCAAAATATCAATACCTCTTGTTGAAGTTAATAGCTCCCGACAAAAAAGTAAATCGTCATGAATTTGGAAGTTATACTGATATCTTAAAAAAACCATTAACTGCGCGTAATTTGATATATCAGTAGATTCATCAATTTGTATCGCGAAGAAGTTGCTCTGTTTAATACGAGATATTAATTGGGTTTTAATATTATCTCCCATGCTATCAATTCTTCTTTTCATAGTATCGTTTCAGATAGGAATAGACTTCAAAGGATTAGCAATTTTTTCACTGTATATAGTTTCACAAATTTTAATTGCTGCTGGTAATATAAGATCTTCTCCTATCGTATAAGGTTTTTTGTTTTTTGCAATTAATAGGGCAACTTCGAAAGATGCTTTTAGCAGGTCATCATTAAGTTTCGTATATTTTGTAAGAGAACCAGTTTTATCTGCTGCCTTTCTTTGAAAAAATTCGAGTGGCTTACTTTGATATTCTGGGTGCAAAGTAGTTAAATGACGCAGTAGTTTTCCTGGGCTCATACTAACGTTTGATAGTTGGGTGAAACAAATTACACACATAGGTCTTTCTTGATTATTAAATGTTGACGAAATAAATCCATATTTCAAATAATCAGTATTATATTTACGATTTTTCAATTGAGGTGTATTATCTGCGGCGACTTTTCTCTTATTACCAGTTGTTAATCTCGATGTTGAAGTAGAAGTTCCTGGTAAAGATGATAATTCTACTGGTTCTTGTAGATGTTCAGATGTAAGTTCTATTAATTCATGTACACTTTCATAATTTTCTCGCTCTTTAGGTATTTTTATTAGCCACTTATCCATTTTTAAACCCATACTAAAATCGTTAAAATTTTAAGAAAATAATAGTTAAATTTATCACCTAATTAAAAGAAATAATAATAATTACCTTGAATATAGAAAGAAATATAATTATTTTATAATATTTAATTGTTCTTTTTTTTTGCTTTAATATATTCACTTTTTTAACTTTTTTAATATTACATAAAAAAAAAACTACAAAAATCGTCAATGTTGAAAGCACATCACTAAATGAAGATAAAATTTAAAAATGTGCTTCTTTTTGCAAACTAACTAAGCCTACTGCGGAAATAAATTTTTCAATTTAATAAAATTCTAGGAAGTTAAAAAATATGCTTCTGTGTAGCTAAGCCTACTACGAAATCTAATTTTATAAAATTTAACAAAGTTTAAAAATATGCTTCTTTGTAACTAAGCCTACTGTGAAATTTAATTTGAACAAATTTTACGATTTTAAATTTAGGAATACACCATTTTCAAAGAAATTTATGAAATAAAAAAAAATATTTTAAAGACTAAATACATAAATGTAGAAATACTTAAATGTTTTGCGGCTCCTTTAAAAAAGTTCTACGGTCCCCTAGGGGGCCGCGGCTCACAGTTTGAGAAGCACTGGTATAGGGTATAAAAATCGTGTTTGCAGGTCATTTTGCTGGAAAAACCTTCCGCACCAAATGCAATTTCAAAAAACTCCCTTATTTTTTTTATTTTTTATTAATTTAATGTATACATAGTAAAAAAAATATTTAAACAATGTAGATTTTGATACGAGGTATGATTATTTATTTATTTGAATATTGTATGATATAAATTTAAGATTTAAAGTGAGGCTATTTTTGCAGAAAGGAAAATGTCCGGAACAACCTTTATAGCACGTTCTGCGCAAATATTACTACGCTGCTGATTTATTATTTACAACTTCTGCATATCCCCATGCCTTATAAAACACTTATTACCTTTTTTAAATTTAATAATTCAAAATTGTCTTCGCGGAAACAATGGTCTGAAAGCCATACGTCATACCATGCACCACATATAAATTGACATATTTTATATAGTTGTGCTCGTTATTTTGGAATTTGGATAAATGCTAATATTGCCAGAATTGTTCAAGAATTCCACCGAGCATTGCTTATTAGTGGTATAGTTTTGAAATTTACGAAGGGAAAGGGTTAAGAGGTCAAAATATACATCGAAATGAAGCTAGTGGATCTAGATTTTTATACCCTATACCACTATGTGGTTTGGGTATAATGACTTTGTGCTGCTGTTTGTAACAACCAAAAATATTTGACCTAGACCCATCTTTAATTATACCGATCGAATCAGAATCACTTTCTGAGTTGATTTAACAATGTCCGTCCGTCCGTCCGTCCGTCCGTCTGTGTGTCCATGTAAAGCTTGTAATGTACATAAACTTTTGTCGGCCATGGGATGAACGCTATTGAAATTGGTGAGAATCGGTCCATGTTCAGACCTAGCCCCCATACAAATTACCCATATGAAATCGACATAAATTGCCATAAGATCCAAATTGTCATATAGATCTTACTCAAATTGGGTTTGTATGCGTTCATTACATCCACTAATGAGTAGTCCAAAAATGATCCCTTAGACCCCATATGGAGCTGCTTCCCGATCTTCACTTAAATCTATTTAAAAACAAAAATATTGCACTGATTCTTCTCAAATTTTGTTTCTACATATTTTTGCAAAATACTAGAGACTTTACCAAACATGATCAGGATCGGTCCATTTTTGGACCTAGTCCCTTTATAGATATAGCATCCGATATGAACTTTTTCATATCTGCAGCCAAAAAAATTAATAAAAATCCCACTCAAATTTGGTTTTTGCTTATTTTCAATGTCCAGTTAGTTGGGCCTAAGAGATAGGGTTTCTAAACGCATGGTATAGGGTATCGTATAGTCGGTCTAGACCTTACTTGTTTTATTCAGTTGTTGTACAACTGCAGAGATCGTTTTATGAGCTAATGACAAGTTATGGATTTCAAATTTAAAAATATCAAATAAAAGGCACTCATGTGAGCTTCAAAATGATATATATATCACTCAATTCCGATACTAACAAGTAAGAAAATTATAGTCTGTCTAGACCGACTATATGATACCCTATACCATGCGTTTAGAGACCCTATCTCTCAGGCCCAACTAACTGGATATAGAAAATAACTATAAACGAAATCTGAGTGGGATTTTTATTAATTTTTTCGGTTGCAGATATGAAAAAGTTCATATCGGATGCTATATATATATGGGAACTAGGCCCAAAAATGGACCGATCCTGACCATGTTTAGTAAAGTCTCTTATATTTTGCAAAAATATATACAAACAAAATTTGAGAAGAATCAGTGCAATATTTCTGTTTTTTGATAGATTTAAGTGAAGATCGGGAAGCAGCTCTATATGGGGCCTATGACTGAGAGTTGTCCAATAGGGATCATTTTTGCACTACTAATTAATGGATGTAATATATACATACAAACCCAATTTGACTAATATATGTTGATTTCATAGGGGTCATTTGTATGGGGGCTAGGTCTGAATATAGCGTTCATCCCATGGCCGATGAAAGATAAAATACCAAATTTCGTCAAAATACATTCATATTTGCGACCAGCAGTTTGATTACAAGCTTTACATGGACACACAAAAGGACGGACGGACAGACGGACGGACGGACATTGTTAAATCGAATCAGATAGTGATTCTGATTCGATCGGTATAATTAAAGATGGGTGAAGGTCAAATATTTTTGGTTGTTACAAACAGCAGCACAAAGTCATTATACCCAAACCACATAGTGGTATAGGGTATAAAAAGTTATATACAAGTCAACGTCGAAACTTTGGTGGTCCATAACTCGGAAAATATCTCGACCGCCGAAAAAAATATATTGCTAGAATCGCAACAAACTATGTTATACGTGTACATAATGTACATAAATAAATATTGGAAAAATATGAATAAAAGAATTTTTAACTTGGTACGAGTTATTCCAATTGTAAACATCACGATGCACAGTGGCGCCATTTGAGTTTTTTCGTTGCAAAAATCATATCTTTTGAACCGAATAACATAATTGAACAGTTTAAACAGCATATGATAGAAAACTGTTTAGCCTATGAAATGAGCGTTTGGAAAGGGTGCTACGCTTTGTAGGGGCCTACTTATCAAGTTATCAAAGTTAAAATTTGTAGAAAAATCAATTTTATGGTAACTAAAAAAAATTATTTTTTAAATTTATTTTTTTAATTTTCTGTAAAATATTCATCACAATTCGTAAGAGAAGGTATATCTAACAGACTAATCATTTCTAAACTATAATTATTTTCTAACTCTATTCGTGACTTCACATGCCGCAGGGAAGAAATAAGGGGATCGGAAGATGCTGCCAACATGTTGAAGAGGTCCTCATTTTGCCTTACCCTTTATGCTTTGAATGTGTTCTGCAATCTATATTTTTTATAAAATTTGTTAAGAGACTCCTGTGCTTCTTCAGAAAGCTCTCCAATTAGCAAAGACTGCTACTCAATTATATCTTTGCCATGCGCCAATTTTTTATGGATGGTCGGGGTCAACTTCTTCTGTGGATACATTTCTGCTAAAAGAGATGCAATTTTCTATGCATATTCTCCATATCGGCAAGTTTCCTCTTTCTTGTGAAAATTGAACACTCCTCAATACTTTTTTTGGCCTTCCTTTTGCTCCTCAGGTTGATGTGGTGGGTTTATCTACTGCCAATATATTCAGGATGGTGTCTTCATTAAGCCAGTCCTCGTATTTAGAGTTGAAGGTCTGAATGGTTCGATTAGATTTCACCCATTTTGCCTTAATATTTGCATATATCAGATAAAAATTATTTTTTATAATTTCGCTTCTCTCAATATTTCCGTATAAGCTATCAAGTTCTTCTAAAGCAGCTTCCGTGAAAAACTTTGGTGTGGTTGACCTTCTAAACAGTTCAAATAATTTTAAATTGTTTAACGCCATGGTTTCAGTTCTTGTTGCGCCAACTTTCAGTCGTAGACTAATCCAGGCATTATGATTAATTTTGATTTTTGCAACCTCGCTCTACGGGCGCCACTGTCCGATGGTAAAAGCCTTAATTTTTGTACAACAGCGCTTAATTTTTTAATTCTAAAAAAATTACATAAATTTTCATAATAAATTAATTTTGTCATTTTTGTTTACATGTTGTAGCTGATAGTGTGACCATATTTAAAAAAAAAGAAGCACTAAACGAAAAAGAATAAATATTAACAAAAAACTATATAAAAGAAAATTACATAATTAAAAATAGATTTTATCTTATAAGTTATAAATAAAATAAACAATTCTTAAAGACAAAAATGACTTTATTTAGTAAAACATTTGAAAAACTAAAATAAAATATGGTCACTCTACATCAATTTATTCATCGTTCGTCGGCGTTAGAAATAGAAATAAACCTATCGCAGAGTTCGTTACGCCCTACGTATTTCGATCGACGCACTGCTTGTGTGCATTTTCATATACACAAATGTGTTTTATTTCTGACGACGAATATTTGGAACGAAAAATTCGTCGTTCGTCCCAGTTGTGTTTTCAACTTTAATTACATTAGCCAACAAGGTTTTGGACTGGAGCAACCAAATCTCTTTGGTGGGTTGAATTCGAATCTATATTTGGTTTTTCTCTATCTCGTCAGTTTTTCGAGATACAAAAAAATGTTTTTATTCGTTTTTTACATAAAAAATCTTTAGTTTATTTAAAAATCAATGAATTTTCAAAAGTGAATGGTGTTATTTGAGCGTCGTTTGCATTTTGAGTCCAGCAATAGTCTTCCAGCATGGTTTTGTCCCAAAATCCTTGATAATATCTTTCAACTTTCATTAGATTTTGGTGAGCACGCCCCCTTGTTCGTTGCTCACCGCACCTGGGTTTTGTGAAAAAATATCTAAATGTGAATGAAGAAAATGCATTTTGAGTGAACATTCGTGCACCTAATTCGTGATAATTTTTCAATAATTCTGCAACAATTTGTCTGTAGTTTTCACTCTTATTGTTTCCAAGAAAACTGTCCACGATGCTCTTGAAAGATTTCCAGGCTGCATATTCTTTCTCCAATAAACATTGTGAAAAATTGTCATCATTCAATAGCTGCCTGATGTGAAGGCCAACAAATATGCCTTCTTTGATATTACCATATGAAATTTTAGGAAAAACCGCTAACAAATATTTAAATACTGCCATCTTTGTTCAGATCCTTGACAAAGTTCTTAAAAAGGCCCAATTTTATGTGCAGCGGCGGAAGAAGAACGTCATTTGGATCAATTAATGGTTTATTTGAAATGTTTTGTTTTCCTGGTGAATACTCAGTTCTTTTTGGCCACTCTGTTCTGACGTAATGACGATATGTAGCGCGACTATAACTAAGGAAACAACCATAGACTAAAAAAACAACAATATTTTGTGAAACCTCCTTGCATAACAGTCAACAAACCAATGACCTGAAACAGATTAACTTACAGTTATTTACAATGGTCTATACTATATATACAAAGACATTTAAATCACACACCTTAAGGTCACCACAGATCTTCCATTTGTGATCGTTGTATTTGAGTAATGTTAAAATTTCAGTCACTGATCGTAATTTTCCTTTGTATTAATGGCATGAGCAATTGGTATAGATGGTTTTTCATTCCCATTATGCAAAAGAAGAGCCTTTAAGCTGTACTTAGAGCCATCAATAAATAATCTCCATTCATTTTTGTCATATGGCTGGTTAATTTTTAGAAATAAACCATCAACAACAGTATATTATAGAATAGGCTGTTTCTTTTCAAAAAATGGAGCCAATTCCAAACTTCTATCTCTAAGGATTGTAACTGTTGTCCCAACTGCAAGATGTTTGCCCTGCTGCATGCGCGAAGCTAGTAAATCTACGTCTTGCTTCGTTAAATGTAAATCCCGAATTAGATCATTAAGCTCAGCTTGAGTCACTAAATGGCGTTCATCATCATACAAACTAGTACTGCTGGTGAGAGATGTTTCGGACTCACTGTTCGTAGCACTGGGAATGACTGGTAATGGATCACTTGGTTGACGTTGAACTGGTTTGGAATCCGATGGGACATTCGCGTAAGTAATATTTTTTCGATTTTTCATATTGAATCCAGCAACTTTTGTTAAACAGAAATAACAATCGGTTTGGTGGTTACTTGACTCTCGCCAAAGTACTGGAATTGAAAAATCGAAATAGATCTTCTTGCCATTTGACCACTTGTATAAAACTATTATTTACAAAAATAAAAGTGAACCGAACAGAAATTAATAAAAAAAATATAAAAAAAACACTCAATATTTACACGAAAACTATCAACAAGAAATATTGTCTACAGCTGTTTCTTTTACCCAAAATACTGGTTGGTTGTATGTAGCCAGATCGTAGCTTTTCTGTAATCGTTACCGTTGCCGTTTTTTGTGGTTTTATCTTAAACTCGATTGTGATTAAATGTTTTTCGTGACCATAGTTAACAATTCTGTTACCTTATTTAAAGTTGTGCTGTTTTTGTAGAGCTGTAGAGCTTAATAATAGCATGTTTGAAAAAAGGCTGCTCTTTGGTTGATTATGAAGAAAGAATGCTTACCTGTTGGCTTTGTCATGGTTTATGTCACTTTAAATGTAGTGGCCTGTCTGGTTTGGTTGCTGAGTTAGTATCTAAACATAAAAACTTGCACTGGCGCTGTAATGTATGTCAAAAAATTGGTGCTGATTTTTATCGTTTCTTTCAAATTACGAAAGATAATTTTTTGCAAATTCAACATAACCTTAATAAATTATCTGGTCAAATTAATGCTTATGGAAAGCTTTTTGATGATTTCAAATCTTTAGAGCGTTTGCTGTCACCATCCCCAACTCGTAAGTCTCCAATGTTCTTGAATAAAGAAAACTCTAGTCAGAATCCCGGTCCTAATGGCGCACATCAGAATGGTACTACTGCTACTGCATCTGCTTTATATTTACCAAATCCTTTTCAAAATATTACTGGTATTGATCCTGCCTTTTCTCATTCAAACAACGTTCAAGTTTTAATTAATAAACCTACTCCAATATTAAATGAAACTGAAGCATTTCCGATTACATCAAATGCTAATAACTATAGTAATCAGCATGCTCTGAAAATTATTGCTCCAAATATTTCTTCAATGCCCAGAACTGCTACGGCTAATAATTTACTTTATAATCCTGAAAACGCTGGTCCATTGATTAATTTTGATGCTGCATCACCAATCCCATCTGCTTCAACGTCTGGTACTTTAAATATAGTACCTATAACTGGTATTGAATAAATACCCACTCCTAGAGGGTTGCGAACAATTCCTCCGAAGAAAACTGTATTTGCTACACGTTTTGCACATGATACAAAAGCTGATGAGATGAAATTTTATGTGATCTCTAAAATTAAAAACTGTATTACTGAGGATATTAGTGTTTACAAAATGAATTCCAGAAATAGAGCATCATTTAAAATAATTGTTCCTGAATACCTATTTGAACAAATCGTAGATGCCCAGTTTTTGGCCCAAAAACGCATTAATACGTGAATTTATATATAGAGAAGAAGATAATGCTCGGCTTCCCAAATCCGCTGATCAAAATCCAAAAAACTAATATAAGTACATCTTGTATCAAGACGTTAGAGGTATGAATTCAAAACTTTCGTCAATTTATTGTAATAGATTTAGCTTCAATAATCATATTATTATATTTACGGAGACCTGGCTCAGTAAAAAAGTTAATAACTCTGAGATTTTTTGCCCTAAATATCAAATTTTCAGAAAAGATAGAGAAAGTTGTGAAAGAATTTAATCTGATAAAAATAATAATCAGTGTAATAATGTAATAAAAAGTCTGGTGGCGGCGTATTGGTTGCTATACTAAACGAATTTTCGTCTGAAGAAATTATCTTAAACGATTTTTTACATATTGAGATTATATGTGTTTTAGCTAAAATTAATAACAGGGACCTCTTTTATTTACGCTATTTATAAATGATCTTCCTTCTGTAATTAAACACTCAACTACATTAATGTATGCAGACGATGTAAAGTTAATTTTTACCCTCAACAATCTTGATCAACAATCACTTTTACAGAATGATATTGATCGTTTAACTACTTGGTGTAATATTAATCTAATGGAACTAAATGTCAAAAAATGTAAATATATGATTTTTACAAGATCAATTCCAATTAATGGTCGGTATATCATGAATAATGCTGTGCTTGATTTAGTGGATTCATTCAATGACCTTGGCGTACTTCTGGATAAAAAATTAGACTTTAGAAGTCATATTTCGCTAACAATAAATAAAGCTACTGGTGTACTTGGATTCATTAAACGGTGGGCTAAAGAGTTTTCGGATCCGTATACGACAAAACAATTGTTTACTACCTTGGTAAGACCAATACTCGAATATGGGTCTGTAGTCTGGGATCCGCAATATCATATACATTCGAACAAAATTGAATCAGTTCAAAAACAATTTTTTATTTTGTCTTCGTGGTTTGGGCTGGGATCCTAATATGAGGTTGCCATCTTATGAAAATCGTCTGGCTCTTATTAAGCTTCGTACACTGAAAAGTCGCAGACATATGCTAAATGCTACTTTCATGTTAAAACTGTTAAACGGTAGTCTTAAATCTGAATTTCTTATCAACAAAATAAATATAAATATTCCTTTTCGATCATCAAGAAATTATAACTTTCTATCAAATATTATTGTAAAAACTATGCTAATTTTCATCCACTTCGTAGAATTTGTGATGAATTTAATATGCTGTATCAGTTTATTTATTTTAATAAAAGTTTGGATATTGTGAGAAGAGATATTATATTACACTTAAATGCATTAAATTAACTGAATTAAATAAATGTTATATATCAATTTTGTTAAATGTTTAATTATATATATAAATTATAATATAAATGTATACTTTAAGTAGTCTGTAAGGATGATTTCATAGACACGGTTTGTCCAAGTTACTGCATATTTTAATAATTCTAATTTTGCATATCCCTTTTTTCCAACCAAATATTCACCACACATAAAGCAAAAATAGCCTGAATCAGTAACACACGATTTCCCTGAAGATTTAGAATGAATGTGGGCTTCTGTCAAATTAATAATTGTGAAATTGTAGTGTCAGTATTGACTGTTTTACAGTATTGCCAGCGTGCAATAAAAAATTAATAAGACGTGATAGCCCAATTTTTATGCCAGATTCGAATTCAGCGCACCCAGATAAGTTAACATGCTTCGTTTCTACAGTCAATTTTTTTTTCTAAATTTGTAGACCAGCGTTATTAATAATTTGATGAGACTGCCGAGCTAATGTACATCTATAATATTAATAGGTAAGGCGATTTCTTGTGACCGATGATTTGTTCCCCAGTACATACATAAAATTATTCAATGCTATGTGTGTCTTTAAATTTGTTAATGTGTTTAAATAATTGGGTTTGGTTTCTTCATTTACAATAATAATTGTAACTGAATTGGACATAAACCGATAATATTGAAAATAACTTTGAAAATAAACCAATATTTAAAAAGTGTTGAATTGTGAACTGGCTAAAATTGATTGGCATACCTTTAGGGTCTTTATTAAATGAAAAATTAAAATTGCCTAGAATTTGCACTCGAATTTCGAGGGCTGCAGTCTGCTTGTTTACATAAGTAGATATAACGGAATTTTTGAGCCATGAGCAAACATCTATTTTCGCAAAATAAATTAATTTTTTGATAAAAATGAATGACGCACAGTAGTTCATTTAAAGGATTTAGGCCGCCAAAAATCAAGTTTCAAAAGTGGTGTTAAAGATTTCAGAAAAATCTCAAAAGCAAAAGATTATCTCCCATTTTTGGGGGGTGAGAAATTCCAAAACAGAATGAAAGTACTAGTCCAGTTTTAGCGTTATCAGGCCCAACAGCTTCAGAAAATCAAATTGGGCCAATTTTATTGAATGAAATCTTTAAATTATTTTAATTTTTTCCCCCTTCTTAATAAATTTTTGCATAACATAACATATTCACAGCGTATGATTATTATTTATTAATACACTAAAATATATGTATAGTATGAGAGATATCTTTTATACACCATCAGCATTTTTGATTTTATTTATTATTATTTTGCTGAAGACTGAAATGAGAAACCATCAATGGTTCCTGAGTTATAGTCGAAAAACTAAGTACGCAAACATCAATATAAAGAAAAAATATAAAATATCGTAAAAAAAAAGTTTGGCCTGAAAACTCCAAACTCTTTCGATGTTTTACTATATTGGCCTTACACCTTCACTATGACTGAGAAATTCTCACCCCCTAGACAGTGAGCAAGAAAATCTTCAACAGTGTAATTTACTGTACGCTTTGCAAAATTCCTTTCGTACGAACATGCATTAAACTTGCTCGTCTCACGAAGTGCAAGTTATTGCCCTCAGTGATCATAGTGATTGTATTGGATTCGATTAATTAAGATAAGAATCAACATTTCTTGACAAGCTTAAAAGATTTTTAACGTTTAATTATAATACTAGCACAGCCCAGCACTCGAGATCCGAGTGCAAATTCTTTGAAATTTTATTTTTCGTTAAATTTTTTCTTTCAATATTTAAATGAAATTCATTAAATTGTGAATTTTTAAATAAATTTATTAAATTTCATTATAAGTATTTGTTGGACACACACAAGATACACACTCCGTTTCAATTGAAAAGCACACATGGCAAGGTGCATTTCATTTCACGATAGCTTTTAAACAAACGAAAGTAAAGAATAATTCTTGGTTTGTATTACAACAAACAAAACCAAATTTTATTGAGTATTTTTCAAGTTACAGGGCTTTAAAAGTAAATAACCTAAAAGTAGCGCGTACGTTATGTTTCATTTGAATAGCACACTTTGTTTTAAACTATATTATTAATATTATTTAATTAATTTAAAACAACTTGTTTTGGGTTAATTATATAAATTATTAATTTATAAATCTAATTTAAAAATGGGTAGAACCTCCTTTGTTTAGAATAAGTTCATAAATCCTATTTGGCAAAGAAACATAAAGCTTCCGAATCAGGCTTCCCGAATAGCCTGAATTAGCTCCGCTTTGGTAGAAAATTGTCTCCCTGACTTTTCTAACTACCTTTAAAATGGTACACTTTTTTATCAAAATCGGTTGATAACTAAAATCGTAGAATGAGTCACTAGAAATAGCTTTGCCCATTAATATTATAGATTTTGGAAAGGTAGTTTTGTAATAGCATTAATTTTCATGTTTATGAGGCATGTTTTTATTCTTTGGCCACCTATCGGGTAATGTTTGTTATTGCATTGCATACATAAAACATTTGAGGAGATAATATTACCGAATAACCTTAATTATTTTGTTCTAAAACAATAAATATACTACATGACAATTTTTTCTCTTATTTTACTCTGAACTCGTTAATTCATTTGAAAGTAATACTTTTCCGCTTTAAAATCATTTTGAATTTTTATACCCTATACCACTCTATGATCAGGGTATAATGCGTTTGTGCCAATGTTTGTAACTACTTATAGTATTACGACTAGACCCTTTTATTATACCGTTCGACACAGAAGCATATTCTCAGTTGATTTACACACAAGTGTGCAGAGGGTATGATTAATTTATCATTCCTTTTTTAATAAGAAACAAATTGGGACCCAATCAAATATATATATATATATATTCCTGATTGTTATAACAAGTGGAGTTGATATAGTTATGTCCGTCTATTCGTCTGTGGAAATTATGATCACGCCCACAGTAGCTCAGCTGGATCAAAATTATGATTGACATTAAGAGCAGGTTGCTATAAAAAATTATCAAAATCGATTATGAATTAAAATGTAAAAATTACTCTTGAGAAATATATATAATTTTTCTATGTTCTTCTTGTAGTTATTATCCTAAATATTGTATTTTTTATGTTCAGTTTATTTATTTTTATTTGTTCTTCCCATACAACAAGATTTACATCTTTTATATTATAGTATGGGAATTTTTAAAGAAAAACAAGTTACAGTATACAAAAATATTTAAATAAATTGTATAATTATATAAAGTAAATAAAAAAAAAAATAAATAAAATAAAGAACTAAATAAATTAATGAGGTTGACATAATTTAATATAAAAGAATCAAATGGTAAAATTTGGTTAAAAAAAAAAAGAGAAAAATGGTTGAAATAACATTGGTGTATTAAAAACAAAAAGTGACAAATAATTTAAATTTGCATTGAAAAACTAGCAGTTATTTTGTTTTTGAACTGTATTCCGTTGTTGATTTTCTGTGTTTGATTTGGTAGTAAGTTCCAGAGATAAAAGGCATTAAAGTAGAACTGCCATTCAGAAATTTTACTAAGATATCTTATCGGTACAAGCTTTCTCCCTCTATTGGATCTTGCAAAGGTTAAGCGATTGAAAAGGTATGATGGTTCCTTCTGATATATAATTTTGTGTAATAGGACCAGCACCTTTAATTTTAAAATATTATCAAACGTCATACCATATAGTCTTGTTGAAAACGAGGTAATACGATCAAGTCTGTTTAATCCATAAACATACCTTATAATACTATTGAAGGCCACATTTAGTTTTCTCTTACTAGTTGAGTCACATAAAGCAAAAATTTCACACCCGTATAATAAAACCGGCATTAGGTAAGATTTTGCAAGTATTATTCTTATATTTAATGGAGTGCAAGATTGAGTCGCCCAAAGCGTCCGAAGCATACCATACGTTCTCCCTACCACAATGTTTACATGATTGTTCCAACTAAGTGTGTCATTAAAAACAATACCCAGATTTTTTGATGAGGACACAATTTCAATTCTCTGATTGTTGAGAACAATATCAAAATCTAGATTATGACGTAGAGTTTTCTTGTGCATGATGAGACATTTGGACTTGAGGGGATTCAGACAAAGTCCATTAGCAGTTTCCCAGTTATAAATATTATTTAAATAATCATTAAGTTTTGCTACGTTTTCTCTGGAAGATATTAGTGGACTGCAAAGATATACTTGGACGTCATCGGCGTACATGTGTACTTTACAATACTTTACATGATCTAGCAAGTCATTGGCGTACATTGAAAATAAAAGAGGGCCTAGAATTGAGCCTTGCGGAACACCTTTAGGTACATGTAGTGGTCTCGAAGATTGGTTATTAAGGAAGACTGACTGAACACGGTTTACCAGATAGGATTCAATAAGTTTCTTTGAACACTCGGAGAAATTAAAAAGCCGACTAAGTTTTGTTGAAAGTATTGAGTGATCAGCTATGTCGAAGGCTTTAGAATGATCAAGAAGGACTAAAAAGCAAATATTTCTACCATCAATGGCATGACGAATATCATCTGCAACATCTATTAAAGTAGTTGTACATCTATGTTTTTGCCTAAAGCCTGATTGCTTTTGCGATAATAGCCCAAATCGTTTTAGGTATTCGTTTATCTGTTTATGCATTATCTTCTCAAGAGCATTAGAAAAGAATGGTAGTATTGGCCTAAACTCAGAGTTTGTCTTAGGCACAGGAATAACCTTTACATGCTTCCATTGTATTGGAAACACGCTGGTAGTAAGGATCGTATTATATATGTAAGTAATGTATGGTCAGAGGATATGAAGGATAATTTTGATAAATTTAGGGTGCATGTTGTCATATCCAATTGCATTTGATTTTATGGCTAAAAGACAGGTAAGTGCCTCACCATTGCTAGCACATTGAAAATCAAATGGACTATCATAATCAGAAATTGCTAGGTTATTGATTGTATTGTGTGCGGGAGGTTGAAATTGAACAGTGGGTAAATTAGTAAAAGCTGAATTAAGTTCATCAGGAGTGAGTTCGTAAGTTTTCCTATTACTAGTTCGGCCAATTCCAATTTCCCGAATAGTTTTCCATTTCCGTTTGGTGTTAATTGCATCTACAAAACGGTGGCCATAATATTCAAACATTGATCTACGAATTTCACGAGTAACTTCTCTTCTAAGATTTCGATATTCTTCTTTAAGTTGAGGTAACTTAAATTTTTTCCAACATGAAAACGCATTATATCTTTGACCAATCAGTTGCTTAATATGTGCTGTAAACCACGATCTTGTATAGGTCCTAATATTCTTCGTTATCTTAGGTACAGTAAGATCAAATAAGTATGAGATATTATTCTCCAAGAAGGACAACTGATGGTCAACCGAATTCATATGATAAATGGACGTCCAATTTACTAAAGAAATATATTCTGCCAAAACATTGTAATTGACATTATTAAAGTCACGATATGTAACTGATAGTGTTTCATTATTTAAAATAAAGTCATATGTCGTGAAAATTCAGTCGTGTTTCGAGAAACATGAGGCCGATAGTTGGTCGTACAACAATACTTTGGTTAAATCGTTAACAAAAAAAGGTCAAGTAAAGTACTTGCTGTTGATATATAGTGTGTAGGCATCGTGTAGTTTAATGATGTGGGACCAATGGTTTCCATGTTTTCTGAGACATAAGTGTCACACAGAAGATTACAATTAAAATCACCTGCAATTAACAAATTCATGAAGGTGACCGTCAACCTCTCTAATACTTCCATAAAAGAAGTGATCACAGTATGACGGTGTGGCATGTATAATGTGTATATGTGATTGTTGTTTAATTGAAAAAAAAAGTAATAATAATAATAATTTTGACAATCGCGATTTCCGAATATGCATATAAATGTCTAGAGCATTTCAGGAAATGAGGAACACATTTATTCGTAATAATTATGTTGTCAGTGATATCAAGAGTGTTAATATTTGCGTTTGTTTTTATTATTGCTTCCTTTTACTTCTTTTGAAAGGCATACTTTGTAAGTTTATAAGGAAAACATTCTGTTAACAAATTATATTTTCTTCAATTGTAAATATATCTTTTTTTTATGAATTTGTTCCATTCCATTACAATTGAATGAGGGAATGCAATTAAAAGCAGTAATTACAATTAAATGATAATGAAATTTTAATGCTAATGAAAAATATCCAAGAATATTACAAACAAGCAAACTGCGATGCAGTATATTACAACCATTTTACAATTCTTTACTAAGCGGTTTTATTTAAACTAGCAGATTCCAGCCCTCGAAATTCGAGTGCAAATTCTAGGAATTTTATTTTTTCATTAAATAAAGACCCTAAAGTTATGGTAATCAATTACAGCCAATTCACAAATCAACACAAAAAACAAACTCATTTTTATTACAAACACATTAATAAATTTAATAAACACACATATAGCATTGTATAATTTTATGTATGTGTTAGTAGCAACTTTAAATGCAATTTACTCAAAGCAAAGAAAAAGTTTAAAAATCTGTAAATCTGCAAAACGACTAAAAAGAAATACCTTTCAAACAATATTCGTCTGGTCAAAATCGGAATAAAACGGTAGAACAAAACATCGGTCACAAGAAATCGCTTAGCCTATTAAGATTATAGATTATTGTTTTATTAAAGTAACGAAAAATTTTACGTTACTTTAATATAAGAATTTTACACTTCTCAACAAAGTTTTCTCAGATTTAAAATTCAGTCTGGTGATGTGGTTGCAACACCCCAGAGTCAAATTATGATGAGTAAAACATGATACATACCAGTATAGTTAACATATATTACATCTTCATTATTATTTCGGTTCAAGCATTTACCTGTAAAGTTATTTGTTATTTATTTGTGGATACATATTAAAATAATCAGATATTCAGAACATGTTGCAAATTATGTTATTTCTATGTAGATGTGAATGTGTTTATTTGCAACAAAGGTACACACGCCATAATAATAACGAACTAAGTTTAGTTCAATACAAAGTAAATATTCACTCGTATGTATAGTGAATATACATATAAAAATTTAAAACTTTATAACAAAAATTCTTGCAAGCAGAATAAGAAGGAAAATAGGAGTCACCATATAAACCTTAAACCACACTTTTACCAACACTAAGAATGTGACCACATCAAGTAAATAAAGCCATTAAAATTAAAGCACAAAAGATGCAAAGGAAGTAAATAGTTTCATTCACGGCAGAGAAAACAGACCTTTTTTAAAAATTCATAACTCAGTCAAAAACAAAAATTTTTTTATTATTGTAGAGAATTGCAAGAAAAAAAATTCAAAAAAATATATTTTTCACTCCAACATGGTTTTATAGAGCTCCAAACTGGCGGCAGAGAAAAAACGGGGCCTCGTGGTTGCAGCGCTGGGAGTCGCAAAAATTTTCCGATCTGGAAAAAAATGACTTTTTTAAATCTTAACAAAATTGTTTATCGTATGACAAGAGCTTTTTTTTAATTTTTTTTTTTAATTTTTGTTCCAAATTTAAAAGTGTGTTTTTTCGAAAAAAAATAATGACTTTAAAAATTCATAAAAACTGTCATACGATAGCGAAACAAGTTTAAAAAAATACAAAAAAAATTTTCGTCTAAAAATGAACCCGCTAGTGCCGCAACCAGCACGAAAAACATGGTTTCGAGATAAACGCGTTCAAAGTTTGTGAACAAAGAAAAAAAAACATCATTGTACGGTTTGGCATTTGAAATTGTAGAAAACGTTTTTGAGTCTCCATCTCCGATGTAATACTGATATTTGACACTATATAGTAGTTCAGATCTTTGAAACATTGTCAAAATTGCATCCGGTTCCATTTTTCATTCGCTGCCGCTATGATTCGTGGAGGACGATGCTTCATGCTCTGATAACCATATTTCAAAGTCTGCATTGTTCAAATTAAAATTAAAAATGCGCTCTCACTAATCCGGCTGTAACTTTCGCACCCGTAGGAATTTTTTCATGAAATTTCTTTTCTTAGAATCTTAAGAATATTTACTAAAATACAAAATTATAAAAAAAAAGTCGATTTCAAAAAACGGCCAATGTCATGTCGCCCCTTAAACTCTTTCTAACTCAATCTGTCTGTCTGTCTGTCTGTCTGTCGTGGGTCAACCACATTCCCCCCTATCCAATAGATCTGAAACTTGGCTCATAGTCTTGTTGTGAGTACAGATTAATTTTGGGGTAGTCACTCAAGTCACGCGTGGTCACACACAGTCACGGAGAGATTTAAAAGGGATTTCCCTTCATCCAATCAATCTGAAACTTGGTCGATATACTTGCTGTAAAGATAGATTAACTTCGACATAGTCACGCACAGTCACGCATAGTCGCGCACAGTCACGCATAGTCACGCACAGTCACGGAGTGATTTAAAATCCATTTCCCCTTATCCGATCGATCTGAAACTTGGTCCATAGACTTGCTGAGAGAAAAAGATTAACTTTGAGTTAGTCACGCACAGTCACCCATGGTCACGGGGAGACTTAAAGCGGATTTCGCCTCATCCAGTCATTCTGAAACTTGGTCGACATAGTCACGCACAGTCAAGCATAGTCACGCACAGTCACGGAAACACATTTCCACTTATCCGGTCGTTCTGAGACTTTGTCGATGGACTTGCTGTGAAAAAAGATTAACTTTGACATAGTAACGCACAGTCACGGGGAAATTAAATCCTCACTTCCCCTCAACCGATCGATCTGAAACTTTGTCCACAGACTTGTTGTGGCCAAAGAATAATTTTAAGATAGTCACACACAGTCACGCACAGTCACGGAGAAAGAGTTTTAATAAAAACTTTGTTTTTATGGGTTAAATTATTTACTTCTGCCACTTTCGTTTTAATTTATTAAATATTAACAAAATAAAAATAGTTTTTTTTAATAAGAAAATTTTTAAAAAATTTTAACAAAATGTTTTTTTTAATGTGCTTTTTTAAGAGAAAATGCTTCTTTAAGAATATATGATTTTATTAAGTAAATCTATGATAGAGATAAAACAGATAATTTACAAAATCAGAAAAGAAGTAAATAAAATTATAAAACTGCTAAGTCTGCATACTACTCTAAGCCTATTTATTTTGCTGCAGACTACAAAAAAAAACATGGAAAATTATACGAGAAATCGGTGTCGGTAAATCTAATGAAATTATTATTCTCTATATAAATAAATATTATATGCTATCCGTTGTTCAGCGCATCACTTGACAACGGCTGGACCGATTTGTGCCATATATTTTTAAATGTTTTTAATATTCCGAGAAAAAATTATGTACGCCCATTTTTTCTTCTTAAGTTTTGCTTGAAATTTTGACTTGAAATTTTGACACAACACTCTCGACATGTTGTACATTCAGAAAGAGAAATGGAAAAAAATGTTTTAAAACCTTAACCCCCCTTAAGAGACAGAAATTTTTCACACTCTCCGCACTACTTTGATACTGGAAGCAATGCAAAAACAATTTTTTAGAATGACTCTACTGGATTTTTCCAAACATTTTATAGAAACAATATTATTGTACGAAAAAACAAACGGTCTTTACGTGACATTTATTTATGAATTTATGACTACAGCTTTTAAACACATTACATATGTGACTTGTAAAAGAATCGTCTACCTTGCAAATCGACACACAAAATGTAACAAACAATATTTCGTCTAGCAAAAGAAAAACATGGAAGGTGTATAATAAATCCACAAAAGTAAAAAGAAATTATGTACAAAATGAAAAACAAAAAAAAAAATGTCACACGATTAATTTATTAATTTGCTACAGAAACAGTAACTATGTATCCAGATTTAGAATCTTGTGGAAAAAACATCGTGATTATAAATTTAAACATTATGGTGGCACTTTTATGGAGCAACAATTTTTATATGGTTTTAGGCTTAAAATACCAAAAAAAAAATATTTGGAATAATGCTTCACAATTCGTATTTTCATATAGTCTGCTTTTATTACAAAAATCTATACGAGGGTGCTTTTTTCGCAAGAAAGCGTTTTATGTCTTAACCAGATCTCCCTTTAGCTCAATAAATTTAGTCCTAAGTTTTTTTAATCTTTTGGTCCTCTGGTTCTCAATCGAAGCCTTCGATCAAAGTCTCTTATCGCGGAGCCCTTATTGAACGTTTGGAAACGTGAAATAGTCGCATGGATATAAATATTGGAGAATATGCTAGTTGGGGTGGCAGTTCCCAGCAGAAATCCATAATTTGGACAACACACGTGCGTGTGCGTACGTTATCATGCGGTCGTTTTTATTTAAAATCAACGTCAAATCTGTATAACAGCTGTGGAAAATATTCGCCGTTGAACATTTTACTCTTTTCAAAAGCAAGGATTTGAGAACTCAGTGACTTTTTAAATAAAAGATATTTTTGTTTCTTAGTTAAGTCTCCGGTTAGTTCGATACATTTAGTCCACCGACTCTAGTTCCAATTGCGTTTTGTTCCACAGGTTCTCAAAGTTCTCAAAATAGACATTTGTTTCAGTGATGACTTCTTCATTCGTGAAAAATTTTTTACTGCCATTTCTTCAGGTTTGGTAACAAGAACAAGTAAGAAAATTATTGTCGGTCTAGACCGACGGACGGACGGACGGACATTATTAAATCAACTCAAAAAGTGATTCTGATTCGATCGGTATAATTAAAGATGGGTCTAGGTCAAATATTTTTGGTTGTTACAAACAGCAGCACAAAGTCATTATACCCAAACCATATAGTGGTATAGGGTATAAAAAGTCGCAGAGGGCTAAATATGGAGAATATGCTGGATGAAGAAGCAGTTCATGCATTGTAATATTGGAGAAGCACTTTCTTCTTCATCAAATGCGGTCAATTTTGCCAGTTTCACCCTTCTCAAGGTAATCGATGTGAATGACATCGCATGCGCAAAAAAAAAAAAAATTGTCACCATGACCTTGTTGGCCGACAAATCCACCATGGCTTCTTTTGGTTCACGCTAACCGGAGAAGTCCACTACTTTAAAGGAAAAAATTAAAAAAATCTGTAAATCTGCAAATCTGCAAATCGGCTAAAAATAAATACCTTTCAAATAATATAGATGTGGTCAAAATCGGGATAAAACGATAGAACAAAACATCGGTCACAAGAAATCGCCTAGCCTATTAATATTATAGATATATCAGTCAGTAATGAATTTATTGCTAATTCTAACGTCTAGGGGAAAATGGCTGAAAAACGTCTAGGCCGAAATGGAAAAAAATGAGTACATTTGGTCTCCTCTAAACAATCGAATATAAAATACAGTTTGTGGATTCCACTACAGATATAAACATCAAAGAGGAAAGCTTTTGGAAATTCCGATGTTAAGGAGGTAAAAACGGCCCGTAAGTGTAAATGGGTACCTCTTTGTATATGATTTACAAAGTAATTTAGGAATACGAGATATGATATCGCTCATTTGCGAGAAGACCGGCTTATGAACTGCGAGAGCAGTACAAGCGTCGTCAATTAAATGTAGTAGGAAGTAGCGGAGACTTTAAACAGGCACTAAGAGAGGTACAGAAATTTGACCGATCTTTAAATTTAGCAATTCCAAAGTACCCTGAGATTATCCAGGCTGATGCTCTGATCACTGCGGCATTACAGCCGATGGCACAATGAATACGTTGCGTCCGATAAGTCGAATTTTTCGACTGACAGAAAAGTTGTTTACATGCACGCGCAATGTCTGATGGCAGAATGAACACGTTACGGCGAATATGGCGAATGCGTTCGTACGTCGAAGTTAAAATGTTTTCAACTTTCGACGTATAGATTGTACGTTTGACAGCTGATATTTGTTATTATAAAGTGCAGCAGCTTAACGGCTGAATGGTAAGTAAATATATATTGTAATAAAATATATATATTTAAATCAAAAGTTGAACTTTGTAATGAAATTTTTTGTTATATATTTGATGGAAGAACGTTTATGAAATTATGCAAAACGACTGTGGCTTTGACAATTTTTTCTGCATTTTTGGGGTTCATTTGCAGTGGAGATAGAAGTATTCTCCATCGTGCTGTTAGAATTCCAAAAGCACGATGGCACGACCTTCGACCTACATAAAAAGGCAAATAATAGTAAATCACTAATAAAAAAATTGTTATATTATCAGTCGCCATTATCTCCAGATATATTCGAGCTTCATTTAAACATATAATGCTTAACACTATTTTAAGGGTGTCTTCTATTTCCATTTTTATTTCAAAGTAAATCCAAACTTTCAAATTCAATTTTAATTTGTATAAAAAATGTCAACATTAACAGCTGATTTCATTTCTAGCCGTACGGCGACGACGTACTTTATGTGCCTTTCAATACGGCCAGTACGTTTGATAAGTCGACTTATCGGACACAACGTATTCATTGTGCCATCGGCTTACCACCGAAAAAAGTGTCCGCAGAATTCTTATCTTCTGCACTCGAAATCATCACATCCGTTATGAGTGCATCAATGAAGCCAGATATTATTGAAGCTATCCTACATATTTCTAAAAACAAATGCAGAGTATTTTTTATTTTAGATTTGCCATTTGAATTTTGTTATTTTATTTGAAGCTTCCGATCATATAGTATTTTGATTATTATTAAAAGAATTAATAAAAATAAATAATATATTAAAAAAATCATGTGAGTCCGATCACAGGGGAGATGTGTAAACAGGTAGTAATTAAAGATTTTTTTATGGGACTTTTTTTAAAATAAAACAGAAAGCGTCATCTATGTATAACTTATTATATATTATTATTTATTATTTCATCCGGTCAATTTTTAATTTTTCGTTTTTTTATTTTTTATCTTTCATTTTTGAGTTTTCATTTTTCAGTTTTCATTTTTTATTTCTAATTTTTTATTGTTCATTTTTTATTTTTCATTTTATATTTTTCATTATTTATTTTTTATTTTTAATATTACATTTTTTAGCTTTAATTTTTCACTTTTCATTATTAATTTTTCGTTTTTAATTTTTCATTTTTAATTTTTCCTTTTTAATTTTTAATTTTTTATTTTTCAGTTTTATTTTTCATTTTTGATTTTTAATTTTTCATTTTTTTAGTTTTCATTTTTAATTTTTAATTTTTCATTATTTATTTTTGATTTTTCATTTTTCATTTTTCATTTTTCATTTTTTATTTCTCATTTCATTTTTTTTATTTTTCATTTTTTATTTTTCATTTTTTATTTTTTCATTTTTAATTTTTTTTTTTGTTTTTAATTTTTTATTTTTCATTTTTTTAATTTTTCATTTTTCATTTTTTATTTTTCATTTTTTATTTTTCATTTTATATTTTTCATTATTTATCTTTTATTTTTCATATTACATTTTTTATCTTTCATTTTTCACTTTTCATGATTAATTTTTAAATTTTAATTTTTCATTTTTCATTTTTAATTTTAATTTTAATTTTTGTTTTTTAATTTTTCATTTTTTAGTTTTCATTTTTAATTTTTTATTTTTAATTTTTATTTTTTCATTTTTTATTTTTGATTTTTCATTATTCATTTTTTATTTTTCATTTAATTTTTTCTATTTTTCATTTTTTATTTTTCATTTTTTATTTTTTCATTTTTAATTTTTAATTTTTTTGTTTTTAATTTTTTATTTTTAATTTTTTTTATTTTTCATTTTTCATTTTTTATTTTTCATTTTTCATTTTTCATTTTTTATTTTTCATTTTATATTTTTCATTATTTATTTTTTGTTTTTCATATTACATTTTTTATCTTTCATTTTTCACTTTTCATTATTAATTTTTCGTCTTTAATTTTTCATTTTTAATTTTTGCTTTTTCGTTTTTCATTTTTCATTTATTATTTTTAATTTTTGATATTTAATTTTTCATTTTTAATTTTTTTTTTTATTTTTTATTTTTATTTTTTTATTTTTCATTTTTCGTTATTCGATTTTCATTTTTAATTCTTTATCTTTCATTTTTGATTTTTCAATTTTCCTTTTTCATTTTTCATTTTTAATTTTTTATTTTTAATTTTTCATTTTTCATTTTTCATTTTTCATTTTTTATTTTTGATTTTTCATTTTTCATTCTTCATTTTTAATTTAAATTTTTCATTTTTTATTTTTCATATTTTATTTTGTTATTTTTTATTTTTCATTTTTTAATTTTCATTTTGAATTTTTTTTTTAATTTTTTATTTTTAATTTTTTTTATTTTTCATTTTTCATTTTTTATTTTTCATTTCTTATTTTTCATTTTTCAATTTTTATTTTTCATTTTTCATTTTTGATTTTTCATTTTTATACCCTATACCACTATGTGGTTTGGGTATAATGACTTTGTGCTGCTGTTTGTAACAACCAAAAATATTTGACCTAGACCCATCTTTAATTATACCGATCGAATCAGAATCACTTTATGAGTTGATTTAACAATGTCCGTCCGTCCGTCCGTCCGTCTGTGCGTCCATGTAAACCTTGTAATCAAACTGCAGGTCGCAAATATAAATATATTTTGATGAAATTTGGTATATAAGCTTTTATCGGCCATGGGATGAACGCTATTGAAATTGGTGAGAATCGGTCCATGTTCAGACCTAGCCCCCATACAAATTACCCCTATGAAATCGACATAAATTGCCATAAGATCCAAATTGTCATATAGATCTTACTCAAATTGGGTTTGTATGCGTTCATTACATCCATCCATGAGTAGTCCAAAAATGATCCCTTTGGCCCCATATAGAGCTGCTTCCCGATCTTCATTTAAATCTATTAAAAAACAAAAATATTGCACTGATTCTTCTCAAATTTTGTTTGTATATATTTTTGCAAAATACAAGAGACTTTACCAAATATGATCAGGATCGGTCCATTTTTGGACCTAGTCCTCATATGGATATAGCATCCGATATGAACTTTTTCATATCTGCAGCCAAAAAAATTAATAAAAATCCCACTCAAATTTGGTTTTTGCTTATTTTCTTATATTTTCTATAATTTTCTTACTTGTTAATTTTCAAACAGGTTTTTACATATCATAATTTTTTCACCGATACAATCATAAATTACACCAATTTTGTCTTACGTCTCACATGTTACGCTGTTTTTGTGATTGTATTGTAAAATAGAAATTTACCACCCTGCGCGTATAGATGTTTACTAGGGCGGGTCGATTTAAAAATCGCCCAACTGACAAGGAATCGTATTCTAGGGATCAAAATAAGAAACTTTTCATTTTTTTAATTTTTCATTTTTCATTTTTTATTTTTCATTTTTTATTTTTCATTTTATATTTTTCATTATTTATCTTTTATTTTTCATATTACATTTTTTATCTTTCATTTTTCACTTTTCATGATTAATTTTTAAATTTTAATTTTTCATTTTTCATTTTTAATTTTAATTTTAATTTTTGTTTTTTAATTTTTCATTTTTTAGTTTTCATTTTTAATTTTTTATTTTTAATTTTTATTTTTTCATTTTTTATTTTTGATTTTTCATTATTCATTTTTTATTTTTCATTTAATTTTTTCTATTTTTCATTTTTTATTTTTCATTTTTTATTTTTTCATTTTTAATTTTTAATTTTTTTGTTTTTAATTTTTTATTTTTAATTTTTTTTATTTTTCATTTTTCATTTTTTATTTTTCATTTTTCATTTTTCATTTTTTATTTTTCATTTTATATTTTTCATTATTTATTTTTTGTTTTTCATATTACATTTTTTATCTTTCATTTTTCACTTTTCATTATTAATTTTTCGTCTTTAATTTTTCATTTTTAATTTTTGCTTTTTCGTTTTTCATTTTTCATTTATTATTTTTAATTTTTGATATTTAATTTTTCATTTTTAATTTTTTTTTTATTTTTTATTTTTATTTTTTTATTTTTCATTTTTCGTTATTCGATTTTCATTTTTAATTCTTTATCTTTCATTTTTGATTTTTCAATTTTCCTTTTTCATTTTTCATTTTTAATTTTTTATTTTTAATTTTTCATTTTTCATTTTTCATTTTTCATTTTTTATTTTTGATTTTTCATTTTTCATTCTTCATTTTTAATTTAAATTTTTCATTTTTTATTTTTCATATTTTATTTTGTTATTTTTTATTTTTCATTTTTTAATTTTCATTTTGAATTTTTTTTTTTAATTTTTTATTTTTAATTTTTTTTATTTTTCATTTTTCATTTTTTATTTTTCATTTCTTATTTTTCATTTTTCAATTTTTATTTTTCATTTTTCATTTTTGATTTTTCATTTTTATACCCTATACCACTATGTGGTTTGGGTATAATGACTTTGTGCTGCTGTTTGTAACAACCAAAAATATTTGACCTAGACCCATCTTTAATTATACCGATCGAATCAGAATCACTTTATGAGTTGATTTAACAATGTCCGTCCGTCCGTCCGTCCGTCTGTGCGTCCATGTAAACCTTGTAATCAAACTGCAGGTCGCAAATATAAATATATTTTGATGAAATTTGGTATATAAGCTTTTATCGGCCATGGGATGAACGCTATTGAAATTGGTGAGAATCGGTCCATGTTCAGACCTAGCCCCCATACAAATTACCCCTATGAAATCGACATAAATTGCCATAAGATCCAAATTGTCATATAGATCTTACTCAAATTGGGTTTGTATGCGTTCATTACATCCATCCATGAGTAGTCCAAAAATGATCCCTTTGGCCCCATATAGAGCTGCTTCCCGATCTTCATTTAAATCTATTAAAAAACAAAAATATTGCACTGATTCTTCTCAAATTTTGTTTGTATATATTTTTGCAAAATACAAGAGACTTTACCAAATATGATCAGGATCGGTCCATTTTTGGACCTAGTCCTCATATGGATATAGCATCCGATATGAACTTTTTCATATCTGCAGCCAAAAAAATTAATAAAAATCCCACTCAAATTTGGTTTTTGCTTATTTTCTATGTCCAGTTAGTTGGGCCTAAGAGATATTGTTTCTAAACGCATTGTATAGGGTATCATATAGTCGGTCTAGACCGACTATAATTTTCTTACTTGTTAATTTTCAAACAGGTTTTTACATATCATAATTTTTTCACCGATACAATCATAAATTACACCAATTTTGTCTTACGTCTCACATGTTACGCTGTTTTTGTGATTGTATTGTAAAATAGAAATTTACCACCCTGCGCGTATAGATGTTTACTAGGGCGGGTCGATTTAAAAATCGCCCAACTGACAAGGAATCGTATTCTAGGGATCAAAATAAGAAACTTTGCCCGACGAACCATACCTCTAAAACGAAGTCTGATGTCCCGACTTTTGGCCTGTCCGTCTGTCTGTCTCCCTTTGACCCATTTAGATTGCCCCAATCGAGTCCAAATGTATGATCGACCAACACTAACTTTGGAGGGCCGACCCACTCATGCCAGTGGTACTCCCCCTGAAACCCACCTGGGGGCCATCCATACAAACATCTCAAAAAATCACCATTTTTTGTTTAGAATTGGGCTGACTATGTTCGATTTTATATTAAAATTAACACTCATACGTATTCGTATCTTCTACTCTAGTCTGCTAATAAATAATAATAATCATACGCCTCGTCATACTATGTTATGTTACTTAAAAAGATCGATCGGATGAGGGTAAATAACTTTTAGATCACTCCGTGACTATGCGTGACTCTGCGTGGCTACCCCAAAATTAATCTGTTGTCACAACAAGACTATGGGCTAAGTTTCAGATCAATCGCATGAGTGGAATGGGGTTGCCCAATGGCAGACAGACAGACTGACAGACAGGTCAAAAGTCGGGACATCAGAATTCGTTTTAGAGGTATGGGAAAAGTGTCTTATTTTGATCCTTAGAATATGATTTTCCTTGTCACTTGACGATTTTTTTGCCTCCCTACAAATCGATCCGCCCTAATGTTTGCACATCAAAGAATATAATGATTTGGTGTGATGTAATAACAAATTTAGTAAATAAAGATTAAAGTCTGAAAAGTGGTATTAAAATTGGTTATAATTTAACTTAATAAGAAAGAAAAAAAATATTTGAATAATTGAATAGAAAGAAACATATAAGCTTGAATAAACGAATATTTTCTCAAATAAATCTAAAAAAAAAATGGGGTTTGTGTATAAAAAATACGTTGTCAGCTCTAAAAACCTCAATAGAATATATAAAATGTATTTAAATTCGAAGTTAACGGATATATTTTTACTTAATGAAGAAGCTAAAATATATTGGAAATGAAAAAGAACTATAGAAGAACTCACTGAAATACACTAGAAAATAAAAAAAAATAGCTAAAAAATTTCATTATGTCATATTTCAACTTATGAAATTTTGTAGCAATTTTTTTTTTTAAATACTTTGAAATAAAAATTTAAATATGATACATTTTTTCATTGAATTACTTTTAGGTTTAATAAAACCATATAATTCTATAAACGAAAAAACTTAAACTATTAAAAAAGAATCTTTCTAAATAAAGTATTCTTTATAAAACAAAAAAAAAATAACTAACTGAAATATACCTATCTACCTTACATTGAAATGTTCTAAGAAGAAAAATGCAATGTAACTACATCTTAAACATTTTCTTCATTTATTTCAGACGTAAAAATATAATTTTTTTAAATTTTGAAATTTTTATAATTAAGCCAAAAAAATCTAAGAAAAAAATTAAATATATTGAAACTTTTATACGAAAAATTGCTTGAAAATCGTTAATATTTAAAAAAATATAAAGATTTGGTGTGATATATTAACAAGTTTAGTAAATATATATCAAAGTGGATACATTTAATTATGTGATTTCATAATATTGTGAAATAAAAATTTAATATAAAAAATACGATACTAAAACATTAAAATTGATTTGAATTATCTAGAATTATTTTAAAACTAAAATGGTTAAAAAAGAAAATAAAAACATTTTTAAAAATATTTTTTTGTGAATAAAATAATAATAAAACATAAAATTATTCATCTGTTGTTTTTGTTTCATTCATTGCATTATAACAAAAAATTGTTTTAATTTACACTTTGAATATTGTTTGTTTGCGTACATGTAAACGAAAAAAGAATTGTGTGTTAGTAAACAATTTTAAGTTAAGCTTTTGGTTTGTTAAAAAAAATTTAAATTTTCTTAAACTAGTTCTGTCACTAGCAAATATAAGCTTGAATATTTAAAAAAAAACTCTGTAAGTTTGTGAACATGTTAAACTCACAGCACACCTAGCGGCCAATAGCTTGAATATTTAAAATTAACGAAAAAGATTTGTGATTTTGCTAAACAGACAGCGAACTCGGCGGTTCTGATTACTAAATACACCAATACACTTACATATACCTCACACCGATTTTCTCTTAAGCTGTTTTTGTGATAGTATTGTGAAATTGGATTTTACCCCCCCCCCCCCCCCTGAGCGCAAACATGTTTACACATAAAAATATGTTATATTGATTCACTGGCATCAATTATCTGTAGATAATATAATATCATAACATAATTATCACTGTTTTTATATGCATTTAGCATCGGAGTCAGATTTGTAGTAGGAGTCTGAGTCGGTGTCGGACTCTCTGAGTTTCTGATGATGGAGTCGGAGTAGGAGTTGGATCTTTTTTTTGACGACTCCAAAGCTCTGCCTCTAACTTTTGCTGGTACGATCACAGCGAAATTCAGTAAACCACATCCTTACCACTAAAGTTGATGATGCAGAGTCCTATAGAATTTATCAAGCCTTTCCTTGGTTTCGGTGATAGTTTCTTTCGCAAAAAATAATCTTTCATAAGCATTCGAAATTCAATTTTTCCAAACAATTTTTTTCAAACACAAAAATATTAAGAAAATTCAAAAATAACATTTGTTTGTTTAAACAGAGTTACATCTTCTGAGATTAATACGAAGTAAAAGCTGTACGGTATGAAAACTGATTCTTTACCACATTGCTCGTAGGCCTGACTTTAGATGAGTGTGTTAAAGTGCTTAACAAAAGTGCAAGTATGAGTGTATGTGGGATAGACGCTGGTCAAACCTCACGGCCGCCCTATGTAGAAAAATTTCATATAGAACAATCTATTCAATTATAATTTAATAATTACCATAATACCGTACCATATATGCTTTCTTCTCTCTACCATGCACCATTGAAACAAAAGTAAAATTTGCATATTAATTACAGTATTCACTGCAACTAGCAGATTCCAGCGCTTGAAATTCGAGTGCAATTTCTAGGCAGCGTTATTTTTCAATTTAGCCAATTCACAAACCAACACCTTTATGGCTTATTATTATTGTGAATGAAGATAACAAACTGGTTAATAAACTCATTAACAAATTTAATAAAACACACATGGTACATGTATAATTTTGCGTATGAGTTAGTAGCAATTTTAAACGCAATTTATTCAAAAGTAAAGGAAAAAATTTAAAAGTCTGTAATTCTGCAAAACGGCTAAAAAGAAATACCTTTCATATAATATACGTTTGGTCAAAATCGACATAAAACGCTAGAACAAAACATCGGTCACAAGAAATCGCCTAGCGCATTAATATTATAGATTAATTGCAATATGTCTGAGAAATAACGGCAAATCTAACAAACTAAATGATGTAGCTTGCATCAAAATTTTACAGTAGTCTAGCAACAGAAGGTACTTGAAAAGGTTGTGTTGATTAGCTACGAGGGATTTTCGAAAAGTCACGGAGGTTCTTTAAGAAATTTTAACATCGGCGGGACCTGTTATATACTATATGCGAGATATTTATGTTTCAAATCTTGAAATCTAATGAATGGTATACATTCCGTAAAGATATTTGGACCATGAAAGTATTTAAAAACTGAAAATTTAAGATAAAGAAAAATTGGCCGCTCTATTGCAAATATTACAAAACTAAATGCCACTTCCTACTTAGTTGGCTTTAAAGGAAAGAAAATTTTGTATAGAAATATATGTATGTACACCATAAATTGTCATTGTCCCCATGTTGTTATCTCTTAGCTCCTTGTGTTGTTATCAAACAGCAAACGCTTAAATCATGTTGTCAGCAGAAAATTTGTAAAAAGTTTTATTCGTACCTGCAAAGATAAAGAAAGTGAAGGAAAAAGTTTATAAAGATATGAACATTTACTAAATTTTATTAAATAATTCATTATTTAAACACATATTATTAAAAATATACATTTTAAGGTTTCGAAACCTTAAAGTAATGAGAATCTACTTACATATGTATTAATGTCTGTATGTATTGGGTGTGTCTATTGCCTTTGGTCAATAGCTTCTAATGAAATTCTTTTAACATTTCACAATAATATAAACATGTATGTTTATGCATATGTAGTAGAGTGGAGTGACGTTGTATAGAAAATTTCTTTCTTTGATTCCAATAGGGAATTTAAGAGGAATCTGTGAAAATAGCTGTAGTTTAAGCCCATCAAGGTTAATCATTACGGTAAGATTTTCCAAAAATTTGCATTCTATTTGATTATTATATAAATATCAAATACTTTTCTAGATTTTTGGTCTATATCTTTTAGGTTTGTAACAATTAAATTTTTTAAATTTAAATTTTCAAGATAAAATATAATTTTCTGCACTGCAAAGGGAATTAAGACCGATTTTCCCTAAAAGTTAGATTCGGCTGCTAAGAAAAACCAAATTGCAGATCACCTTGGAAACTTGTCGCTACAGCCTAATGTAATGTACATACGTGTTAGAAAAAATATATAAACCTTTTTGAATCATTGAATTTCTAAGTAAATACATATATATGCTGATTAAGGTATATACAAACATACTCACATTAAAGTTATTGCCACATATTTACATAGATCTCTTACTTTTTACTAAGAATATTTTAATGAAAAAAATCAAGTGAGTCCGATCACAGGGGAGATGTATAAACATCTAGTTATTAAAGATTTTTTATGGTACTTTTTTAAAATCAAACAGAAAGCGTCATCTATGTATCACTTTTAGCAAACACTGCAGGGGCTCTGCTAATACAGAAATATCTATTATTTTAATTTTTTGTTTTTATACCCTATACCACTATGTGGTTTGGGTATAATGACTTTGTGCTGCTGTTTGTAACAACCAAAAATATTTGACCTAGACCCATCTTTAATTACACCGATCGAATCAGAATCACTTTCTGAGTTGATTTAACAATGTCCGTCCGTCCGTCCGTCCGTCCGTCCGTCCGTCCGTCCGTCTGTGTGTCCATGTAAAGCTTGTAATCAAACTACAGGTCGCAAATATGAATATCTTTTGATGAAATTTGGCATATAAGCTTTTATCGGCCATGGGATGAACGCTATTGAAATTGGTGAGAATCGGTCCATGTTCAGACCTAGCCCCCATACAAATTACCCATATGAAATCGACATAAATTGCCATAAGATCCAAATTGTCATATAGATCTTACTCAAATTGGGTTTGTATGCGTTCATTACATCCACTAATGAGTAGTCCAAAAATGATCCCTTTGACCCCATATGGAGCTGCTTCCCGATCTTCACTTAAATCTATTAAAAAACAAAAATATTGCACTGATTCTTCTCAAATTTTGTTTCTACATATTTTTGCAAAATACAAGAGACTTTACCAAACATGATCACGATCGGTCCATTTTTGGACCTAGTCCCTTTATAGATATAGCATCCGATATGAACTTTTTCATATCTGAAGCCAAAAAAAATAATAAAAAACGCACTCAAATTTGGTTTTTGCTTATTTTCAATGTCCAGTTAGTTGGGCCTAAGAGATAGGGTTTCTAAACGCATGGTATAGGGTATCGTATAGTCGGTCTAGACCGACTATAATTTTCTTACTTGTTTATTTTTCATTTTTTATTTTTCATTTATTATTTTTCGTTTTTCGTTTTTTATTTTTCATTTTTAATTTTTCATTTTTAATATTTTATTTTGCATTTTTTATTTTTAATTTTTTGTTTTTTATTTTTCATTTTTCATTTTTGGGAGTGGTGGGAGTGGAGTAAATTTCAACTTTCATTAAAAAAAAGAAGGAAATCTTAATATATAAGATTTTTATTTTTTTATTTTTTATTTTTCATTTTTGATTTTTCATTTTTTATTTTCATTTTTCATTTTTTATTTTTAATTTTTTATTTTTCGTTTTTTATTTTTAATTTTTTAGTTTTCATTTCTTATTTTTCATTTTTTATTTTTCATTTATTATTTTTCGTTTTTCGTTTTTTATTTTTATACCCTATACCACTATGTGGTTTGGGTATAATGACTTTGTGCTTCTGTTTGTAACAACCAAAAATATTTGACCTCGACCCATCTTTAATTATACCGATCGAATCAGAATCACTTTCTGAGTTGATTTAACAATGTCCGTCCGTCCGTCCGTCCGTCTGTGTGTCCATGTAAAGCTTGTAATCAAACTGCAGGTCGCAAATATGAATATATTTTGATGAAATTTGGTAGACCGACTATAATTTTCTTACTTGTTCATTTTTAATTTTTTATTTTTCATTTTTTATTATTCATTTTTTATTTTCCATTTTATATTTTTCATTTTTTGTTTTTTATTTTTCATTTTTCATTTTTTATTTTTCAATTTCAAACAAGTTATTTCATTTCATAATTTTTTCACTAATACAATCATAAATCACACCGATTTTGTCTTACGTTTTACATGTTACGCTGTTTTTGTGATTGTATTGTGAAATAGAAATTTACCCCCCTGCGCGTATAGATGTTTACACATCAAAAAAAAAAAAAAAAAATTGCAACCTTCTAAAACCATTCTAAATTTGTGAAAGTATTCGTATCTTTTAGAAATCACTTTTTTCTGTATCAATTTAATGACATTCGTTTGTGTGTCTAGATGCGCACGTGTTAGACGTGTCTAAAGTAAAAAATATTGCAAAACTAGTCGCTGAAATGGGTCTATTCTGGTTTATCGAGTTCGTAAACTATTTATGCAATATCAACGATATCAACAATTAAAGACACTTATACTGCGTTAAAAAGTGACTCAGCGAGTCAGAAAGTCAGTGAGTCACTTATGAGTGCAAAAATATAACAAGTAAGAAATTTATTGTCGGGACTGTGAGTTTAATGTGAGGCTCTTAGGTTCAATTACTTGGTTTGTGTGGTATTGTTATGAATTTTTGTTCCGCCGATATGAAAAATTCCATGATATTTTCGAAGCTAGTCGGTCTAGACCGACTATACGATACCATATACCAAGCGTTTGGAGACCCTATCTATCAGGTCCAACTAACTGGATATAGAAAATAAGCATAAACCAAATTTGAGTGGGATTTTTATTAATTTTTTCGGCTGCAGATATGAAAAAGTTCATATCGAGTGCTATATCTATATGGGGACTAGGCCCAAAAATGGACCGATCGTGACCATGTTTGGTAAAGTCTCTTGTATTTTGCAAAAATATATAAAAACAAAATTTGAGAAGAATCAGTGCAATATTTTTGTTTTTTGATAGATTTAAGTGAAGATCGGGAAGCAGCTCTATATGGGGCCTATGACTAAGAGTTGTCCAAGAGGGATCATTTTTGGACTACTGATTAATGGATGTAATATATACATACAAACCTAATTTGACTAAGATTTGTATGATAATTTGGATCTTATGGCAATATATGTTGATTTCATAGGGGTCATTTGTATGGGGGCTAGGTCTGAACATGGACCGATTCTTACCAATTTCAATAGCATTCATCCCATCGCCAATAGAAGATTAAATGCCAAATTTCATTAAAATATATTCATATTTGCGACCTGCAGTTTGATTACAAGCTTTACATGGACACACAGACGGACGGACGGACGGACGGACATCGCTAAATCGAATAAGATAGTGATTCTGATTCGATCGGTATAATTAAAGATGGGTGTAGGTCAAATATTTTTGGTTGTTACAAACAGCAGCACAAAGTCATTATACCCAAACCACATAGTGGTATAGGGTATAAAAATGAAAAATGAAAGACGAAAAATGAAAAATTAAAAAATTTAAACTAAAAAAGAAAAATTAAAAATAAAACAAGTAAGAGAATTATAGTCGGTCTAGACCGACTATACGATACCCTATACCATGCGTTTAGAAACCCTATCTCTTAGGCCCAACTAACTGGATATTGAAAATAAGCAAAAACCAAATTTGAGTGGGATTTTTATTAATTTTTTTGGCTGCAGATATGAAAAAGTTCATATCGGATGCTATATCTATAAAGGGACTAGGTCTAAAAATGGACCGATCCTGATCATGTTTGGTAAAGTCTCTTGTATTTTGCAAAAATATGTACAAACAAAATTTGAGAAGAATCAGTGCAATATTTTTGTTTTTTAATAGATTTAAGTGAAGATCGGGAAGCAGTTCTATATGGGGTCAAAGGGATCATTTTTGGACTACTCATTAGTGGATGTAATGAATGCATATAAACCCAATTTGAGTAAGATCTATATGACAATTTGGATCTTATGGCAATTTATGTCGATTTCATATGGGTAATTTGTATGGGGGCTAGGTCTGAACATGGACCGATTCTCACCAATTTCAATAGCGTTCATCCCATGGCCGATAAAAGCTTATGTACCAAATTTTATCAAAATATATTCATATTTGCGACCTGCAGTTTGATTACAAGCTTTACATGGACACACAGACGGACGGACGGACGGACGGACGGACGGACGGACGGACATTGTTAAATCAACTCAGAAAGTGATTCTGATTCGATCGGTATAATTAAAGATGGATCTAGGTCAAATATTTTTGGTTGTTACAAACAGCAGCACAAAGTCATTATACCCAAACCACATAGTGGTATAGGGTATAAAAAGAAAAACGAAAACTGAAAAATAAAAAAAAAAAATGTTTTAAATTAACCGGTTAAAATAATAAATAATAATAAATATTTGTAGATTAGCAGAACCTCTGCAATTGGTTGCTATAAGTGATACATAGATGACGCTTTCAGTTTGATTTTAAAAGAGTGTCATAAAAAATCCTTAATTACTAGATGTTTACACATCTCCCCCATGATCGGACTCAAATATTTTTTTTTAATTTGGATACCTCAAACTATTTCATCGCCCCTCATTTACAAAAAAAAAACTTTTTTAATGAAAAAAATGAAAAATAAAAAATTAAAAATTAAAAATAAAAAATTAAAAATTAAAAAAAAAAATATAAATAAAATATGAAAAACAAAAAATGAAAAATTAAAAAATCAAATATGAAAAATAAAAAATAAATATGAAAACTAAAAAATGAAAAATAAAAGACGAAAAATTAAAAAAAAAATTAGAAAAAAGAAAAATTAAAAAATAAAAATGAAAAAGGAAAAATAAAAAATAAAGAACGAAAAATTAAAAATAACCAGTTAGTAAATAATAATAAATATTTTAATATTAGCAGAACCTCTGCAATTGGTTGCTATAAGTGATACATAGATGACGCTTTCAGTTTAATTTTAAAAAAGTGTCATAAAAAATCCTTAATTACTAGATGTTTACACATCTCCCCCTTGATCGGACTCATATATTTTGTTTTAATTTGGATACCTCAAACTATTTCATTGCCCCTTATTGACAAAAAAAAAACTTTTTTAATGAAAGAAAAATTAATGTTGGAACAAGCTCTAATAAAATACAAAAATAGGCCAGGAATAACTGGGATTCCTTGAAATCAAAACCCTAGTTTAAACCCACCAATACATTGTGTCTAACAACAGTTCAATAACAGGTCATAGGGATAATTAAATATAACTTAAAATGCATTCCTGCTATTTTCTGTGATTATTCCGGTAGAAAACTAATAATTTTATTTAAATTTTACAAAAGTCATTAAACATTAAAAATTTTTTTTGTTTTTAAAATTTTAAAAGCATTTTTCTTTTGTTTCGCATCTTCTGCAAAGAATCCATGTTGATTTCAATTACAGCTCTATATACAAATATAAATGTGCTATTGTTCCTATTTATATTTGTAGGTTTCTAATATGGTTGTGTATAATTTTATTTCTAAAGCCACCTTAGCCGCCACCTCTGTGCCCCCTAAACCTTTTAACATAATGTTCTCAATTTACAGTAAATTGGGTTGAATTTGTTTTCCTTTTGTTAACTAAAAACCAGTTTGATATGTTTATTTGCTTAAAAGCTAAAAGGATTTTATTTTCAGTTATGAAATCCTCATTTGCTTTTATGCCCTATACACCACTGTGCTGACGGTATATACCAGTTTGTTATTACGTTTGTAACGCATCGAAAAATAAATTTCCGACCCCTTAAAGTTGTTATATTCTTAATCCGTAAAATAACTCTAGTCGATGTAATGACGTCCGTTAGTCCGTCTGGCCGTCTGTCCATCTGTTTGTTGAAATCACGCTCATTGACAAAATAAACCATTTACTTGGGTAAACTTAAGATAATATTGTTTATCATTATTTCAAGTAGGTTAGTATTTAAAATGGGGTAAATCGGGTAATATAGTCCTAAAATAGGGAGACATCTCTAAAAAATACTAAGAATTCAATGAAATATTTGCAATAATCCAGTATTAAGTTTATCAAATTGATTACTTGTCAAATAATTTGTTTACATTTGTCATAAATAGTGCACTACGTCCAGATATTAATGTAAACGTTAAACCCAAGTTGAGGGTATCTAGGATTCGGCAAAGTAACACTCCTACTCGTTTAATTTGGTATAGTCTTTTACTGATGAGTGTTTCTTTGTTTTTCATAAAATTTTGTGTTCGAAATAAAATAAGTTAATTTGTGTTATACATATTATTATATAAGAACTAGTTATTATATAAAGAACTAGTTTTTATAAACGATTCTTTTTCTTTCTCAGCTTAATCGACAATCATTAAAAAAAACTAAATTTTTCTATTTTGAAAGATACAGACCAAAAAAAGTCTTAGTAAAATACGTAAAAACAAAACTCTTTTCACTAATATTTCAAAAATGTTAATATTTGAAATATACAAATGGATCTATAATTTAGTAACGAATGCTTTGAAAATTTGCTATTTGCAAATCATAAGATATAGTAATCTGCTTGCACAACCACTACTTCTTAGTTTCTTCACCAACATTTCGATTAAGAAACTTGTAGTGTTTTAAGGGATACGAAAAGATTTAAATTGAAACAGATAAGTGAATTTAATCCTGCTGCGCCAAATTTTATATTTAATGCCACAAAATTCTTTAGCATTGCAAGCACTGAAGAACTCATTTGGAAAATAACATACATACTATTTGGAAAATAACGTCTATAATATTAATAGGCTAGGTGATTTCTTGTGACCGATGTTTTGTTCTACCGTTTTATCCCGATTTTGACCAAGCGTAAATTTTTTGAAAGGTATTTCTTTTTAGCTGTTCACCAGACTTACAGACTTTTAAATTCTTGCCTTTGTTTTGAGTAAATTGCATTTAAAGTTGCTACTAACACATACATAAAATTATACAATCCTATGTGTGTGTTTATTAAATTTGTTTATATATTTGTAATAAAGATGAGTTTGTTTTTTGTGTTGATTTGCGGATTGGCTATAATTGATTAGCATACCTTTAGGGTCATTATTTAATGAAGAAATAAAATTTCCTAGGATTTGCACCCGAACTTCGAAGGCTGGAATCTGCTAGTATTAACAATACCACGTGATATTATAGAAGATATAATAATATGTCCCTCAGGGGAACCTGTAACCCCTACGGACGCGGATAGGGAATGCCTCTCTGATAAGGGTGGTAAGACGGAAATGAATTAAGTCTCGCGACCAACAGGTAGCTGGTCTGTCCTACGTTAAGCGGCAGCAAACAGCGTCTGTACTCCAAAAGGAGCGGCTGATTACATATGTAGATGTAAAACTATAAACCCTTCAGAAGGCAACGGGAAATCACTGAAGTACTATCCCTTGAACATCTTGAAATTATGTATCGCAAAAATGATACAGGCCCTCATTCTCCCGAAATACAAGGGTGCTAAAAATCCCCGGAGGTAAAGCAAAAAACCAACTCAATATCGGAACGTGGAACGTACAAAATCTATATGAAGCTGGAAAATTGGCTAATACCACATCTGAAATGATATCCTTGGTGTATCTGAAACGTGGTGGCCAGGTAGTGGAGAAATTGACTCCCAAAGTGCAAAAATGTTTTACTCATGCAATCAAACCAGAAGCCACAGAAATGGTGTTGGAGTTACAGTGAAAAGCAATATAGCGAAATGTGTAAAAGGATTCATTCCAAAATCTGATAGGACCATAGTAATAAAGCTGGAAACTAAACCACTCAACATAAATATAATTCAAATCTATGCGCCAACTGCTGATAAAAATTAGGAAGAAATTGAAATTTTCTCTAACAAAGGAATTTTTTATGCGGATCTGATAAAGACTAAGAAACCACACGAAATAACTACCATCCAAGGAGATTTCAACGCAAAAATAGGTAATGATATAGTTCCGGGCATAAAACGACCATATGGATTGGGTGAACTGATCAAATTCTGCCAGGAATTTAAAATGAAAATTACGAATACGCTCTTCTGTTCAGCCTGCAAGAAGACAGTATACCTGGAAATCCCCCAAGATAGTCTGGGAAATATAGAGCGAAATCAAATCGACTGTATTTTGATAAACCAGCGCTATTGCTCATCCATAAAGAAAACATCACCTTATCCAGGAGCAGACGTACCAGCGGACCATAATCTCCTAATGGTAAACATGCGAACAGAACTCCCGCTGTTATTAATAGTAAGTTGCATAAGAAGTTAAAAATGAAAAGGTTCGATCATCCAGCTATCAAGGCAAATATAAAGGAACGCATAAATTTCGAACTAAACAACGTTGATAGAGAAGATGTAGAGAATGTTTGGTGTAAAGTTAAGCATATGCTTAAGTCGATTGCGGAAAATACTCTAGGAATCAACAAAAAGCCCAAAAAAAAAACGAATGACTGACGAATGAAATACCACAACTATCGGAAGAACGTCGAAAACATAAAAATCTTAATTATGAGCTATGTCAAAAAATTAACAGGAAAATTAAAACGGCTATACGCATAGCCAAGAATGAACAAGCTACAAAATTCACAAGACGATTATAATTTAAAAAAAAAAAAATTAAAAGAAGCGGCCGGAATAACAGAAAAAACACCTATTATTTTACATAACAATAACAATGAAGCTGTATTTGATATTGAGGAAAAAAAAAAGAATATTTGGAAAGGGTATATAGAACAATTTTTTTCGGACAGCGCACAGTGTCGTGATTTCATATAACGAGTGGTCATAAATAGAAGAAGTGGTTGTAAAGAGTTGAAATTTGGCACACGTATTTTATTTGATAAAAGAAAAAAAATATTAAAATTTCAAAAACTTTGGAGCAAGGATTCGTGTCCTTCCCATATATCCTGAAATTAAAAAACGTCATAAAAGATGGAAAAGAAGTCCGAACTTTATGAAATTTTGTATAGGCATTTAGTTTGATACCCTAAATGATTTGATAAAATTTTATCCAAATCGGAGCAAGGACACGCCTTCTCAAAAATGTCCTTTTTCAAAAAATTAAAAAAAAAGTGAACAAAAAATTAAATTTTTAAATTAATTTGATACACGAAACACTTGTAACAAGAATAATGTGTGTGTCAAATTGTATCCAATTTTAATAATTTTTAACAATTTTTTATATTAATTTTTTTTTAATAAAACTTTTGGCGATTTTTTGTCTTAAATTTTTTTAAAAACGAAAAAAATTCAATGAAAAAAATTCAAATGGAAAGTAAAGTAAATGTTACTTTTTAATGTTTACACTTGTTTTATTATTTAAATAAATTATAAAAAATAATGTTTTGAACAATTTTTATTTATTAAATACAATAAAAAAGAAAATGTTAGAATTTGTTTACTCTATTCATCCGAATCACTTTCTTCAAGCTGGTTTATTAAATTTTCTTGATTATCCGCATAAATATTATTTTCCTCAATAATGAAATCATTTATTTCTTCACAACTCCTTTTACTTATATTATCTTATTTTATATGTATAGATAACTTTGGTTGAGACTGCAAAACCATTCTTTCTATTAGGTCTTTATTAGTATTTGTACGACTATTTTTTCGAGTATGGTTTAAACGAGTTTTTCTAAAAACTTTATGAGTGGCTTCTATAGCTTCCTCAGATAACATACCTACTGGAATCTTGGAGTTTTTTATAAATTCTGCTCCATGAACTAGTATTTTGTGGACAGTAACAGGCATACAATACCAAGAATATTTTTGAACATATAAATTCCATGTTTCTCTAAGCAGCTGTTGAAAATTTATAGTTTATAGTTTTTAAAATCAAAGAAAAATTTTTAATTAGTGATGGGTCAACCTGCGTTATGCTAGATGAGACATCAATGTTGCTGAAAAACCGTCTCGCAGTATTCCCATCATTTGTTGTACCAAAACCGGTTTTAACTTTATCTAGATTTAATCCAAGCTCCTTTTTAAAATCTTCCTGAATTTTAGATTTTCTTTGATTTAAAATTTGCTTATCATCATTTTTTGAAACTCTCCAAATTTTTAGAGGCAACCTGTAAGCTATGTGTAATATACACTCAAAGAATTTTATCCATGCATGTAACGTTGATAATCCGTGTTTATGTAATTCTTCTCTTTTTTTAAGGTCCCTCTCAAATACTTGAATTAAATTCATTTCAGTGGGTTTTGCACCGCAAACAAAACAAGAAGAACTGCTTTTGTTATCAGCTAACACATTAAGAGCAGCTCCATCTACCATTGTTAATCTCATGTCAAAATGAACGGTAAGGTTTTTTTTATCAGAAACATAATCAAATGTTTGCAAATTATATATTTCTTTCTCAATAATTGCCCTTGTAGTTTTAACCAAATCCGAATTTTCTTTTTCCATATAATAGCATATTGGACGACAATACCTTATTGAGGAATGTTTTAAATTATTCCATAAACTGTTTTCTGTAGCCCAGTCTAAAAATCTTAATGGAACAAATGAAGCAACAAATAAATATTCATCCCGCGAATTTGGATCATTAAACTTTTGTTTGTAATTGCTATGGCTTGAACTACCATCAAATCCCCATTTAATTTCCAAAACTACATCATTTTGGGTTTCAAAATCATTTAAATCTAATAAACTTTTGGCTGTCATATTTAAAATATTTTGTAATGATATTTTTACTGACGTTTCTGATATTGATATATTTTCCGGAATATATTTTTTCTTTGCTTTTTGTAGACTATAATATGATGGAAAACAGTTCTTGTGCACATCATTTACAACCGTTCGCATATTTTCATATTGTCTATACGATAGATCATTAATAATGCTAAAGCCTTTTCTACGGAAATAGAAGTTTCTGGAGTTGGGCTAGATACTCTTTGAACAGCTCTTCGTAATTGCTCAGGGCATGTAGACCTCACAAGATCATCTACCTTTCTTCTTTTGGTTCGTTCAGAACTTTCATTAAAGCCTACTCTTGGTCTTCCTTTACGACTTGTACTTGGTCCCTTAATAAATAAAAAAAAAATTTTATTTATTATATTATAAAAAACAAATATTCACATAATGATATAACAATGTATATATCTTCTTCTTCTTCCACTTCTTCTTCTACTTCTTCCACTTCTTCATCAACTTCTTCCACATCAAAAAATGAATTTAGCCAGAAAAAGTTTTTGTTTTCAAACACAGATTTCTTTCTGTAGCATTTTTCCCAACTTTTTTTTATTCTAGCTAGAATTGATTTAAGTCTTACAATACTTTTTTGTTGCAATTGTGTCTTAAATTTATATTCTAAATGATTTTTAATTTCCGTAAGGGCTAGGGAGTGTGTTGTATGTTTGTGCCAAATATAGAAAATTTGCCTAATTTGCACTTGCCTTGACACTGAAAAAGTGAAAAAAATTGACTATTCTGCCAAGCTCTGCAAAAGAGACCCATTTTTTTTTAATGTACATACCTGTATCAATATTATATTAAAGTATCAAAAATAAACTCGAATAAACTTTTTTTTAGACATTCTATAAACTTGTAAGTTGTAAACAATTAAAAAAATTTCTTTCTGTTTACATTCAGAATAACGGTACAAAACACATGATGAATTAAATGTAAAAAAAAATATGTTACCATATTTTAGTAATGTCATACTTTAATATTTATAAACAATTTAACTGCATTATCGACAATTTACGTTAAATTAACCCATTTGTATATACGCTATTTTTCACGTTTCTTGTGTGCATATTGCATACTTACCAAAAACTTTCAACTTTGATTGGCTATAACTTTGTCAAAAATATTTTTTTTTCAAAAATTCTTTTTGATTATTGTAATTTGAAATCTAGTTTATCAAACTGTTTCAACAGATTTTTAAAATTCCAAAAGTCGTTTTTTTTATTTTTGGCCGCTGACACCACACAGTGCAGCGGTAGCACAGTTTTAGATAGACAGACAAATTTGCTACTTACAGGAACTTTAATAACGAAACACGAATAAGAATCCGCCATATCATCATTAATAGATAGAAAAAAATCCACTGGCACTGATGAGATTCCTTCTGAAGTACTAAAGCTGATAGATACGGATAATATTGACCTACTAACAAAGTTCTTTAGCCATATATATTATACAGGACAATATCCACAAGACTGCCTTAAATCCATATTTATAACCATAGCCAAGAAAAACTGCGCAAAAACTTGTAATTACTGCAGACTTATAAGTTTAATGATCCATGCCCTGATTATATTTCTAAGAGTAATTCACTCGAGAATATACTCAAAATGCGAAAACGAGAGTGGGGGATTTCCAGTTTGGGTTTAAAGAAGAAATGGATACCCGTGAAGCGTTTTTATCTCTACATATACTGGTCCAAAAATGTAGATATGTACAAAAGGACATTTTGTTCGCCCAAGGGACAAGGAAAATCTTATTCTAGGGATCAAAATAAGAAACTTTGCCCGAGGAACCATAGCTCTAAAACGAATTCTGATGTCCCGACTTTTGACCTGTCTGTCTCACTTTGATCCATTTAGAGTGCCCCAATCGAGTCCAAATGTATGATCGACCCCCAATAACTTTGGAGAACCGACCCACCCATGCCAGTGGCATACCCCCTGGGGGTTCCCCATACAAACATTTCAAAAAATTACCATTTTTGTTTAGAATTGAGCTGACTATGTTTGATTTAATATTAAAATTAACACGCATACGTATACGTGTCTTCTACTCTACTCTGCTAATAAATAATAATAATCATACGCCTTGTCATACTATGTTATGTTATTCAAAAAGATCGATCGATAGACCACTCCATGACTGTGAGTGACTATGGGTGACTCTGCGTGACTACCCCAAAATTAATCTGTGGTCACAACAAGACTATGTGCCAAGTTTCAGATCAATTTCATGAGGGGAAATGGGGTTGCCCCATGAGAGACAGACAGACAGACAGACAGGTCAAAAGTCGGGACATCAGAAATCGTTTTAGAGGTATGGTTCCTTAGGCAAAGTTTCTTATTTTGATCCCTAGAATATGATTTTCTTTGTCACTTGAGCGATTTTTTTGGTTCCCTACAAATCGACCCCCTTAGTATAGGTCCAATATTTTTGGTATTTAAAAACACCAGGGCAAACTCATTATCATAGTGCAAAACTTTTGTATTCATAAATTTTGCATCTGACCTTGCGTGCACCTTTTTAAATTTTTTTTTTTTTAATTTCTAAACGACTCAGTGATTTTATATTTCTAACGTTAATAGCTTAGAAATTACAGAATTATACGAAATTTATTTTACTTTAAAATCTTTTTAAACAAAAAAGTTACAGTCATTTAAAATTAAAATGTACAAAGTAATTTTTAATTTTAGCAAAACACTGAGAAAGTCCATTTTCGAAGACCCTGTTCGCTGTGATGTAGTGGAAATAGAGTCGTAATTTTTTGGCTTCCGAGGTTCACTGGTATTTACTTTCAAATGAATAACATAACTTAAAAATCGGTAACCATAAAATAAATGATTTTTGGCCGCCTTCTCGAAATATGGTCCACAGTGAGCCGTACCCGTGAAGCTTTGTTTAGTATTTTTTTTCTTTTTTTGTAGCCTAGTTCCGCGAAGCCGATGGCTTGTCTGCAGATTCTAATTTTTTGGCTATTTTTTTTTTTTTTTTTTTTTTTTTTTGCAGCGACACACCAAAGCCTCTGGTGGGAATCGAACCCACGACCCCCGCATGATAGGCGAGCACGCTACCTATTCACCTACCGGGGCGCTTCAAGTTTTAATACAGAACTGCTTTATTTATTATGAAAAAGATTTAGATTTAGATTATTAATAAAGATAGTAAAGATAGTAAAGAACTTTGTGCTGCTGTTTATAACTACCAAAAATATTTGACCCAGACCCACCTTTTGTTACACCGATTGATTCAGAATCAATTTCTGAGTCGATTTAGCGATGAACGCTATTGAATTTGGTGAAATTCGGTCTCAAATTTGCTTTGTATATATTTTTTTCAAAATATAAGTGACTAACAAATATGGTCAGGATCGCTCCATTTTTCGACCTAGTCCCCATATAACTTCCGATATGAACTCTTGCATATCTGCAGCCAAAAAAATTAATAACAGTGCCACTCAAATCTCGTTTATGCTTATTTTCCATATCCACTTAGTTGGATCGAAGAGATAGGGTCTCTCAGCCATGGTATAGGGTATCGTATTGTCAGTCTAGAGAGACTATAATTTGCTTACTTGTTTATATCCAATTAGTCGGACCGAAACCCTTTCTTTAAACGCATGGTATAGGGTATTGTATAGGCTGTTAAAAGCGACTATAATTAATTTACTTGTTTTATTGATAACATAAATAGAATTCTGTTGTTATAATAATTTGTTTGCTTTAGATATGCAACTCTAACATTTGTCACACCATTTTACTTTATAGCCTGTTTGAGGGTCATAGGGGTTATGAGTCATCAATTTAACTTGAATATTATTCCTTATATGCTCGAAAATGAACACTAATTATTTCCTTAGATAAAGCTTATTTTTAGCGTAAATCTAATCTAGTTTACACTTCATATCTCACATATCAGCATATTGATAAAACAAACACTAAAATATACTATTACGTGATAGAATTTTTATTTTATTTTTATGAAATCAAATTAGTTCGATGCAATAAGTTAGTGGAAAAACACAGACGTCTATAATCTTCAGAAACAAAAAATAATAAAAATGCCACCACCACCACAACATGGACATGGTCATGGCGGAGGTCCTGGTCATGGTCATGGTGGACCACCACATCATGGAGGACCACATCCTCATGGCCCACCACGTAGAGTAATTTGTTGTTGTACAATTATGTAAGAAGAACTTCATAGATTTTTGATGTACCGCTTTATCATCCCATCTATAAATAACAAATAACAATTTGTTTCAAAAGAATTTAAGTGAATACAATTTATACATTTTTCTTCGAAATATATCATAAGTATATAAATAAGTGGAAAGTGTAATTGATGTATGTATTAGTTTTCATATAAATATATTTTATTTGTATTTTAATAAAAAAAAAATTAATTAGTTATTATGGTTATTTTTTTATTTCATAAAAAATGTATTTAGTTAATAAAATTTCGAGTTTAAAAGTTTTTAAAATACAAGAAGAAGCTTTTGTGAAAAATTTTATGGTAAAAAATACAAAACGTACGATAACACTGTGAAACAAATTCAGGCTAGCAAAAGTTAGGTCGTTTCTAAGAGTGAGGGGTGAAAATAGAGGCTAAATTAGAAGACCCGTATCGCAGCGTTTGTTTATGTTAGTTCGAATTTTTTTTTTAATCGACCTTCGAACTTTGCAGTCAAATGGTTTTTTTGCTATAACTCGTCAACTAATTGATATTTTTCAATCTGTAAAAGCTATATTATTGCTACAATGTGCAACAATTAAAATTTAAAAAAAAAATTGATTTAGAAAATTTTTGTGGTGCTTACGAAGCAAAATGTTGGAAAAATTATTTTTTTTCATCCTTTTTGAAAATATTTTCCACAAAACTAAATCTTTTTTTTTATTTGAAAATAAGCTAATACGGCCTAAGATTTTTAATGTAAATAAAACTGCATTTAAATTACATTTCTTTCCGACGTTTCGTCAATTCTTTGTTGACTTTTTCAAGGAAATTCTATTTAATATAAAAAAACATCACGTTAAAACAATTTAAAATACACTATATATATGACAATAACTTACAGTAACATGAGTATTATTTATCACATTTAAAAATTAATTTAATTTACATCCAACATAAACAATAAAAATTACATTGAACATATATTAATAATAACAAGTACTCAGCTTAAAATAATATCACAGTAAAGTTATTGTATTGCAACCCTGTAACTAGCATTAATTTTGTCAGTATCCTCTTTTAAATTCATCTTTTTTGCTTTCTGTTTGATCTATAATATGCTTCTCAGTGTCTTTAATAAACTTCATTCGAAAAGAAAACAATCATATTACAAAACTTGTGTTTTCCAGCTTAATATTAACTTATTTCTCATTTTTTATGTACCAATTTTGTTCAGTGTTGGTTTTGAAGAAACATTGAAAAAGAAATTATAAAAATATGGAAAAAAAAATATATTTTTGAAATGTTAGTTATGAAAAGTTTTAAGTAAAAAAATTAAATGAATTAAATTAATGATTTGGCCAGTTGCCGTTTAGCAGGCGGCTGTGGATCAACATCACTGCTCTCTCTAATATCTTGGTCATCGTCATCATCATCAGAAAGGTCGATAATTTCGTCCAACAGATATTCTGGAATTTCATCTTTGTCTTCCCCTTCTTCCTCGTTTTCCTCGTCTTCCTCTTCTTCAAAAGTGTTTTTATACCACCAACAAATTTCAGCGAGTATTACATCTGGAGATTTCTTTCCTCTGTACCTGAAACGAAAATAGTTTTCAATCGTTAACATGTTTAAATTGTGCACTCTGACAAAGATATTAGAAAAATCTAGGAATTCAAAATATGCTCACTCTATAGTTACCTTATTTCAAATGGAAGCGCAGTTTGGTGATAACGTTCGCCTTGCTCATCAAATTCAGTTGGCAACTGTTGAGCGAGTTGATTAAGATGCTGTTTGAAGATCAATGCTTCGGTATGTTGGTGCTAGAACGAATTCTGAGTGCAGTAATGGTAATTGGACACTTGGTACTGCTACATAAGTTGTATTCTCTGCTTTCCTTCTATTCAAAGTTTTGTGATAGTTGATACATCCATAGCAATTTTCTTCTTGATGCGGGCTGTTGTCTAACCATATCATTGGTATACCAAAAGGCATAGCCTTCTTCTTTTCACTTTTCCATTGCATAAGAGTTGAATAGCAATTAAAGCAAACTTTTTTAGGGGCATAGTTTACGTCAGTGATAAACTCTTGCGAGAAATATTGTTTATAGGCTTCCAAAAAAAAAATCACTCGCATTGCCACATTTTTCATCGCTTGCTATGAAACGTCCACAAACATTACAAAAATGGTCCATTTTACATTTTGGTTCCGACATTTTCAATACAATATATATTATACAATATTTTTTTTTTTTTGTTATTTTTATGAAACCGATGCACTTAACTTAAATCACTCACAAAATGAAATGAGTTCCAAAAAAATAATAGCGAATTTTATCACGACCGAGCGAAAATTAAAAGACATCAGCTTCGGCTGAGTTTCGAGTCTTAACTGGCTCTTCATTTTTGAAATTAGTTCGCTTGTACGAAATAACAAAAAAATCGCTGCCTGTGCGGTGGTTGAAAACAAAAAAGTTGTTTTACTAATTCCTAATTCTTGGAACTTCACTTTTTAATTACTTCTACCTAAATCGCTATTTATTTAATGGTTTTAGGATTTTTAACGCAAATTATCGACTAAGACCATTTTCTTTTCAAATTAAATTTATTGAAGAAACTGAGAAGCATATTATAGATCAAACAGAAAGCAAAAAAGACTTAGTTTTGTGGAAAATATTTTCAAAAAGCATGAAAAAAAAATAATTTTTCCAACATTTTACTTCATCAGCACCACAAAAATTTTCTAAATCAATTTTTTAAAAACTTTTAATTGTTGCACATGTCTCTAGCAATAATTTGGCTTTTACAGATTGAAAAAATATCAATCAGTCGACGAGTTATCGCTAAAAAACCATATAAGCAATATGATGAAAATCGGCATTTGACTGCAAAGTTCGAAGGTCGATTAAAAAAGGAATTCGAATTAACATAAACCAACGAAGCGATACGGGTCTTCTAATTTAACCTCTATTTTCACCCCTCACTCTCAGAATCGACCTAACTTTTGTTAACCTGAATTTGCTCCACAGTGTAATCTCTGGAAACCCTTATTTTTAAATTCAAATAATTTTTTTCAAATTATATCTAAACAATGGTAAATATTTTGATTTGTCGCTCAATTAAGGTGCATTCAGAAATTTTAAAGAAAAAAAATTTTTTTTTCGTATTTTCCATAAATACACATCAAGCTCAAAGGATACGCTTTTTCTTGAGAATATTGAGATATTTTTTAATTTCATATCTTCACTATGGTCAGATATATCTCTTTGTTCTCTATAGGGCATTTTTGTACCGTATACCACTATGTGGTCAGGGTGTAATGAGCTTGTAATGAAAATTGTAACTACAAAAAATATTTTACCTAGAGGTCCGATCGATCCAGACACACTTTTTCCGTCGATTTAGTTTTGTCCATTCGTCCGTCTGTCCGTCTGAGTGTTTATGTAAACATTGTAATGAAACTAGAGGTCGCAAATATGAATATATTTTGATGAAATTTGCTACATAAGCTTCTATCGACCATATAATGAACTCTACTGGAATTGGTAAAAAGCGAGTCATGTTCAGGTCCCCATATTAGTGACTCCTATGAGATCGACTAAAATTGCCATAAGACCCAAATTGTCATATAGATCTCGGTCAAATTTTGTTTGTGCGTGTTTTTGAAACCCATTAATCGTTAGTTCAAAAATAAACCCTATCAAACAATTCTCAGTCACAGCCCCCATATAAAGCTGCTTCCCGATCTTTCACTTAAATCTATCAAAGAACAAAAATATTGCACAGATTTTTCTCAAATTTGGTTTGTATAAGTTTTTGCCAAAAATAATTGACTGTACCAAATATGGTCAGGATCGGTCCATTTTTCGATATAGTCCCCATACAAATACATCATTCGATATGAACTTCTTCAGGTCTGAAGGCAAAAAAACTAATACAAATTTGATTTATGCTTATTTTCTATACCCAATTAGTTGGTCCTAAGCAGAGTTCAGAAAAAAGCACACACTGAATATAAAACTCGTACATATATGTAGACAAACATAGCTCAGAACAACAAAGATATATTTTTATTTTGATATCAATTATGTGTGTTTCTAAATTTTATACGGTGCCGAACACAATCATGACTGTGTTTCGTTTTAATAATTAGTTATGTACATGAACATGTTTCTATCACGTATTTTTTGTTTCGAACACACATAAACCACACAGGTAGAGTGGAGCTTTATTTCAAGTTCGTGTTCTTGTTCATTATCCACTCGCGGTCGGAAAAAATCTTAGATTGTTTTTCGAAAAAAATAATGACAACAGTTTTCGTTGTAACTGTGGATTCAAAAAAAGGAAATAATAATTTGAATAGTGGAAATTAGAAGTATAAGTACATAAATATTCAAAAAATTCAAAAATAACGATTGGTTGTTTGAACAGAGTTGTATTTTCTGAAATTAATACGAAGTAAAAGCTGTACGCTGTGAAAACTGATTCTTACTAGACTGCTCGTATTCCTGACATTAGGTGAGTTTGTTAAAGCGCATGACAAAAAGTGAAAGTACGAGTGTATGGGAGATAGACGCAGGTTCAAACCTCACGGCTGCCCTAAGTAGAAAAATGTCATATAGAAACAATCTATTCAATTAAAACATAACAATTATCACAATGTTCAATAAATCGCTGATGAAGGCTGAAATGACAGAAACCGGTCCGATTATGAATACAGTGTAGTTATGAATTTTAGAATTAACGAGAAAACCAATTAACTTTGAATTTAATTGGTATTCGGATTTTATGTTTCTGTATCGGCTACAGTTTCAAAGTGGTATCGGCCACAGTTTCAAAGTGGTAGCCGTACCCAATATTGGGTGGATGGTATCAACATAACACTCTTACTTGTTTTATATTATTTTTATTTAATGCTTGCTGTTATTCAACGATTTTTGTTTTTTCATTTGGTGCAAAAATTATTAAATTTTTAGGCGTTCCTACTCTGGGGCAAGCTATATATATCTGCCCATGAGAATAACATGAATTTTCCAAATTATATCGGGCAAAACTTAACTATTGGCCTTTAGAATATTATTTGGCAATTTTTTATTTGAGAGATTTTTGGTTCGGCCTATTTTTGATTTTGAAGATTTTGGTTTTGGCGATTTTTGTTTTGCGCAATTTTTGTTTTTGGCGATTTTTGAATTTCGCGATGCCGCCCATATTTTTCACGACTACTCACGTTGTTAATTAATACACTTGTCAAAATTTTCAAAACTGTCGCTTTCGTAGTACTTCTTATTTTTTTTATGGGTGCCTCGCCCACTAATCCCATTCCGCCCATTTATTATCCGACTACTCACATTAATATAAGATAGACTTGTACAAAGTGTCAAGGTATTCCATTTTATAGTACTCCAGTTATAAGGTATTTTATGTTTACTTTGTATGGGCGGTGCCACGCCATTTTTTGTTCGACAAATCACATTTATAATTTATGGGCTCCCGCAAAGTCCCAAGGCCCTCACTGCTATAGTACTCCAGAAATATACTTTTTAATATTTTCTGATCGCATTTTTGTCATAGATATTTTTCTAGACATGTTTCATTTTTAATCCATCAATTATTTAATTACATGATGGTAAATTAACTTATAAATAAAGGGAGTATAATAAAAACTTGGTTTTTGTGGGTTGGTTTTTATTTGTACAATACAATACAAACGGAAATTCTATATCTTTCTAATATCTGCAATACTATGTCCAACTATAACTTACTTAATAAGCGTGGAAAATGTCCCCGTTTTGCACATATTTCTTATAAACTGAAAAGTATTTACGATATACTAAAACATCTCAAATTGAAGGTTCCATCATAAATAATTTACTACAAAAAATAAGCACTTAACTCGTAAAGGTTTTAAATTTTTCACTTTTCGCAATAACAGCAATAATTTGCCTATTTGGACAGCTCACTGCTGAAAAAAGTAAATAACTTAGTTGATTGATTTAGACAACTAGTGATGCAGGATTTTATTTAAATTTACCCGATACCAAATTAAATTATGAAAACTTGAGATCTGAATATCAATTAATCGGGAATTTGGGACCATTTGAATTCAATGTGCAACGCTTAGTTGTATGCTTTCGACGAAAAGTTTACGTTTTTCTATTTGGCAACCATAAAATTCCGAAATTCGGATGGTAGGAGGCGAAATTACAACCCAACGAAGCTTAGTTTTCGATTTTGTGTTCTCTGTTAAAATTAATGTACAGACGTATAATTAATTAGTGATAATTAATCACACGTCATCCTACAGCATTAAAACAGATCACTGTGTCAGTGACTAGCGTAATTATTATATTATAATGATAAACAAGTAATGAAGTTTTGGTACAACATTTGCAATAAGACAAGTATAAATATTTAAACGTATTTTTTTTTAATTTAATCCTTTGAAATTTTGCAGTTTTTTAAAAGGAAACAAAATCACGAAATTAAAACTGCAACAACAGCTTTATTCCCATTTGTCTCCAATATCAGAAGATTATCATCTGTTTCATGTGTAATGAAATTTTTTGTTTTTTGTCGGACGTTGTTTTTATTTGTAATGAGTTTCTTGGCCGATTTATTTCCAAATATTAAATAAATACCAATGATGAGTTTATAATCAGTTCTTCTTCTTTTAATTAAAACTTTGTTTGAGTAAAGTTAAATTAAGCTCCATTACTAAAAAAAAATTAATAAAAAAATGCTGCACATTGTGAATTTGTATGTTGAAGAAAAAGCCCATGAAGAGGTTTTTAATGATGTGGAGGACCATGCGGAGGTGGTCCGTGATGTGGAGGACCATAATGGGGTGGTCCTTGATGTGGTGGACCATGATGTGGTGGTCCTGTATGTGGTGGCCCATGTGGGCAAGGTGGTCTCGTATGTGGAGGACCATGATGTGGTGGACAGTGTAAACAATTTCGATCCATTATTTAAATAATTTTAGTCAATTCGACTAGTTGCTGTTAAATGCAAACGCTTACTATTTGTTAGAATCATATGGAATCGAATTTATAATAATTTATCTAAGATAAGAAATTTGTTTTGTGATTAACATTAACAGCAACATGACTTATCAGTAAATATTATTTTGCTTTGTAGTTATATTCACAAATTGCTAAAAAAAAAAAAAAATAAAACTTGTAAGAAATATATTTACTTTATGCTAAATGATAACGAACGATAGTTCCATAATTTATGGCAAAAAATTTGAAAACGAATAATTCTTATGAAAATTGTTGACATAAACATAAATCTTTTCTTACTTTTTTAGCAAGTAGAAACCGAAATGAGAAAACAGAATATGTGGCTACTAAGATATCGATACAAAAATCGATTTTTAAGTTCTAATGTTGAGGATATAATCTTGTATAAGAAATGTGTGTCCTCGCGTCTGTCTGAATATCGACATTAACAGATCGCAATTGAAAATATATCTAGTTAATACTAGCAGAGCCCTGTCCTCGAAATTCAAGAGCAAATTCTAGGAAATTTTATTTTTTCATTTAATAAATAATTTTATAAAAGCTTAAAGGTATGCTAGTCAATTTTAGCCTATTTGCAATTGAACACTTTTGAAATAAAACACATTAAATTTCGTTATAAAAATTTGTTTAGCACACAGAATATATAAATGGGTTTGTTAACATATAATTTTGAAGGAGCCTAAAGATATGCACAATTCAACACAGGGCTGTTGATATTTATAATAAATGCACACACAGTATATGTGTTATGTATGTGTTAGTAGCAACTTTAAATGAACATTACTCCAAAAAAAAAAATGTTCCAGAAAATGCAAATCTGTAAGTCTAGTGGACAGCTAAAAAGAAATACATTTCAAATGAAGTATGTTTGGTCAAAATCAGTTATTAACTAAAAATTTTATATCGCTCAGAAGAAATCGCCGTGCCTATTAATATTAATTTCTTAAACTGCTTGTTTTTTTCTTTTCAGAGCATTCTGAAGCCCCCTTATGTTATAGAATGCTGAAAATTGACAAACTTATAGCGCCAACCAACAGAAGAACCTAACGAAGACGAATTTTTGATTTTCGGTAAGTTGACGAAAGGGCGTGGTAATTTTAATTTTTGTTATTTCTCTATGTTTGTTAGGAGATCTTATAGAGAAGTTTGTTCCTTCCAGGGCTTTCTAAAGCTCCCCGATCACCCAAAAAGCATAAATTTGGCACAGATACAGTGCGTACCATAAAATGCTGCATAATGAAGGCCGATTTTAATTTTCCGTTTGTGGGCAGGGGGCGCACAGTGGACCATATTTTGAGAAGGCGGCCATTAATCATTTTTTTTGTTACCGATTTTAAAGTCATGTTATTCATTTCAAAGTAAATACTAGTAAACCTCGGGAGCCAAAAAATTCCGACTCTGTCTCAACTATATCACAGCGAACAGGGTCTTCGAAAATGGGCTTTCTCAGTATTTTGCTAAAATTAAAAATTTCTTTGTAAATTTTTATTTTTGAATGACTGTAACTTTTTTTTTAAAAAATTTTGAAGTGAAATAAATTTTGTATAATTTTGCGGCTTCCATACTATTAATGTTAAAAATGTAAAATCACTGAGTCATTCCAAAATTTAAAAAAAAATAATTTAAAAAGGTCAAAATTTTCCGGAAATCTCCTACTTAATAGAGCATAACTCCTGCCAGTCAAAAGCAATCAGAAAAAATCTTACACTCTTCTATAGTCCCAACCCTCCCCAATACTCCTATATCCTATTATATACCCGCCACTTTCCGCCCGTGTGCACGAGAACAATATTTCTGACCCAAGGTTAGATATTTTCTGCAAAATTTATGAATACAAAAGTTGTCCACTATGTGGTTAAGATATATTAAGTTTGAGGTGATGTTTGTAACTGCCAAAAATATTGGACCTTTATCCATCTTTTATTATACGGATCGACTCAAAAACACTTTCTGAGTCGATTAAACAATGTCCGTCAGTCCGTCTGAATGTTATGAAAACAAAAGTTGGTCGTACCGGTGCACCGCGGTGTATTTTTTTGCGTGTCGGTAGAGGTGTCAGGAGTTGTTATATGCTTATAAAAAAGGGTTGAGATATAATGCGCTTAATTGTTACAGGTACATTTACATAGGTATCTTTCAAAAACATTAATAGTCTGAATTAGAGTTATATAGTTTAAATACCTGACAAAACTATTGCGACATAGCCCTTTAAGATATGTGCAGGTATGCTTCACCTTTTAAAAGGGGTTAGGGTGTGGGTTTTTATGCTTCTAAAAGTGGTAATAAAAGATAAAAATTTTTATTTTACATAATTGCAAGAAAGAGTATTTATAATAATGTTTCCACAATTATTATTCATTACAATTTGTGCAATGGCTAAGTACTGTTACAGAGATCTGGCAGATATTTATTTTCAACGAAATGATGTAGACGATGTAATTTTGCACATAGTGTGCAACGACTTCTTTAAGAATTGTAACCTAGAAGACATTGAAATGCACAAAGGAAAAATTACTAATTTTGCATCGAATTTGAAAAGACGGTACATTGAATGCTCTCATAGCAAGGCAAAGATGTACAAACGTTACCAAGACTGGTTAATAAAGGAACTTATTTTTGAGAGTGCATCTACAACTGCCAACGAAAGTGGAAAAAAGTGTCGACCAGCAAAACCAATTAACGGATGTAGTGAAAGATCTCGAAAGCGCAAGCTGGAGAATATCAATGAAGAAATTTCTCAAAGAATTATTTAGGATTCATTTTTGCACCAAATTCAACCAACCCAAAATAAAAAAAATAAAATTTAAATAATTGAAAAAAATAGTAGAAGCGAGCGCAAGGCGCACAAAGAGGATTTTGAAAAGCATTCCTACACCAATTGAAGATAAGAAATTTACGCCGGGAGAAGCGTTCGCCCTATTTTTTTTTTTGGATTTGAAATTGACCAAAAACCAATATAAGGAATTGCGGAAGCGAACCAATGAAAAGAATTGAGGGATTTTTCCAGAGTATCGAGATTTAGTTTCTGCCAAAAAACAATGCTTACCTTCACAATCTGCTACTAGTGTCTCTTCAACATCAGCAGAAATTAAATTGCAAGATTTCCTTGAACATACTGCAGAATGATTGCTAAATACGCTTGATACTGATCATTTAAAAAAATTGGTAATGGCAGCATTACTTTAATTTCTAAATGGCGATGTGATGGATCCTGTGGTCAGAAACAATACAAGCAATTTAATGCCGAAAATTCATCAGATGCTAATTTATTTATGGTATCTTTCGTTCCATTGCGCTTAACAAAAAGGTATAGCGTCTTAGAGCCGTCAACTAGTAGAGCAACAGAAATTGATATATGGAAAAATGAAATTCCTTCTTCAACAAAGTATTGCAGACCAATAAAATTTGCATTTAAAAAGGAAACCAAAGATGTCATAATTGAAGAAGTTGAAAAAATAAAAGATCAAATTAAGGAACTTCAACCAGTAATATTTAAATTTGATGGCGAAGACATTGAAGTACATTTTAAAGTGTGTCTCACAATGATTGATGGAAAAGTTGCGCAAGCTTTAACTGGAACAAAGTCAACGTCAAGCCGCATTATATGACAAAAGACGTCAAGTCAATTAAGCCAACTTCCACCAGAAGACGATAGTTTTAAGGAAGCCTACGAATTTGGAATGTCCCCTCTTCATGCTAGAATACGTTTCATGGAGCATATTCTTAAATTGGGTTATGATTTGGAATTTGGTCCGTTAGGCGAAACAGTGAGAAAAAGCAAAGAAAATTAAGAAAAAAGAAAGCAAAAAAAAAACAAATTCAACAAAAATATTTACAGCTAGGTCTCGTAATCGACCAACCAAAACAAGGGGAAGGAAACAGAAATGATGGAAATACTGCAAGGAGATTTTTTTCCGATCCGGAAACTGCAGCATCTATCACAGGTGTAGATCATGAATTAATAAGACGATTAAAAATCATATTACAAGTTCTAGAATGCAGCAGAAAGATAAATGCAAAAAAATTTGGAGAGTACGCCAATAAAACAGCTATACTTTATAATGAAATATACTCTTGGAGATATATGCCATCCACAGTTCATAAAATTTTGTACCGTGGGGAACAAATAATTCAAAACAATAAGCTACCAATAGGAGATCTATCTGAAGAAGCGCAAGAAAAAAGGAACAAAGACTACAGATTCTTTCGCGAGCACAACACAAGGAAAATGTCCAGATGTTGTTCTAATGAAGACCTTATCACTATTTTGTTGTGCACTTCAGATCCATATATGTCCAGCATTCGTCAAAAATGGAAAACTACCTCTATTGAATTAGACGAAGAAGCTAAACAACTTCTAGAAGATGAAAATCAAGGCTATTTAGAAGAAATTTTTACTAAAATTGGTTGATTTAAAGTACTTTTTCATTAAACTAACAATAAGTTACACTTTTTTTTATATAGTTAAAAAATTTTCTTGATTTAAAAATTTATATATTTTGTAAATTTACAATAAAAATTGTTATATTTCATAAATTTACCATAAAAATTGATATAGAAATATTTAAAAAGACATTAAAAAAAAATTTTAACTAAAGCAAAAACATACGAGTTTTTCATTGAAACTTCTCTATCTTGAACCAATATCAGGTAACTTTTACGTTCGCTGCTTAATAAATTATATTTTAACTCGGGATCTTTCAAAATAAAAACAACCTTTGGCTCTTGTGCACATTAGGACTAAAAAGTTTACGGGGGCCAAAGTTTGGCATTTTCTGAAAAAATTAACTTAAGAAATTGTTAAAAAGTATTAGTTGTAAAACTGACCGAAAAATAAGACATTATATTAAAAAAAAACCTTTTTTTACCTTTTAACACTTCAATTTTGTACTAAAATTTAACTACAAATGAAAATGTATTTTAAACCCTCCGTAACTTTTTTTTGTCGAGAATTACGTTTTATAGCAAAACTTAAAGGCTAAAGTCTTACCTACCAAACAAAAAAAAAACTGCATATCAAAATTCCAATCCGATCAAAAGTTATAGATTTTTGACCGCCTTCTCGTCAAAGAGTCCACTGTGGTGCGCAGCAAAAGCGTTTTTAAGAATGAAGTACTTTCTAGAGATGGAGACGCTATCGATACCATTGTTTCGACCGAGATACCAAATCCAGAAGATTCGCCTACACAACACAATATCGTATTGAAGCAACCAATATCGTATCGGAGCCAACATTGTTAACTTTCCTTGCATAAAATGTGGAAACCATATAAAATGCTGATGGCTATGCCAGGTACCAACGTAAAAATGTAGACTGCTGTAGGATTATAGATCAATGTATTGTGGAAGTATTTGCCTCAGTTTAAAACGTTAAAAATTTAATTAAGTACGTCTATAAAGCTCATGTGCAAATTAGGGAACAACGAACGTTAAAACACGATGGAATTACAGAAACAAATAGCCGAAATTTGTCAAAACCAATGCACAATCAGTGACATGTATCATACGCCTTGCAGTGTTCCATCAAATCAACAAAATTTATATTTCAGACAGGACAATGTTCATCAAGCGGTCAGTAATTTATCTCTGACAGACTCTACTCTTATGGCATGGTTTCAACTGAATCAGAACAATGTTAATGTGCGCCAATTATACTACACCGAAGTATCAGAATATTTTATCTTCAACAAGAAAACAGGCTGAAAAGATCGAACTAGAGCCGGTAGTAATTTGATTGGGCGAATGTATACCGTAAGTGTATTTGAAGGTGAAAAATACTACCTGCTGTTGCTTCATATTTGTGGTGCAACATGGTTTGGTCATTTAAAAACTATCAATCTGATAATATAGCCGAGCTTCAAGGACTTAGCTATCCCCTTTAGACTCCTACAAGATGATTCAGTTCGGGAATCAACTTTAGAACAGGCTGCTGTTATGAGCATTCCTCATACACTCAGGCAAGTTTTTGCTTATATTTGTGTATTTGGCAGTCCTATAGATACGAGAAAGCTATGGGAACATTTTTAGAATAAAAATATAATGAGTTTGGGTGTGAGCAGCAGCTCACACCCATGCTCTCAATTTGCCTTAAAGATACCTTCTTAGAATCTTCCTTACAATATAGAAGAAGTTTTTAGCATAACCGAAGAGAAAGTAGGCTCGAATCGTTCCTCAACACAGAACAGAAAATGGTTATTCAAACAATAATGAATGCAATTTATGTTCAAAAGAATAGTTCAAACTGTGTTTTCCTCGATGAACCGGGAGGAACTGGGCAGATCTATTTGAACAAAACTTTTCTGAGTATCATTAGAGGAAAATTGATATTGTATTGCCCGTAGCATCGACGGGAATTGCTGCGAGTCAATTAAAAAGCGGTGGCTCCTATCACTCCAAAGTACGCTAAATGCCGTTGATATATTATTAAAAGCTCTAATGAAAAATTAAAATCCTATTGGTGGCAAAGTGTTCCTACTTGGAAGCAAGGTTCAGAAAATTCACACATGAAACACACAATGTTCTGTTCAAAAGCAGCCAACACATATCTTTATTTTCATATCAATTATGTGCGTCTCTAAATTTTCTACGGTGCCCAACACAATCATGACTGTGTTCGTTTTAATATTTCGTTATTTACACGAACATGTTTCTATCACGTACTTTTTGTTTCGATCACACATAAACCACACAGATTTGAGTGCTGATTTATTTGAAGTTCGTGTTCTGGTACGTGTACTGAAAAAAAAAACAGAACATGTACAATAAACAGGTTCGAGTTCAGTTATATTTTAAGTCGTGTTGTGGCTCGTGTACTAAGAAAAAACAGAACATGTACAATAAACAGGTTCGAGTTCAGTTATATTTTATGTCGTGTTCTGGCTCGTGTACTAAGAAAAAATAGAACATGTACAATAAACAGGTTCGAGTTCAGTTATATTTTAAATTCGTGTTCTGGTTCTTGTACTGCGAAAAATTGAAACATCAATTCGCGATCTGATACACCCCGATGAAAACGACAACAATTGTTTCAACCAAATTTATTAAAATTTTATTGACCCTTTTTTATGACTTACGTTGCAAATTGTTTACAATTGTCAAATATGTTAAAATTTTATTGGCCATTTTTTTGTGATTTACGTTGAAATTATTTACAATTATTTTTTATTGACTGGTTTTTATTTTAATAAAATATGGTAATAAAATACTTAAGACACAAAAACTATTTAGCATCATAAAAGTTGCACTTGTTGGTTGTTAGGTTTTTTTGCATTACCCACCCCTATTTTCGCAACCAATAAGTGTCATAGACGAAAAACCCAATTTTGCGGCATAAAAGACACCCTTGTTGTTTGTTATGATCTTTTGCAAACATTTTTTTTTTTGGTAACAAATAACTTTAGACACAAACAAATTTTGCATCATAAAAAACACAATCACCCACCCTTAATTTGCGAACCAATTAGTGTCAATGCACAATCCTTTTCTCAATGATTTTTATGATAATAAATATAACCATAAAAATAACCCAAAAAAATATTTTCATATTTTATTGTCCCTTTTTTATGACTTACGTTACAATTGCTTGCAAGTGTTACAATTTCACGCAATTGATTTTGCAATAAATAGCGAGTGCGTGCGTCATTTATTCATTAAAAGTGGTTCAGTTTTTCAGTTAGTGTGTAAATTTCAAATATTTTGTGAAAATTAAAAAAATTGGAAAGCAATAACAGAAATAAGTTTTGCTATAAAAAATACGCAACTTTTAATAGCGAAACGGAAAAATTTACACGTCTGATTGAAACCTGCAAGAAAGATTTAAGTGCAGTGTGCAGTTTTTGTATCTTAAGTATTTTATTACCATCTTTTATTAAAATAAAAACCAGTCAATAAAAACAATTGTAAATAATTTCAACGTAAATCACAAAAAATGGCCAATAAAATCAGATCGCGAATTGATGTTTCAATTTTTCGCAATACAAGAACCAGAACACGAATTTAAAATATGACTGAACTCGAACCTGTTTATTGTACATGTTCTGTGTTTTCTTAGTACACGAGCCAGAACACGACTTAAAATATAATTGAACTCGAACCTGTTTATTGTACATGTTCTGTTTTTTCTTAGTACACGAGCCACAACACGACTTAAAATATAACTGATCTCGAACCTGTTTATTGTACATGTTCTGTTTTTTTTTTTTAGTACACGTACCAGAACACGAACTTCAAATAAAGCAACACTCAAATCTGTGTGGTTTATGAGTGATCGAAACAAAAATTACGTGATAGAGACATGTTCGTGTAAATAACGAAATATTAAAACGAACTCAGTCATGATTGTGTTGGGCACCGTAGAAAATTTAGAAACGCACATAATTGATATGAAAATAAAAATATGTGTGTGTTGGTCTAAGTTATGTTTGTTTACATATATGTACGAGTTTTTTATTCAGTGTTTGTTTTTTTCTGAACTCTGCTTGGAAGTAATTTTTGCCAATGTTTTCCAGAAGTATTTCGTGCTCGCTATGGTACAAACCTCATCAAAATATTCTGCTCGCTGACCGATGTTTAAAATTTTACTGCTAAAAACCAATATTGGAGCTGTGGCCGATTCATCATACACAGATTGAATTTTGAAGATGAGCAATACGGAGTTATGCTCGGAGTTTGGGGAAGATGTAATTGAAATACCAAAATAAATGATAGAGCAAGACTCCTCGTAAAGAATACTTTTGGATCAATATTGATAGCTTTTGAAGTGCAAAGTTATTTAAAATATGCAATTCTTTGCACAAAAAATGAAGAAGTATGCCAAATTAACGAAGAGGTGTTGAACATTTTAGATGGAGAGTTTTGACTTTCCTGAGTGTAGACATAGTGGAGTGCGATAGCATAGCCGAAAGAGAAAATTAACCGCTAGTATTTTTAAATAGTCTTCCATTGTCCGTAATCCTACCACATAAGTTAAACCTCAAAGTAGAAGCAATAATCGTGCTGTGCACAATTTAAAAACAAGGAAAGGACTCGGCAAAGGCACAAGATTTCAAGATACAAAACGTACTCAAATTTAGTATGTGAAACAATATTGATTAACACTGCTCAAAGAAGCTCCGCACTTGTACCATGAATTGACCTGGCTCCAATTAATCCTTACCTTCCATTTATCATGCGTCGAAGACAGTTTCCTATAATTAATAAAGCGCAGGGTCAAACATTGGAAAAAGTCGTAATATTACTGCCAAAACCCGTGTTTAGGCCATGGATAAATTTATGTTGCATTTTCAAGGCTGAGGTAAATGATATTGGAGTCAACGTGATTTTTGCCGGAGGATAGCAAGGTATGCTCCGTAATGACAGTTTTTAAATATTTTCAAGAAATATTGTGTACAAAGAAGTTCTTTGTATTTTTTATAGTTAAATGAAATTGATGGTAAATGATGTTTGTTTATTTGTTTAATTGTTTGTTTGTTTGTACCTTATAGGAGACCAAACCTCTGGACCGATCTTCCTGAAATTTAACAGCATTTAACTGGGACTCTTGCAGGACTCGACCACGCCCACTTTTACGCCCACTTTTTTAAAATTATGTAATTGCTCCCATATAGTTTTTAACAGATTTACTTAAAATTGTATACACATTATACTCCAGGCGAGGTAGAAATAAACATTTCTTACGCCACGCCCCCTTTCATGCCCCTTTTCACGCCAAATTTTGTTTGAAAGTTTTAACTTTTTGTTCTTTGTACAAATTTGTTCCTTCCAACGGATTTTTTTTTTGTAGTATATTGCTCTTAATACTGTTAACGTCGCCATACAACTATGAACCACGCCCACTTCACCGCCTCCTTTTTTTAATTCAGATACTTACTTATACCACTAACAATGTTTGCTATACAAAATACTTTTTTTGTAATATGTATTTACCTAAAGTTTTATACACTTTTTATCTACAAGTAAGGTAGCCATACATTTTTTTATTATCAAATCCCCCTTTTTCGCCCCATTTTACCTTAAATTATAATAAATCTGCTTTCAATCTATATATATAAAAATGAATGTGTTTTGTTTGTGCTTTATAGGAGGCCAAACCCCTGAACCGATCTTCCTGAAATTTTTACAGCGTGTTACTGTGACTCTGGAAGGAATAATAGGCTATATAAATTTTTGATTGGACAAAGGGGCGAAGTCGCGCCAATAAAACCCAAAATTTGAGATCGTCATATCTCGGGAATTTTTTTACCTACGCCGATCATTTTGGTACATATGGTATTGGCATGAATAGAAATATATACCAGAAGAAAAGTGGGCGGGATCACGCCCCTTTTTAGAAAAATAAAAATCTTAAAATTTTCTAAACTACTGGAAGGATCGTCATGAAATTTTCACAGAAGGATATTTTTGCGAAATAAAAAGTCCTTAACTATATAAAGTTGTTAGTGTGCAAAGAGGCGTGGTCCCGCCCACATAACCCAAAATTTAAAATCGTCATATCATATAGAAATAGTACTACAAGAAAACTGGGCGGGACCACGCCCTTTTTAGAAAAATTAAAATCCATAATAACTTCTATTAAGCCCTTGACTATATAAAGTTGTTGGTCCAATAATTAATTCTAAATTAAATAAATAATATTTATTTAATGTATAAATATTTTTTTTTTATTTTATTTAAAACGATGAGAGGTAGCAAAGCACACCGGGTTCAGCTAGTATTTAATAAATTTAAATTGAATAGAAAAATAAAATCGTATTGAAAAATATAAAATTGGAAACCATTAAGGTGGTGGTCGATCTGCCATACGGGGAGTACGTCATAAACGTTTACATATTTAATTTATAAATTTATTTCTTGATTTTTAAACTTTTGCTCTTCAGGTAGTATAAGCATAATTTTCTTAGTCGATTTGAAGATTTCCATCCATATGTCTATGAGGCCATGTAAACTACAGGCTGCAAATGGACATACATATATTTGAATGAAACTTGATCAAGGCGCAAGGACTTTCGCTATTGAAACTGGTGGAAATTCATATATAGCTTATTTAGTTAGTAACCCGAATTTATTTCGATATATTAAAACGGAATAACAAAATGATATAGAGGGTCCGCCATTTAACGTTTTTTTTTTTTCAACTAGTGCTTATTTCGTGAATGGTAACACTTAGCTCATGTCTGATTTGACAGATAATTAGTTTTATTCTTCCGCTGAACGAATATGGTTGTGTATATGCTTGAACAACGCTGCGAAATATTGCGACATTACTTTGAAAATCATGGTAATGTTGCAGAATGTGTGCGAAAATTGCGTACGGATTTTGGAAGAAGAGAAGCACCGTCAGCTCCGTGTGTTCGTTATCTTGTGAAAGATGTGAAAGAAACTGGTATCCTCATCGATAAACCAAAGCGTGAAAAGCCAAAAAAAGTGCGTACACCCGAGAATATTGCTGCTGTGGCAGAAAGTGTGCATGAAGCGCCATCAACATCAATTCACCGTCGTTCTCAAGAATTGAACATTTCGAAGGCATCATTGAGACGAATTTTGCATAAAGATCTTGGTATGACGCCATACAAAGTCCAATTGGTTCAGGAGTTGAAGCCAACTGACCATCCAATGCGTTTTCGCTTCGCTAAGTGGGCCTGCGATCGACTTACAAAAGAAGCCGATTTTGCCAAAAAAAAATCATCTTTTCAGATGAAGCTCATTTTGATCTTGGCGGGTATGTAAACAAGCAAAATTGTCGCATTTGGGGCACAGAAAACCCGCACGCATACATTGAAAAGCCGATACACCCAAAACGAGTCACTGTTTGGTGCGGCTTTTGGTCCAGAGGCATAATAGGGCCATTTTTTTTCTCGAAAATGAGCAAGGAGTGGCCGTTACAGTCAATGGCGATCGTTATCGAGCAATGTTGAACGAATTTTTGTTCACAAAAATTGAAGAGGAGGATATTGGCAACATTTGGACTCAACAGGACGGCGCTACGTGCCACACAGTCGAAGCTACACTCGATGTTTTGCGCCCTGATTTTGAAGATCGCATTATCAGCCGCAGAGCTGATGTCGTTTGGCCACCTCGGAATTGCGATTTGACACCGTTGGACTATTATTTGTGGGGGTGCCCTCAAAGATAAGTGTTACGCCAACAAGCCAGAGGCAATTGACGTTTTAAAGGACAATATTCGTGAAGCCATTGGTGAAATACAGCTGCACACAATCGATAATGTGCTTAAAAATTGGACCGATCGTGTAGGCTACTGCATGGCCAGCCGAGGCAGCCATTTGAATGAAGTTATTTTCCATTATTAACCGGAAGGATTGTACTTTCAAATAAAAAAAGAAATTTGAGATAATATTCAGTAGTTTTTTTTTATAGCATTTTCAAAAACAAAAATTTGTTTTGGCGGACCCTTTATATCCTGTGCAGAGTCGTGTGGAGGGTACAGAGAGCTGGAAAAGGTTACTCGCTTCAAAATTTTCAATACCATGAAAGAAATTTTATGTAAAAAAAATAAAGAAAAAATAAACGTATAAATATTTAAATGTCTAGTTCTTGGCATTATCTATCATATTAAGAGGCTAGGCGATTTTTTGTGACCGATGTTTTGTTCTACCGTTTTATCCCGATTTTGACCAAACGTATATTTTTGTAAGGTATTTCTTCTTAGCCGTTTTGCAGATTTACAGATTTTTAAATTTTTTCCTTTATTTTGAGTAAATTGCATTTAAAAATGCTACTAACACTTACATAAAATTATATAATGCTATGTGTGTGTTTATTAAATTTGTTAATGTGTTTGTAATAAAAATTGGTTTTTTTTGTGTGGATTTGTGAAAAACTAAAATTTCGTAGAATTTGCACTCGAATTTTGAGGGCTGGAATCTGCTAGTTCTATTAAAAGCACAATTAAACAATTTATGAAAAACATTTATAGTATTAAAATCTATATATTTATATTTCTCTTTTTTCTTTCTTTAATTTACACCCCTATACCAGTCTTTTGTCAGGGCATAATGAGTTTATACATCTAACCAAGACCTGTCTTTCATTATATGGATCGACTCAGAATAATTTTTTGGGTAAATTTAGTGTCCATAAGCAAATAGTATGCTCAAACTCGGAAAATTATCGGTAAAATTTGGAAATGTTTATTTGTGTCACTTACTTAATATAACAACTAGCTGAACCCGATGCGCCTCGCTACACCCATCGCAACGAAATAAAAAACTGGGAATATATTTTATAGAAAACTATTTTATTTATATTTGGCGATTTTAATTTTTTTTTTTTTGATTTTTGTGTGTGTGATTTCAAATTTTGGCGATTTTTGATTTTGGCGATTACTGCTTTTTATTTGTATTTGTATTTGGCGATTTTTGCATTTTGCGATTTTTGACTTTGACGTTTTTTGATTTTTTTTTTTAGTTTTGTCCGATTTTTGATTTTGGTGTTTTTAGTTTTTTTTTGTTGCGATTTTTGTTATTCGCGATGTTCGATTTTGGCGATTTTTATTATTCGCGATTTTGGGTTTTGGCTATTTTTGATTTTGGCTGTAGCAATTTTTTTATTCGCGATTTTTGATTTTGGCGATTTTTGACTTGGCAATATTTGTTTTTTGCGATTTTTGATTTTAGCGATTTTTGATTTTGCAGTTTGAAGCTTTAGCGATTTTTGTTTGTTGCGATTTTTGATCTTGGCGATTTTTGATCTTGGCGATTTTTGGTTTTGGCGATTTTTGATTTAGGGTATTTTGTTTTTTTTTTTTTTTTGCTATTTTATTAATCGCAATTTTCGGTTGAAGCAATTTTTGTATTGTTTTTATTCAAAATTTTGGATTTTGAGGATTTTTGTTATTCTCGATTTTCGGTTTTGGCGATTTTTGATTTTAGCGATGCCACTCAAATTTTTCACGTCTCTTCCATTGGTAAGTAATGTACTTGTCAAAAGTTTAAAGACCGTAATATCTATAGTAACACATTTTTTTTTTGTGTAGGAGGAGCCACGCCCATTATTCCGATCCCGCAAATTTTTCGGGCAACTACTAACATTAATAACATATCAACTCAAACAAAAGCTAGTCAGATAATATTTTTAATTTTGCCCTATTAAGAAAAACATTACAATCACATTTAACTCCGTTTTAGCAGAGATTTTATATTTTTGAAATATTTTTCTCAGAAATCTTCAAGTTACAAGAGAAAAGATTTTCCTTCAATATCTATTGATATTTGCAATAAATTCTTTCGAAAAAAAACAATTATGTTGACTACTTCAATATGCACTAAGCTATACGAAAATTTCATTCTTTTAGCTGTATTCGTTAAGCGGTAACAACAATTTGAAACGAAAAACTCTAGAAAACAAATTATAAATCATACAAAAAAAACTAATTTAAAATAAAAATGTAAAAGATTTCAGAAATGATGAGGGCCAAAATGCTTTAATGTTATACTTTTCCCCGATCTGATAAAATAAAAATAAAATTCATAACATTCTCATATTTCAGCTGCAATAGGATGCGTTTATTTATGAGTTTAAATTTTTTTAAAATTAGAATCGTTTGAAACTTTACAGTCCTTTAAAGGGGAAGTGACAACACGAAATGAAAAACTCTTCAACGCAGTTTTACTCCCCTCTGTCTCTTACTTCAGACGATTGCAATCTGCTTCGTGTTCAGCGACATCTTTTATTTTTTGTTGGAAGTTGTTTTAATTGTAATCCTTTTATTGGCAGATTGATTTCCAAAAATGTTCAGTTTGTGATTAAATAAATACAAATGATGAATTTAATATCAGTTGTTCTTTTTTTATTGAAATTTTGTTTGAATTAAGGTAAATTATGCTCTATTACCAACAAAAAAAAAAAAAAAAAAAACAGTGACAAATTAAAAGGTGCTGCATATTTTGAATGTGGATATTGTGGTGGGCCTCTGCGGGAGCTTTTATTTATGATGAGGTCCATGATGGGGTGGTCCTTGATGCGGTGGTCCATGTGGGCAAGGTGGTCTTGTATGTGGAGGACCATGGTGTGGCGGACACTGAGGACAAGCTTTATCCATTATTTAAATAATTTTAGCCAAATCGACTGGTTGCTATTAAATGCAAACGAATACTATTTGTTACAATCGAATGGAATATGTTATATATTTATTTAACTAAGATTAGAAATTTGGATTGTGATTCATACGTTTTATCAGTAGATATAATTTTGGTATGTTGTTAAATTTAATAAATTAATAAAAATAACAAAACCTGTAAGAAAAAAATGTACATACATATATTTACCAGCTATGTATGTATATTTACTTTATGTTTATTGACAACGAAAATCTGTCTGCGTTTTTAACATAAAATATAGTTTCTATTATTTTTTAAATGAGAAAATGGAATCTATGGCTACTAACACTGCATTACAAAATTCGTTTCTTAAGTTCCAATGTTGAGGATATAATTTTTAATTTTCTATAAGAAATATCTGTCCGTTTTTCTATCTAGAGCCTCAGACAAATAAAAATATATTTAGTTAAAATTTAGTATATAAGCATCACTTTCTGACTCGATTAAGGGATGTCCATACATCTATCTGCCCATCTGTCTGTGTGGCCATGTAAACTACAGGGCGCAAATGGAAACATATTTGAATAAAATTTGGCACATAAGTTTGTTTAATGTACAATGACCTTCATACATCTGTAATTTTCTAAAATAACCTCGTATGTCTCTATTTCTAATTAGTATTATTGATAGTTTAATTTTCAATGGTCTTTAAAAGGCTGGAAAGTTTTTGGAAAACAAATTAACATTTTCGACTATTTAGTTTGAGATACATGTAAAATAATCAATATCACTCTTTGCTATTATCTCTTACATTTATCGTGTCAAATCTTACAAATATTTTGAAAGCTATTAAAATTTTCAGAACAATCTTATGGTGATAGGAATTTGTTTGGGGTCTATATAGGGTAAGGAAAAATTTTTTAGTTCATGATATATTACTTGGTATAATTAGTTATTTTTTTTAGATAAGAAATTATTTTCTGCTTTTTAGTCTCATGTGAGTGATATTTTGCAGTCGATCTTAAACATCTTGATGAGATTATGTTAGAGATAAGCGGCAAATATCACGTGTATTTCGGTTTTTCTTTATCTGACCATATTGGAATTATCAAATTGTTAAAACTTCCTAAAAATAATATGTATATTAGATCTATGCCAGTCAATGGCTAGAAATATGATCTGATGGTTTTGGGAGACCAACTTCATGAACAGATACCGTGTCTTAATCAGACTATTTAAATATATTATAATTTATTAGAAGATTACAGATTAAATATGAACCATGAAACCAAAAGTAAATACTTAAAAGTAAATGAAGAAAATGAAACGGTGTGCAAAATTAGAAAATATCCACAAAAGAGAAAGAGACCCCTTCAAAATATTCACTACTAGGAAAAAATAATATGTTAAAAAACAAAAGAAAAAATAAAAAAATTTTTTATTTAAATGTCTAATTCTGTGAAGTTTTCTATTAAAGAAATAATTAAATATTGAAAGTTCAGGTTTTTTCTATAGAGAGCTGAGAGAAAGAATAAGAATAATTTTTAAAAAAATCGTGTCAGTCCTATCACAGGGGAGATGTGTAAACATCTAGTAATTGAAGATTTTTTATGCCACTTTTTTAAAATCAAACTGAAAGCGTCATCTATGTATCACTTATAGCAATCAACTGCAGGGGCTCTGCTAATATAAAAACGTTTATTATTATTTACTATTTCAACAGGTTAATTTTAATTTTTTCGTTTTCTTGCTTTCATTTTTCATTTTTCGTTTTTCATTTTTAATTTTTAATTTTCATTTTTTATTTTTAATTTTTTAATTTTTCGT
>OY821521.1:183554413-183721913 GCA_963682025.1 Cordilura impudica
AGCTATTTAGGGAAGAGTCACCAACCCTCATCAGTAATCAAAAACAGTAGATAGTTTGTTTGGAAAAAAGTTAAATTCATATATATTTGCTGAAAACAACCAAACGAGAATTCGAGCAAATAATTATAGTATTTAAGCCTCTTCCAATATAACAAACTAAAATATAAAGCCACTTTGAAACAAATATCTGTGGTCACAAGCGATAACCGCCTAAGTCGACTTAAGAACGATTTGAGTTATGTATGCTATCATATTCTACTAACAATGCTTTATATTTACGTGAAATCCCCATTTTTCTAACACTGTTATTTAAAAAGTTATTAATGAAAACATACTGACCTAAGTCGTAATAAAGCCCCAATACATATATATAAAGATTTATTTTTCTCGAAAGAATGATTTCCGCCAATTTGAGTTATGTATGCTATCACTGCTTTTTAAAAAGATATTAATACAAATATTCTGACCTAAGTCGTATTGAAGCCCCATTACATTTATATAAAAAGCTGTTTTTCTCAAAAGCATGATTTTCGAGTTAGGCGGTTATTGCTTGTGACCACAGATATGTTTGTAAATATATGAGTACATATTGCATACTATAATATACATATTTAATTTTTTTATAAAACCAAGTGACTTCATTAAAAAAAAAGTCACGACCACACTTTTTCCGATCTATTCCCTATATAAGAATAGCATCCAATATTAATTTTTTAATATCGGTAGACAACAAACTTATACTTCTGTTCTAAAATCACGATATGACGTATCGTACTCGGTCTAGATCGACAATAATTTGCTGACTAGTTTTATTTATTTATTCGGACGGAATATAAGATATAGTTATTATAATATTATCATTGTTTTATATTGTTTGAAAGGTTTTGAAATTATAGAATTTAATTTTTTATAAAATTCAAAAAATAATACATATTTACACCGTAATATGAAAGCATAGGGGGGTTTTGCTTTCATAATACAGTGTAAATATGTATTATTAATATTATCAATTTTATAGTATTATTTTCATGGTTTTATTAAATAACATGAGTGTGTGTACATAATCCCGCATGTATTATTTTAAATTGAATATATTTTAAATGCCTTTCCCACATTGCCCGGTTTGTATATGATTTTTATGGATATGAAAAATGTGAAGAATCTTCAAAAAGAAAGAAAAAACTGAAATTGGTTGGAATCTTTGTTTACCCCCTAAATAAAAGATGGTCAACTAAAAAAAAAATACGGGTCACTTCTATTATCGTGTTTTGAACACATCCAAGTTTCATTGCCATCTGCGCGTGCCATAAGACCATCCTTTTAAGTCTTTTAATTTAGGAAGTACTTTTATCAAGAAAATATCGGGTGGTCCCAGAACAACCGGACCTCACGTATAGATGGCGGCAGTAGTTTGAAAGAAACACTTGATGAAAAGTGGCAACCTTATGAAACGTATGTTTGAAGTTTCAAAGCGCCACGTTGCTTAATATATCTTTTGGAGCCATCAAAAGTGAAAGATCTCAGTGAATTTATAAACAAAGCAAGAATTACCCACCATTATGTAATTAAATACTTTCATTTGAAAGGTCTCAGTCCAACCAATATTAACGCCGAGCTAGATTCTACTCTGGGGGAGCATGCTCTTTCGTTTACGATTATAATATATTGGGTGGCAGAGTTTAAACGTGGCCGTGTGAGCTACCAAGGCGAACACCAATTGAGCTGGCCACTCCAGAAAATCCACAAAATTGTACTGGATGATCGTCGGCTGAAGGTACGTGAGCTAGCTGAAATGATAGGCATTTCAAAATGTACTATACATCGAATTTTTACCGAAAAATAGGAGAAGAGAAAACTGTCCGCAAGATGGATGCCACGTTTGCACACAATAGAACACAGCATCGTGAAGATATTTCGCTAGAGTCGTTAACGATGTTTCACCATAATATTGCCGAGTTCTTGCGTCGATTCAAAACCATGGTGGTAAAAGATTTGCCAACAATGAAGCGGTGGAGTCTACGGTTAATGGCTACTTTAAGGAACTGGACAGTTCTTACTATAAACAGGTTATCGATGCTATTGAATATGCGAAAAGTGTATCGAGCTAAATGGAAATTGTGTTGAGAAATAAATAAAATTTTTTCCAAAATTTGTTGTTTTCTTTGTCAGGTCGAGTTGCTCTGGCACCGCCCACGTATACATACAAGAGGTCTTCAAAAAGCGTTTGCTGACTCTATATAAGAACCAGATTTAGTTATAACACATTATATTGGCATAGAAAAAGCAATATGCAAGTTTTTCAAAAGCACTGTAACCCGAAAATCAATTCTTCAAAAAAAAAAACATTGAAAGTTAATAAAAAAAAAGAAGAAAAATTGTACACTAATTGGATTACCGCTGAAAAAAAAATGAGTGTCCAAAGACTGAAGTACGAACATTTATAATTATGACCAACCATCCAACCATCCAACCAGCGATCAATAAATCATTAATTAATTTTAAAAAATATGGAGAGGTGTTCTTAATTTTTGATATTATTTCTTTTTTTTTTAGGTTTTCACTTTTTTTTAAGAAGTTATGATATTGTTTTCCTATGTCCAGCCCATAGTGCAGTGTATGTGTTTGTCTGAGTTTCTGTAGATTATTTCCATACAATATTTTTTATTACGTGATTACTTTTTGTATTTTCGTTCGTTTCTTTTTCGGCCATAGAAAATAAATTTTCGCCTGCAAAAAAGTTTTTTTTTTATTAGCTGTCCTGGTGATTGCATGGTTTCCTCTTCACCACATTTTCTATGGGTATTTTGTTTGAAATACAATTTTATTTTGCGGTCAAATTTTTTGTTAATCATCATTATATTGTTTGAGGTTGAATTGGAAGAAAACAAAAGATTAAAAAACTAAAGCAAATATATGTTTTTTTTAATTGTCCATCCATCCATATTTTGGCGTATACGAGTATAATTTCTAATACGCATTCAATCAGAGATAACTTTTTATATCCTTTACAACTCTGGGGTTAGACTATAATGATTTTGTGTTGCTGTCACTTTAGTTGCATCACTTTAGTTTCAATCGGATCTAGATTTGAAAAAATATTTGTATGGAAGGAATTTGTTTTGTTGGAAAGGAGGAACTGTAAACTTTGCTTAAAATGTTATACCGAGTACGTACAGTTAAAAGGGTTGGACATAACTTACTTTGGTAATTGGGTCCTAACGATTTTTTTTTCCAAAATAGAAATTTTAATCTATACTAATATTATAAAGAGGTAATGTGTGTTTGTTTGTAGGAGGTAATCTTCGTAACTTCTCAACTGATCTTCCTGAAGTTTTCAATGAGTCTTTCTGCGGATATGGGAAGTGCGGATATGGAAGGCTATAATTTTTTAAATATTTTTAGTGGGCGGGGCACCACCCACACAAAGTAAATTTTTTACATCATATATATTGAGTACTATGATAGGGAGATCTTTGCAAATTTGTGTGAGGTCACCTATTGTTAATGTTAGTAGCTACACGGGAAATGGGCGGGATCGGATAAGTGGGCGTGGTACCTCCCACACAAGAAATAATTCAATATTAATTAGGCGTGGCACCTCTCATACAAATTAAATATAAAATGAAATATATATGGAGTACTGTTATAGTGAGAGTTTTGGGAATTTGTGTGAGCTCATAAGTTATTCATGTGATTAGTTAGACAAAAAATGGGTGTGATCAGAGCAGTGGGCGTGGCACCGCCCGTACAAAGTAAATATATGATATCATATAACTGGTGTACTAAAAAACGGAAGCTTTGACACTTTGCAGGACACCATCAGATCTTAGTATGAGTAGTCGGACAAAAAATTGGCAGGGTCACACCAATGGGCATGGCACTCCCCATGCAAATTAACCATTTAATGTCATATTATCTGGAGTACTGTAAAAGAGAGAGTTTTGTGGCTTTGCGTGAGCGCATAGGTTTTTTGTATGATTAGTCGAACAAAAAAATGGGCATGATCGAAGCAGTGGGCGTAGCACCGCCCATGCAAAGTAGATATTTAATATCATATAACTGGTGTACTATAAAAAGGAAAGACTCTACATTTTGCACGAGTACATCAGGTAATAATGTGAGTAGTCCACTAAAAATTGGGCAGGATGGGATTAGTGGGCGTGGCACCTCCTATATCAAAAATATGAAGTACTACGAAAGCGACAGTCTTTTGACAAATAGATTAGTTATTAATGTGATTTGTCGTGGAAAATGTATCGCCAAAATCAAAAATCGCCAAACGCAAAAATTGCGAAAAATAAAAATCGCCCAAAAACAAAAATCTTAAAAATCAAAAATGGGTAAAATCAAAAATCGCTAAAAAGAAAAATTGCCAAATGCTATTCTAAGTTCAAGGCCAACAGTTAAGTGTTGCCAGATCTAATTTGGAAATTCCATGTACCTACATGTACCACCACGGTAATTGCTGTACCGAATGAAAAAACAAAAAACATAGTATATCAGCAAGTATCGAAATAAAAAAATCTATACTAATAATCTACACTAGCATAATAAAGAGGTAATGTGTGTTTGTATGTTTGTAGAAGGTAATCTCCGTAACTACACATCTGATCTTCCTGAAATTTTCACAGAATCTTACTGCGGATATGAAAAGTGCCACAAGCTGTATTTTTTAAAAATAATTTTAGCGGGCGTGACACCTCCCATACAAAGTAAATTTTTAATATCATATATATTAAGTACTATGATATAGAGAGCTTTGGAAATTTGTCTCAGTTCATCTATTATTAACGTGAGTAGTCAGACAAAAAAATGGGCGGGATTGGACAAATGCGCGTGGCACCCCCATACAAACTTAATATTAAATGTGATATATCTGAATTACTGTAATAGTGAGAACCTTGGGACTTTTCGTGAACCCTTTCATTACGATTCGGGGGGAGGCGAAGCACGCCGGGTTACCTCTAGTAATAAATAAATTGATTTTTTTTACTAATTCTTTTAAACACTTTTATAGATCTTGTATTATAAATTTTTCAACATTCATTCTTTTGCGACAATTGCCTATTAGTTAAACATTTTTTAAATTTACAGAACTTAAAGTTGGAAACGCAACTGGGACGATCGACGGATTTTTCGTTCCGAATATTCGTCATCAGAAATAAAACACATTTGTGTATATGAAAATGCACACAATCAGTGCGTCGAACGAAATACGTAGTGCGTAACGAACTCTGCGATAGGTTTATTTCTATTTCTTACGCCGACGAACAACCAATAAATTGGTGTAGGGTGGCCGTATTTTATTTAAATTTTTCAAATCTATAATATTAATAAGCTAGGCGATTTCTTGTGACCGATGTTTTATTCTACTGTTTTATCCCGATTTTGACCAAACCTATATTATTTGAAAGGTACTTCTTTTTAGCCATTTTGCAGATCAACAGATTTTTATTTTTTTTCCCTTTATTATGAGTAAATTGCATTTAAAGTTGCTACTAATGCATACATAAAATTATACAATGCTATGTGTGTGTTTATTAAATTTGTTAATGTGTTTGTAGTAAAAATTGGTGCTTTTTTGTGTTGATTTGTGAATTGGCTATAATTGATTAGCACATTTTAGGGTCTTTATTTCATGAAAAAAAAAATCCTAGAATTTGCACTCGAATTTCGAGGGCTGGGATCTGCTAGTATCATATAAAACTAGATCAACAATTTGAGGTAAATACATCAAAAAGTGTTCGTAACATTTTATCTACAAAAAAAAAATCTGCAATAACTAGTTTACGAATATGCCTGAAGCTAATTGAAATAAAATGCCTAAAAGTGAGTTTGATGAGGGTACATTGACAGTGATTCCAAACAAAAAACAATGTGGTAATAAACTACTAAACTATTGATCAAATTGGAACATTACTCCGGTCCAAAAAAAAAAAAAATTATTTGCTTTGGTTTCTGTTTTAATGCATATGTTATGAAACTAGCCATCGGAAAACATCAAAGTTTGCTTTTTTCTGCTTAATATCGCTAAGAAAGTTTTGAAAGTTTAAATCGAATTTACTCATATATACACTCACATCAAAAGTGTATAAAAAAAGTTCATTGTTTACAGCTGTGGTAGATTAGTAAGCACCCACACTAATCTATCACAGCTGTAACAAACGTTGCCATGTTTTACAGATTTAGGAAATTGCATGTTTACAATATAAACAAGATGCTGATTCATTTTATTTCATTCGTCGTGGGGATTTTAATAAAACTAGCTGATCCCAGCACTCGAAATTCGAATACAAATTCTAAGATATTCATTATAAATATTTGTTGAACACACACCAAATACGTAAATGGGTTTGTTATTAAATAATTTTATAATAATTTTTATTGTAGCTAATTCACAATTAAGCATTGAGCTTCTGATATACAATTTTTGCAAACATATTAACAAATTTAATTAATAGTATAGTTTAATGTGTATGTTAGTAGCAACTTTTAATGATTACTCGTAAAAAAAATGTACCAGATGGTCCATATCTATAAAGATGGTGCATATCTGGATAGCAATACTTTTCAAATGATATATTTTTTTATCAAAATCGGTTGATAACTAAAAGCATAGACGAGGTCACAAGAAATCGCCTTACCTATTAGTATTATAGATAAGAAGCAAACAAATTTTCTTTAGCTAAAAATTTCAAACTTTGTAATTTTCTTCTGTTTCGAAATCAAGATAAACTAGTAGGAGTGTTGAATTTGGTTATGCCGGATCATTCATACGGTCTACCTGGGTTTTACTTTTACATTACAATTTGAACTTATTGCACATTTTATTACAAATTTAAGCAAAATATTTGAAATAGTAAACAATGCGATAAACTTAATACTAAGTTATTACAACAAACACAGGTGTGCCATATTTTCGGTAATATCTCGGCATAATGATGTCCGATTTACCCCATTTGAAATACCAACTAGCTCTAAATAATAACAAACAATATTATCCTAATTTTACTGAGGTAAAGGGTTTTTTTTGTGAATGAGCGTGTTTGTAACGGGCAGACGGACAGACGGACATCGCTGTATCTACCATTTTTCAAGGCGTTACAAACGGAATGACAAACTGATATATATCCGCTGCATAATGTTGTGGACGATAGAAAAACTTGTAATATGAACATTAGAGTGGTCCTTAAAAAATGAAAATGCGATTTTGGGGATAGGCGGGGTCCAGTTTTTTACTAATAAATGTGAAGTTTGGGGACAATCGGATAAAGAAAAGTCGCGCCGGAAATTGACTGAAAATTTCAAGTGTGTTTATATTGGAAAAATATGAAAAACTCGTTTTCGGTAATTTTTATTTATAAATATCTTAAAATCCAAACCTGGCCTTGGCAAGTAATGGGTTAGCGTTCTCGGATTTATCTAAAATTTTAGGAATGGATGTACTACACATTTGGTTATTATATTTTAGACGTCGCATCTAAAAATTCAACTGCACTTACAAAATATTTGATTTTTTTTATTAAATTGCCTTTTATTAGCTTGGGGTCATATGTGATCCCAATTCCATAAGGGTTAATGGGGTCATATTATTTTTTTTTCGAAACCCTAGGCTATTAACATAAAATATAACATTTAAAAGTAGAAAAGTGATGATTTTTGATACAAAGTATTTAGAAAGAGTACATTTACAGAATATTTTACAAAAATCCGATTTTTATCGAAATTCGCAAAAATAAAATCTTTGTCAAAAAAACTTCTGGCAAAGGGATTTACCTAAAAATTCACACAGTTAATCTCTGATGTGTATTTATTAAAACCTTTAGGTGCCAGATCCATTTTTTAATATTTTGGTTAAGAAAATTTTTTAAAAATTGAAAAAGGAGTTTTCAAAATTTTATCAAAAAAAATTTCACATTTTCGGTCTCAATGCGCAATGGGTTAACAACGTGTTGATAAAACAATACTTCATATCTGATTACTTACAAGTATAGAGAAAAAAAAAATTATGGCTTTAATCAATTTCTGAAAGTTGAAAAAAATGGTATCAAATTTCATTACCTAGATTTTTTTGCTATTTCTTGGCGAATTTCAATTCGATTTTGAATTTTGATAGCTTTTTAATCTCGATTCTTAGAACAACTTGTCGGAAAAATTAAGCTATAGAACCCAAAATTTTCGTAAAATTTCAAAAAAGTCATATTTTTCCCATATAAACACACTTGAAATTATCAATCGATTTCCGGCGCGACTTTTCTTTATCCGATTGTCCCAAAACTGCACATTTATTAGTTTTATATTGAAAGGTAATAAACTGGAACCCATCTATCCCCAAAATTGCATTTTCATTTTTTAAGGACCACCCTAATGAACATTTTACTATAAGTTAAAATTTTGAGTTCTTAAAAAATTATGAAAATCTGATAAATAAAAAAAATAACTTTTTTTAATAACGTTTCTTTCATATTAGCGATTTTTTGTAGTTATTTCGCGATAACGTTGAACCAAGTGTGACAATACCGCCCTAAACTAATATGACACGTGGAATATAACGATATATGCACACTAGGGTGTCCCAAAAAAATTTTGTTTTTCGATTTTCAAAGATCCAACACCATTTTTTAAAAGCTTATAGTGTGAAGTTTTTTTTTGTCATATTTTCAGATTTTTCGGAAGAGGTTTAAAGGTAGCTAAAGTCGAATTTTACCCAAAAATCGGGATTCACGAACATTTTTTGTTTTTCTGTGTTACGAAGTCAATATTTTAAAAGAAAAATGTTCAAACTTTAGTTTTCTGTGGAGAAATCATAAATGATGTGTTCATTTGGGTACCCTAATGACATTTTTTTCGTAAATTTTGCATAAATTTTGAAAGTAATGCTTTGTACTTTTGAAATTTCTATCAAAGTTAAAAAAACTAATGACGAAGTTTAAAAGGTGGATAAATTATGTGTCATCTTGTGTATAAATTCCTTAAATTTCATTTTGGGGTTAAGAATAACCCCTATATATTTAAAGTTTTGTGCCCATCCTATGGAAGTGTTATTTAGATTAGTATTTGTCTGATGGATAAAACAATCTTTCCGTTTTCTGGTAAAGTATATTGGTTGTGTTTTTATCATAAATAGTTTAACCTTATTTTCCACTTACTAAAGTAACTTACTATTTCAACTTAAGCCCTTTGTAAATTAGGTATGATATCAGGGGCCATTACTTCGGAGCTGAGGAATGCTATGTCATCAGCAAAGTTTGTTAGAGTACAATACTCAAATTGCGGAAAATCGGGTTTATATATATTATAAAGGACAGATGACAAACATGACCCTTGAGGACAACCGGCAGCTATAGGTCAACTATTAGAACAGGATGAGCCAATATGTACTTTAAAAGTGCGAAAGGAGAGAAGACTTTGAATAAGTTTTGTTAGTTGGATAGGGAAGTTTAAATTTATAATTTTATAAACAAGTCCGCCATGCGATACAGAAGCGAATGCAGCTTTGACATCGAGCAGTACCATACCAGTTGATTTTTGCTGGTTAAAGTTGAACTAAATTTCTTATTCTTAAAAGAGGATGTATAGTATTACGCTCTCTACTAAAGCCAAATTGTTAAGGTGGAGTAATATTTTCGGTTTCCATGAAATGTGTCAAAGTTTCTTTAACTGCCTTTTCAGGAATTTTATTTACACTTGATAATAATCTAATGTGGCTGTAAGAAGATGGATTAATGGGAACTAATTTGGATTCTTTAAATTTTTGGGGGAAAATAAGAAATTTTAAGATATGCATTTATTATTATTGTCAAAAACTTAATAGGTATTTGATATATATATGTCTATTGGATTTAAGCTATTTGATCTAAACGTCTTTTTTTTACTTATTTATTTATTTATTTAAAGTCTATGGAATTACAAATATCCTTACAGACTAATATATTTAGTGTATAAAAGTAGATATAACAAATAAAATAATGACGATTTAATTATTTAGATATAGAATAATTTTACGTTTCAAAGATTCTTTATTTTCAGACAAATCTATGATACGGTAAATTCTATTAAATTGCTCACACAACCGGCGAAATTGATCATTATTAGCATAGTTAAATCGAAAATAATTAATATTTAAGAGCTTCAAGTTTCTTGTAGGTCTCGATGGTATATTAATTTGAATTCTACTTAACAAGTAATTGGATGACGCCATGGAATAAACTGAGCGGAAAGGAAATGTTAAGTATTGTTATACGACCTTTCAGTGTCGGTAACTTGATTCGAGCAAGTCTTGATTCATAAGAGGGTAAGACATGGGAGTTTCGACCAAGTCCACGTACACAGAATAAAAGAAATTGTTTCTAGACAGATTCGACGAAATTTATATGAATAATGTAACATGGATCCCATATTACAGAACCATATTCCAGGATAGGATGAATCAGGGATGTATATAGCTGTTTGGTTACACATGGATCTGAAAACCCTTTACTCCATCGCTTCATAAATCTAAGAACGCCATAAGCTTTGTTTATTGCTGAAGATATATGGTGACGAAAATTTAATCTATGACATAATAAAATGACAAGATCTGAGAATGTATCAACCGAGTTCAATTCACTTTGATTCACAAAATAAGTAGTATGTAAATTTTTACATCTGTAAAAGAACATGTGCTTGCATTTTTATACCCTATACCACTATGTGGTTTGGGTATAATGATTTTGTGCTGCTGTTTGTAACTACCAAAAATATTTGAACTAGACCTATCTTTAATTATACCGATCGAATCAGAATCACTATCTGTTTCGATTTAACGATATCCGTCCGTCCGTCCGTCCGTCCGTCTGTGTGTCCATGTAAAGCTTGTAATCAAACTGCAGGTCGCAAATATGAATATATTTTGATGAAGTTCGTTATATAAGCTTTTATCAGTCATGGGATGAACGCTATTGAAATTGGTGAAAATCGGTCCATGTTCAGACCTAGCCCCCATACAAATGACCCCTATGAAATCGACTTAAATTGCCATAAGATCCAAATTATCATATAAATCTTAGTCAAATTGGGTTTGTATGTGTTTATTACATCCATTAATCAGTAGTCCAAAAATGATCCCTATGGGACAACTCTTAGTCAGAGGCCCCATATAGAGCTGATTCACGATCTTCACTTAAATCTATCAAAAAACAAAAATATTGCACTGATTCTTCTAAAATTTTGTTTGTATATATTTTTGCAAAATACAGGAGACCTTACCAAACATGGTCAGGATCGGTCCATTTTTGGGCCTAGTCCCCATATAGATATAGCATCCGATATCAACTTTTTCATATCTGCAGACAAAAAAATTTATAAAAATCCCACTCAAATTTGGTTTAGCTTATTTTCTATGTCCAGTCAGTTGGGCCTATGGGGTAGGGTCTCTAAACGCATGGTATAGGGTATCCTATAGTCGGTCTAGACCGACTGTAATTTTCTTACTTGTTTATATTGAGCTCCATAAGGATAGTAGCAAAAAATATTGAAAGTAATTTTGAAGAGAGGAAAATAGTTTGACATCATCAGCGTATAAGAAAATTTTAGAAGTACTGGACCAAGATGACCTCCTTGTGGAACACCAGAAAACACTTCGATTTTTTTAGAGACAGTGGGTCTAAATTTAAACCGCTGAACTAAAGAGTTACTGAAACCCATAGAATTCAACTTGTATAATAATAATTCATGATCACCGGCTTTACTAAAGTCGGTGTAAATTATATCGGTTTGCATACGATCTATAAATCCTTCATGTATAATTGTAGTAAATTCCAGAACATTGGTGATATGGAGAAAGTAAGGATGATTTTTGATGACATAACGAGTCTGTTATAATTTTTTCTAAGGATTTGGGGATTGCACTCAATTTTGCGACGCCTCTCTAGTTAGACACATTGATTTTATTGCCATATTTTTATAAAGGTTTGATGTAAGATTCCTTCCATAGAGATAGTAAATATCCTTTACGCAAGGACTGATTAAAAAGTATTGTTAGTGGATAGAACAGGGAGTCAGCACAATGCTTAAAAGAATTTTTCAGTGTTTTTATATTACTCAAAATGGTGATATTGTTAAGGGAATTTACATTTATTATCGAAGAAGCTTTGGAAATTTCATAACGATATTGTACAGATTGATCAGAATTTTGTATGGAATATGTTATGGCAAAAAAGTCAGCAAAAATATTACTGATTGATAAATCATCATCGGCTGAAATTGATCCAAATTTCAAAGAATTAATATATTCACGTGATCGACGTTTAGATTTAACAAAATTGTAAAATGATTTTGGATTCCTCTTTAAATTATGTTTCCCTTTTGTTTTCAATATTGTATTCTAATCTAGCAATTAAGTACTTTTTAAAATAAAGGGGGAACCAGACTTTTCGTATTTTTTAAACACTTTATTCTTTCTATTTTTGAATTTAGCCAAGTAATTATTATTCCATTATTACGCGTTGAAATCATAGGCACCGTTACAGATATAAATGCGTTCAACGTTTTATAAAAGCTTGTGATCATCTCATCATAATCAATAGATGAAAGGATATCATTCCAGTCAATATCGGATAGTTGAGCATTTAATTTTGGATAATCAGTTTTCGATAAGCAATAAACATTTTCCTTCTGATTATGCACAGGATTCTTAATTAGCAAAATAAGTAAATTTACTGTAGGATGATAACGGTCTTCAGGAGTATTATTACCTAAAGATGTTGTTATAGGATCGCCAAGATTTTCTGAAATTGTGTTATTAAGAAAATATTTCTGCCAAATTTTCGCATTTATCTTTATTGGTGGTGAAACGGAAACCGTTTTGTTTAAAAATTGGGGAGAAAGTTATTCTCTAACGATGAAAGTAAGCGATCCAATGATTTATTTCTAAACAAAATGATTGCATCACGGATTCTCAGTATTAGTATTTTCATCTGATATAAATTGTCTCGTCGATAACCATTTCTTTGTTGTATCATGTTTTTACCATAGTAGGGAAGTTGTTTTCTTCCAATTAAGTCTTTTAAATTTGCTTTACTTTATTATGATCGAACAACTATAAAAGTAACAACCAAAAATTGTACGTATTATTAAACATTCCATAAATAAGTGGCAACCCTGATGATTGTAGTGCACATAATTTTAAACTAATATTTTCTTTTTAATGATACCATTTATGTATCTTTTTATTACAAACAAATTGCAAAAATATTTTATGTTGCTTTTTGCATAGCTTTTCAAAACTTGTCGTACGTATTTTTGTTTTTGCCTAAGTTTTTCATTAGCAAAACATTTTCAATTAGTCAGACCTTGTAAATGACCAATGTACTCGTGTACAGAAACCATTAAATGCATTTAAATTTATTGTCTAATTGAAATTTGTTTAAGTTCTTTGAAAAATAGTTTCGGGCGAATACGTTAGATCTCATACGGTTAACATGAAAATAAATCACTCATGTAAATTAATCACAGAGCCACATGATATACTAGTATAAATTGACATTTAGCTCGTCATTAGTGCTGATGGCCAGTATACAGAGGAAGTTACCATAATGAAGCCTAACAATCTGATTTTGGAAAATAGTTTTTTATTCGTATATTTGTAAGTTAATAGTCTTTCTTATTTTATTTTAGCCAACTCTTTGAACAATTGTAATAGCCCTGAGTGTTTTTGATGATACGAATTAATTTTTTTGTTATAAATTTTTTTTAGGCATGCCACTGCAAAGATTTCAGGAGGTAATATTGGCATATATTTAAATCATTCTTAGCTTCCAACGAAGTCCAATAGCATATTAAAGTCTAAATAGCAGATTCCAGCGCTCGAAATTCGAGTGTAATTTCTAGCCAACTTTATTTTTCAACTAAGTCAATGCACAAACCAATATTTTTTTAGTTTATTATTATTGTGAATGAAGATAGCAAACTCACTAACAAACACATTAACAAATTTAATAAACTCACACATAGCATATGTATAATTTTATGTATGTGTTAGTAGCATCTTTAAATGCAATCTACTCAAAACAAATTAAAAAATTTAAAAATCTGTAAGTCTGGTGAATAGCTAAAAAAAAATACCTTTCAAATAATATACGTTTGGTCAAAATCGGGATAAAACGGTAGAACAAAACATCGGTAACAAAAAATCGCTTAGCCTATTAATAAAGTCTAATATAACAGTTATATCATATAACTTTTGCTTGAAAGTTATACTGTCGTCCTTAATATGCAACTAAAAATTACTGACCTCAAGGGTTTTCCTAATGTTCGAGCTAAATTATGCATCTATTTAGTTTATATAATAGTTCTGCCGTTTAGCTTTTTGCAACATCATTAGAAACTTTAAACGTTCGTTGGGTTGGTGTGCACTTGAACACATATTAAGACAAAAGTACAGTTGAACATTGTGGTTGCATGGAGTATTATTTTAAGTTTATCTAAACGTTCGGCAAATAATATTAACATATTTGCCAAAGTTTTTGTCATTATTCAATTCTTAAGCAAGTATAGTTTTTAGGAGTGTCTTTTTTATTTTATCTGTAGCTTATTTTAATCTTTAAATCCTTTAGTCAAATACTTCTGAAAACTAACTACTTATTTAAATATTTATTTAAGTTTATTTATATATATATATATATATATATATATACATATCTCTATTGTCCCAACTCATAAAATATTGTGGTTAATATAACAACTTTATGAAAAAGTATAATACACTTTAAGGACTACTTACACAGTTGTACTGCCAAAGAAAGAACCATTAATTGCAATACATAAAAAATTGTTGGAAAAAAATGCAATAAACTTCTCCTAGTTATTATAAGTGTAAGATAACGTTTCGTTATCAAAATTTAAATATTTGTTTAATTCGAGCTGTTTGCAGAATACACTACTAAAGGGTGCGCCAAATAACTTTTTTTTTTTGAATATGCTATAAAAAAAAACTACTGAATATTATCTGGTTAATAATGGAAAATAATTTCATTCAAATGGCTGCCTCGGCTGGCCATGCAGTAGCCTACACGATCGGTCCAATTTTTAAGCACATTATCGATTGTGTGCAGCTGTATTTCACCAATTGCTTGACGAATATTGTCCTTTAAAGCGTCAATTGTCTCTGGCTTGTTGGCGTAACACTTATCTTTGAGGGCACCCCACAAATAATAGTCCAAAGGTGTCAAATCGCAGCTCCGAGGTGGCCAAACGACATCAGCTCTGCGGCTGATAATGCGATCTTCAAAAACAGGGCGCAAAACATCGAGTGTAGCTTCGGCTGTGTGGCACGTAGCACCGTCCTGTTGCAACCAAATGTTGCCAATATCCTCCTCTTCAATTTTTGAGAACAAAAATTCGTTCAACATGGCCCGATAACGATCGCCATTGACTGTAACGGCCATTCGTTACTCATTTTCGAAGAAAAAAGGCCCAATTATGCCTCTGCACCAAAATCCACACCAAACAGTGACTCGTTTTGGGTGTATCGGCTTTTCAATGTATGCGCGCGGGTTTTCTGTGCCCCAAATGCGAAATGAGCCCGCCAAGATCGAAATGAGCTTCATCTGAAAAGATGATTTTGTTTTGGCAAAATTGGCATCTTCTGTGAGTCGATCGCAGGCCCACTTAGCGAAGCGAAAACGCTTTGGATGGTCAGTTGGCTTCAACTTCTGAACCAGTTGGACTTTGTATGGCGTCATACCAAGGTCTTTATGCAAAATTCGTCTCAATAATGCCGAAATGTTCAATTCTTGAGAACGATGGTGAATTGATGTTGATGACGCTTCACGCACACTTTCTGCCACAGCAGCAATATTCTCGGGTGTACGCACTGTTTTTGGTATTTCACGCTTTGGTTTATCGATGAGGATGCCAGTTTCTTTCACTTTTTTCACAAGATAACGAACATACGGAGCTGACGGTGCTTCTCTTCTTCCAAAATCCGTACGCAATTTTCGCACACATTCTGCAACATTACCATGATTTTCCAAGTAATGTCGCAATATTTCCCAGCGTTGTTCAAGCGTATACACAACCATATTCGTTCAGCGGAAGGATAAAACTAATTATCTGTCAAATCAGACATGAGCTAGGTGTTACCATTCACGAAATAAGCACTAGTTAAAAAAAAACGTTAGATGGCGGACCCTTTATTTGCAATTATTGGAACTAGGCGCTTAACTGACCAAGACACATCCTGAAAATGGCTAAAGTAAAATCAAACCTCACGGCCATCCTAAGTAAAAAAATTCCATATAGAAACAATCTAATTATATGTGACACAGAAAGTTAAAAGGGACCTATGGTAAGAAAATAAGTTTTGGAGAAAAGCGGATCTGAAGTAAACAAGTTGAGTTTGATGTGCCTGAACGCATTTATGGCTTGAAACTCGTTACCCGGGAGTTTTCTGGGTCGCTGATTACGAATCTGGTATTTTATATTAAAAATTCAAAATAACGGATCTAATATGGCCGACTATTTTTGTAATATTATCGAATTTAGAATTTTAAAATTCAGAATAGTTGATTCAATATGGCGAATGTTACTTATTGGCAGAAAATAGTTTTTTCGAATTGTGAAAACATTATAACTCCACATCAAAAAAGGCGACGATGTAGCACCACAATCAAAACAAATTTTGGTTTAAAAAAAATTTATAATATTAATAGGCAAGGCATTTTCTTGTGAGCGATGTAAGTTTCACAGTTTTACACCGATGTTGCTAAAAAATTTATCATTTGAAAGGTATTTCTTTTTAGCTGTTCACCAGATTTACAAATTTTTATCATCTGGAACATTTTTTGGAGTTATGATGGTTTAAAGTTGTTACTAACACATACATAAACTTATACAATGCTATGTGTGTGTTTATTAAATTTGTTAATGTGTTGAGTTGGTTTTCTTCATTTAAAATGAGTTGAATTGAGAAGCATACCTTTAGGGTCTTTATTAAATGAAAAAATAAAATTTCCTAGAATTTTTACTCGAACTTCGAGCGTTGGAATCTCCTAGTAATAATAAATAAAGAAGAGAAATTGGTAGATGTAGCAATGGAAAGAAGAAATGCTAATTCAGAATCAGAAGTGAAATCGAAGAAAAGAATATGTAAGAAACAGAATTAGTTTCAGTTAAGGTTTTTTAAGTTATTGTGTTTTTTTGATTTTTAAAATAAATTATAAAGTTATAAATCTGCTGTTTGTTTCATTAAAAACATCGGATATATATTATAATAGATATAATTATCCATCTTAAATTTTCAAAATCTATCCCGAAAAATTTTTTAAAAACTAATCCGCCAAATTCGATCCGCTTTTTTAAATTTTAAAAATCCGACCTAAAATTCATAAGCAGCGACCGCAAAAATCTTTGAGTAACGATTTTAAAACAAATATGATCAATTTTAAAAGAAACTAATCCTCCATATTGGATCCGCCATTTTGCATTTTTAAAATATAATACCAGATTCGTAATCAGCGACCCCGAACACCCTTGAGTGACGAGTTTCAAGAAAATTAGGTCAATTGCAGAGAAGAGTGTCACATCGGATCCTTTTTATTTTTTTTTTAAATCAAAAGTGTCTATTTTGAAGTTAATTTATGACAAAACTAATGCAATTACAAAGCTGCGGTTTGCTGCATTAGAAACATCACCAAAAAAGTAAAAATCGATTTTTTCGACAAAGGTCCCTTTTAACTTTCCCTGTCACATATATGTTTAATATAATCACTGATGAAACCGGTCCGATCAAGAACACAGAAAAGTTATGATTAAAAACATGATCATTAAAAACAAAATCCAGAATAGTTTGTTTCGGAGAAATTCAGATCAATACTAAATCTTGGTCGTAAACAGAAATATCGCATGTGTAGTTGGTGTCAAATCCATAAAAAATAGACACAAGGCGGGCAAAAACTTTTATAAAATTTTTGCAAATATCAGAATAGCGCTATAATATTTGTAAATGCAATTAAAAATTCTCACGTAAAAACATTTTACTTTTTCGTGGTCGTTAAAAAAATTTACCCAGGAATAGCGATAATGTTTGGACAATAGAATTTAATTCTTTTTTTGAACAAGATAAAAAAGTAAGCGAATTGCTTAGCCCGTTAATAAAAAATTAAAATATTTTTTTTTTTTGAGAAAAGGTTCCGAGTAAAGTAGAGATGTTTTTAACAAAATTTTCTTTTTTATGAATATGTACCTTTTAAAGAAAATGTACTTTTTAGGAATAGGTAGTTTTTGAAGAAAAGATATTCTGTAAAAAAAGGTACTTCTTTAAGAAATAGTAAATTTTTAGGTAAATATACTTTTTAGGAAAATGTACCTTTTTAAGAAAAAGTACTTTTTGAGATAAGGTACTTATATAGCAAAATCTTTTTAAGAAAAGCCATTTTTTTAAGAAAAGGAGCTTTTTTAGGCAAATTTACTTCGTTAAGAGAATGTAATTTTTTTTTTTGAGCATGTATTTTGTTAAGAAAAAAACTTTTTAACGACATTTACTCTTTTAAAAAAGCCACTTTTTTACAAAAAAATTACTTTTTTAAGAAGAGGTACTTTTCTAAAAATTTTCTTTTTTTTTAAAAAATTTAGATTTTCAAGAATAGGTATTTTTTTAAGAAGATGTAATTTTTACGAAAAGGTAGTTTTTCAAGAAAATGTATTCTTTTAATAAAAGTTACTTATTGAAGAAAGTATATCTTTTAAGAAAATATGCTTGTTTATGAAAGGGGGTACCTTTTAAAAATAAGACCTTTTGAAAAAATACTTTTTAAGAAGAGGTACTTTTTAAACTAAAGGTACTTTTTACGAACATTTACTTTTTATGAAAAACTACTCTTTTAAAGAAACAGTACTTTTTTAAGAAGAGGATTTTTTTAAGAAAATGTACTTATTTGAAAAAGGTATTTTATTAAGAAAATGTACTTTTTTGAAGAAAATACACTTTTTAAGAAAAGGTAATTTTCTAATAATAGGAAAGATAATTTTGTAATGTAAGAGAAATATGGAAAAAAAAAAAGCGTCACGTTTCACTTTAATGATTGTTTTCAATGAACAGCCACCACCTCGGCTTCAAATCGATTTATTCATGCCATTTTTAAACAAGAAACGGTATACATTTGACTCCTAATATGAGAGTGGATTAATATTGATTCCTTAATATTTTTTTTTTAATAATTTAATAATCAATCACGATCTGATCAATAATATGACATACATTTAACTAACTTTTTAAACCCTCCATTATAGGTATACATACTTATACATATACGAGTATGTATATTAGGGCGTTTCACCTTTTTTTTTTTTTTAAGTGAAATGTGAATTCTTTATGCCAAAATTTGCTGAGAATTTCTTTAGATTTTTCGGAGTTTGGTCGCTGAAATCGATTGTATAAAAAAAAAAAAAAAATGAGGCTACAGAACGTACAATTTTAATTTTTTCTCTCGTAGTTGATGGAAAATTTAAAATGACGTCAAATTAAGAGCTCAGTATTTTCCAAATGCACTACTCAATACTCGAGAAATACGCAGTATGTGGGCATAAAATTAAATCCTTGAGATAGGCCATTAGTTAGCATCTAATTTTAAATTAGATTCGATTGGTTTATGTTTCCACTTTTTGAAAAGTATTTCTATTGTAAACATATTTTTAATTTATCATTAAAAGAGAGATTTCATTGACAAGTGGAAATCAACGACCATTACTCCAGTTTTAACAGTTTTAAGAACAGTGAGCATGATGTTACAAGTTATAGGCTGATATGTAAATTGTCGTGTGTTTCTAAAATATTTGAACATGTGATTTATAAGAAATTATTTTTCCTTCCGTAATCTATTATAACTCCATATCAGCATGGTTTCTTTTCCGGTAGATCTACCACGACCAACTTAACTGTTTTCAGTGAGTATTGCATATCTGCATTGGAACACGGTGTTCAAGTTGCTGTTGTTTATACTGGCTTTTCTAAAGCCTTTGACAGGGTATGTCATAGTCTTCTTTATTGTACGTTGCAAGCAATCGGATGGCATTCTAACTTTCTTAGATGAATTAGATCATGCCTATCTAATAGAATTTTCAGAGTGTTAGTTGAGGGTTTCGCATCGTTACCATATGTTCAAACCTTCATGAATGGTGTTTGCTTAATAATCTACATTTAAATGTATTTCAAAATGTCGTCATGTTTCTTTTTCTAGGTCTTGGAGTTATATTTGACTGTACAAAGCCTTTCATTCCCCATATAAATAATAAAAGTAGTATCAAGAGCATATAAAGTCTTTGCATGTCCTTGCATCGTGCTTGTAACGATCTCAATAACATAAATGAAATTGCCGTTAAAAACATTTGAACCGCACTATTGAATTTTGCACTTGAAAAGAAAGTTTTAAGCTATTTCTCATTTTAATATTAAATTTATAAAATTTTTTAAATATAAATTAAGATATACTTATATAATTAATACATTAATTTTTTATTAAATCATAGTCTGTAAGGAACTTTTGTATCCCATTGATTTAAGAAATGAAATGAAATGAAACAAAATGAAACGAAATGAAACGAAATGAAACGAAATGAAACGAAATGAAACGAAAAGAAAGGAAATGAAATGAAATGAAATGAAATGAAATGAAATGAAATGAAATGAAATGAAATGAAATGAAATGAAATGATATGAAACGAAATGAAATGAAATGAAATGAAATGAAATGAAATGAAATGAAATGAAATGAAAAAAAATGAAGAGAAATGAAATGAAATGAAATGAAATGAAATGAAATGAAATTAAATGAAATGAAATGAAATGAAATGAAATGAAATGAAATGAAATGAAATGAAATGAAATGAAATGAAATGAAATGAAATGAAATGAAATGAAATGAAATGAAATGAAAGAAATGAAAGAAATGAATGAAATGAATGAAATGAAATGAAATGAAATGAAATGAAATAAAATGAAATGAAATGAAATGAAATGAAATGAAATGAAATGAAATGAAATGAAATGAAATGAAATGAAATGAAATGAAATGAAATGAAATGAAGTGAAATGAAATGAAATGAAGAGATAAGAATAAAATGAATGAAATGAAATGAAATGAAATGAAATGAAATGAAATGAAATGAAATGAAATGAAATGAAATGAAATGAAATGAAATGAAATGAAATGAAATGAAATGAAATGAAATGAAATGAAATGAAATGAAATGAAATGAAATGAAATGAAATGAAATGAAATGAAATGAAATGAAATGAAATGAAATGAAATGAAATGAAATGAAATAAAATGAAATGAAATGAAATGAAATGAAGTGAAATGAAATGAAATGAAATGAAATGAAGAGATAAGAATAAAATGAATGAAATGAAATGAAATGAAATGAAATGAAATAAAATAAAATAAAATAAAATGAAATGAAATGAAATGAAATGAAATGAAATGAAATGAAATGAAATGAAATGAAATGAAATGAAATGAAATGAAATGAGATGGAATGAGACGGAATGAAATGAAATGAAATGAAATGAAATGAAATGAAATGAAATGAAATGAAATGAAATGAAATGAAATGAAATGAAATGAAATGAAATGAAATGAAATGAAATGAAATGAAATGAAATGATGTGAAATGAAATGAAAGGAAATGAAATGAAATGAAATGAAATGAAATGAAATGAAATGAAATGAAATGAAATGAAATGAAATGAAATGAAATGAAGAGATAAGAAAAAATGAATGAAATGAAATGAAATGAAATGAAATGAAATGAAATGAAATGAAATGAAATGAAATGAAATGAAATGAAATGAAATGAAATGAAATGAAACGAAATGAAATGAAATGAAATGAAATGAAATGAAATGAAATGAAATGAAATGAAATGAAATGAAATGAAATGAAATGAAATGAAATGAAATGAAATGAAATGAAATGAAATGAAATGAAATGAAATGACACGAAATGAAATGAAATAAAATGAAATTAAATGAAATGAAATGAAATGAAATGAAATGAAATGAAATGAAATGAAATGAAATCAAATGAAATGAAATGAAATAAAATGAAATGAAATGAAATGAAATGAAATGAAATGAAATGAAATGAAATGAAATGAAATGAAATGGAAATAAAAATAAAATATTATTTACTATATCAAGTTAGAAAACTAAAGTCGGTCTAGACTGACTATACGATACCATACGTTTAGAGACCCTATCTCTTAGGTCCAACTATTTGGGTATATACATTGTTATTAAATTTGTTAGCTGCAGATATAAAAAAATGCATATCGGATGTTTTATTTGTATGGGGACTAGGTTGACCATGTTTGGTAGAGTCTCTTATATTTTGCAAAAAACATACACAAACCGAATTTGAGAAATATCTGTGCAATATTTTTGTTGTTTGATAGATTTAAGTGAATATCGGGAAGCAGTTTTATATGGGGGCTATGACTTAGAGGTGTCTTATAGGTTTAATTCTTGGACTACTGATAAGTGAATATAATGAACACACAAACCCGAGATCTATAACATAATTTGGATTTTATGACAATTTAAATATTCATAGGGGTCGTTTGTATGAGGACTATGTCTGAACATGCACCGATTTTCACCAATTTCAATAGCGTTTATCTATGGCCGATAGAAGTTTATACACCAAATTTCATCAAAATGGATTCGTATTTGCGACCTTTAGTTTGATTACAAGGTTTACATAGACACACAGGCAGACGGACAGACAGACATCGCTAAATCGACTCAGAAAGTGATTCTAAGTCGATCAGTATAATGAAAGATGGGTCTAGGTCAAATATTTTTGGTAGTTACAAACATCAGCACAAGTCATTATACCCAGACCACATCTAATTCGATATAGGGTATAAAAACAAAAACAAAATAGTTTTTTATTCCATTACATTCCCCATTAACATGAGATTTGTATCAAAATATGTAAATTTCATAATAGGATTAACGAAAGTTGTTTCGGAAACCCAACCAAACGCATTTAGTTTTACGACCAAATATTGCCAGTTGAGGTTTGCATTGAAGTTTACATTTGGTTAATACCTAATTTTTACTTTTAAGGTTAACTGATTGTCCCTTAAACTAATTAGATTTACCGTAGATAATTTTTGTAGAACTCTGGAGCTGGATGCAAATCGTCGCATTCGATATCGAGTAGAATCAATCGAAATTCTATATTTTGGTTTATTATTTAAAGAAGACGGACAACCGTCAGATCTCGTTTCACTTTTACTACTAACTGTGGAACATATCTCGTTAGCTGTGACAGAGTAAAATTAATCTTAGTATTTTATTTTGGAAAATAAAAAAATAATTTCGATCGAAAAATTTCGATAACGAATGCGACGATTCGAACCCTGTTCACAATTGATTTACCTGGATTTGTGAAAATAAGGCACCAGAGAAAAAATAAAGAAATACTGTTAATATTTGGCATTTTGTATAAAATCAAATTCTGTGACTCCGTACTGACCTCCAAAAGATCTGCGAAAATTCCCAAAAAAATCTCTTGGGCTGTCAGAATTCATAAAAAAAACTCTTTTTAATAAAACGCCCTAATGTACATGGAAACACAAGCACATTTATTGAGTGCCGCCATTAACGTGTACATAGATGGCAACCAAGGCAACAAAATAAATATGTATGTATATGTATATTAAAATACAAATACAAAAAACAAATTATATTTTGTCGATAGCTTTAGAATAATATATTGTCAAATACAAACACATTGACAGGAAATTTATTCAATTTCAATAGAGCATGAAATATTCACAACGTTTGTTCAATTTCGAAATTAAGCAATATTTTCGTTAACAATGTATAATTACATACTCGTACTTTATTCAAAGCAGATTTCTTAAAGTAGGAATAAGAAAAATTCTTGACGGATGAAAAAAATGGTAGATAAAACAAAAAAGAAAGAAATATGTTAAAGTTTGTATTGGTAAAGTCACTTATGCGTTCCAAAAACATATACAAATTTTAGTAAAATATGTTACACTTGTAAGTCATTAGATAGATTTCAGTGAATATCGGGGGGCTGCTATACATGGAAGCTATGCACAGTGTTCGATTTTTGAAAATAGGACGACAAAATTAATAAGTTTGAAAATAAAGGGTGTACAAAGTTGATTTTTGACATGAAGAATTTCAACACATTGAAGAAAGGTTGGCAAAAAAATTGGAGAAATGCGATCACAGACACGCCTACTTCTCATACGCCCTTTTTTTGTGAAATAGGAAAAAAAGAAAATTTTTAAATTTTATTTATTTTTAAAAGCAAATTTAATACAAACAAGTAAGAAATTATGGTCGGTTTAGACCGACTATACGATACCCTATACCATGCGTTTAGAGACCCTATCTCTTAGGTCCATCTAATTGGATATAGAAAATAAGCATAAACCAAATTTGAGTGCCATTTTTATTAATTTTTTTGGCTTAGTCACTTATATTTTGAAAAAATATATACAAATAAAATTTGAGAAAAATCTGTGCAATATTTTTTGTTTTTTGATAGATTTAAGTAAAGATAGGGAATCAGCTCTATTGTCGTATAGGGATTATTTTTGGACTACTGATTAACGGATGTAATAAACACATTCAAACCCAATTTGACTGAGATCCATATGATAATTTGGATCTTATGGCAATTTGTATGTCGATTTCATAGGGGTCATTTGAAAGACCTTTTTCTTCCACAGTTTTTGACTTTAGTTTTTTTTATGACTGTACCTCTTTGTGTTGAAGCTAAAACTAATTCTTTTACTAATCCAGGATTTTTATTTCAACTGCCATCACCAGCTGATCATTATCCACGCTACTAGTCAACTCTGATACTTTCCTTCTCTTGCTCCTTTGGCTACAATCTTCAAAATTTGTTTTTTTTTTTGGCCTGCCTACAGCATTATTTTGTTGTGCAGAATTTATAGTAAAATAAGAATAATCTATTAAAACAGTTAGTCAATCCTTATTATCATGGAGGAATCGAGGTTTTGTTCTATTAGCCTTTATCCAACTTTTTTAGAATTTGCTGCATGTATTGATACTAAAAGACTTTAATTTACCATAATCATACTGTATTAGTGTTGTTGAGCTTCCAACGAAATTCGATGAAATAAAGTCGACTATATGATCGATTCGGTCTTTGTTGGCAGTTTATAGCCGTACGTGAAAAAGTTCGTTACGAGAAATTGTGGAAGAAAAAAATTTTTCAGCGCAGACAGTTTCGGGCAAAAACTTTTTTATATTTCTTTTAAAGCAAGGTCCAAAGATTCCAAAACGATTAATAGATAAGCGGCACCTAATAGCAGTAGAAAGCTTTCGTCTACGGATTTTTTTTTCTTTCAAATAATTTCAATATTAGCTTACTTAATATATTTATGTATAACTAGCATATGTATAATTTTATGTATGTGTTAGTAGTAACTTTAAATGAAATTTACTCAAAATAAAGCCGAACATTTTAAAATCGGTAAGTCTGGTGAGCAGCTAAAAAGAAATACCTTTCAAAAAATATACGTTTCGTAAAAATCGGGATAAAACGGTAGAAAAAACATCGGTCACCAGAAATCGCCTAGCCTATTAGTATTATAGATAAAGTTAACTTTGTTTAAATAAGTATAAGCTTTATAGTGTTTACTTAGAACACATGCATATAATTCTTAATACCGTTATAAATATGCTTCCAATATTAAAATCCAACTAAAACCAATGAAAAAAAAAACTTAACAAAATAAATTTGATCACGAAATATATATTAACTAGCATAAACCAGCACTCGAAATTCGGGTGCAAATTCTAGGAAATTTTATTTTTTAAATTTAAATTTTTTTCTATAGATGTTTTTTTAATCTATATACATATATAAAAAAATTTATGATAATAAGTTTATAATAACACAAAGGCAATGCTTAACAATTTTGGGCAATTCACAATCCAACACAGGACTATACAGTGATAATGATATTCGATTAATTTTGAATCGGCTAAATGTGATAAGCATACCTTTAGGCTTTTCTAAAATTAACTATTATAATTATTTTATTTTATTTTATTTAATATAATTTTCACACATATTATACATAAATTTTACCATCGGCACTTCGCCTCCATACGAACTATATCTGTGCCAATTTTCATTCTCCTCCGTGCCCGCATTTTGCTTAAAATGGGATGAAAAAGATTTCCTTGGCGTATTAATAATAGATATGGAGCCTATCACAATTCAAGTTGACCTTATGGGGAATACTTTTATGGGGCTCTCGTTGTGTTTGTAGACCGATTATAACCAATAAAAACTTGTACACCAAATGTTGTCAACCAAACGAGAAAGTGATTCTGATAATAACAAAAGGTGGGTCTAGGTCAAGTATTTTTGTTAGTCACAAAATTCAACATATGCTCATTATACCCATTTCTCATTTTTTATTACACCGATCGTTTAGAATCACGTTCTGCTATTAAAAGTTTGCCTTCGGATCTGAAAAAGTTCATATCCATATTTGGTAAGGTAACTTATTTTTTGCAGAAACATATAAAGGGTAATTTTTTAGCTATTATCTTTTTGGCAACACTGGTTTAAACAGCTGACGCACGTTTCGCGTTTTGTTTCATTGTCAAACATCTTCAGTTTGGTCTATAATTTAACCATGAATCGTCTTACAAACGAACAACGCTTGCAAGTTATTGAATTTTATTATCAAAATGCGTGCTCTGTTAAGAAAGTTCATCGCGCGCTTCTTCCATTTTATGGTCAGTTTAATCGACCCACTGCAGCGGCTATTCGGGCTATTGTGACTAAATTTCGCACAAAATTTACATTGTTGGATATTAAACCACCAACACGCTTACGTAGAGTGCGAACTGAAGAAAATATCGCAGCTGTATCGGCCAGTGTTAATGATGACCATCAATTATCGATTCGTCGCCGTTCGCAGCAATTGGGCCTCTGTTACTCAACAACGTGGAAAATTTTGCGGAAGGATTTAGGTGTGAAGCCTTTCAAAATACAGCTGGTGCAAGAATTGAAGCCGAACGACCTACCGCAATGTAGAATTTTTGGTGAATGGGCTCTTGGAAAGTTGGCCGAAGATCCACTTTTTTACCGAAAAATTGTGTTCAGCGACGAAGCTCATTTTTGGCTCAATGGGTACGTAACTAAGCAGAAAAGTCGATTTTGGAGTGAATAGCAGCCAGAAGCATTGGAAGAGCTACCAATGCATCCAGAAAAAGTCACAGTTTGGTGCGGTTTATGGGCTGGTGGCATCATTGGACCGCACTTCTTCAAAGATGATGCGAATCGTAACGTAACTGTGCATGGTGGGCGCTACCGAGAGATGATATCCAACTTTTTTTTGCCCAAAATGCAAGAGCTTGACTTGCATGATATGTGGATTCAACGAGATGGTGCCACATGCCACACACCACGCGCAACAATGGACTTATTGAGAGGCGAGTTCGGTGAACATTTTATTTCACGTTCGGGACCGGTGAATTGGCCGCCTAGATCGTGCGATTTAACGCCTTTAGACTATTTTTTGTAGGGCTATGTTAAAGCTCATGTCTATACAGACAATCCCGCTTCAAGTGACGCATTGGTAGACAACATTGAAGCATTTATTCGTGAGATACCGGCCGAAATATTGGAAAGAGTATGCCAAAATTGGACTAAGCGGATGGACCATTTGAGGCGCAGTCACGGTCAACATTTGCATGAAATAGTCTTCAAACATTAAATTATATGGACCGTACTATCGATTCAAATACAGATTTCATGCATTTTTCTGAATTTTATGTGTTTTTTTTTTTGGAAAACTTTCCTATAGCTCTTAAAAAATCACCCTTTACAATCCCAATTTGCAAATAATCTGCGCAATATTTTTGTTTTTTGGTAGATTTAAGTGAAAATCGAGAAACAACTACATATGGGGGCTATAACTTAAAATTGTACTATAGGTTTCATTTTTGGGCTAATGATAAACGAATATAATAAACATACACAAACCCAATTTGACTGAGATCTATGTGATAATTTGGATATTATTGCAATTTAAGTCGATCTCATAGGGCTCATTTGTATGGAGACTAGGTCTGAACATAAGCCGATTTTCACCAATTTCATTAGCGGTCATCCTATGACCGATAGAAGCTTATATGCTAAATTTCATTAAAATATATTCATATTTGCGACTTCTAGTTTTATTAAAAAGTTAACATGGACACACAGACGAACGGACGGACAGACCGACATCGCTAAATCGACTCAGTAAGTGCTTCTAAGTCGATCGGTATAATAAAAGCTGGATTTAGGTCAAATATTTTTGGTAGCAATCAGCACAAAATCATTATACCCTGACCACATACAATATTATATGGCCTTAATATTTGTTTCTTTTACAGTTTCGAACCTTAAAGTATGAATGAAGAGACATTCTGATTAGCAGGCGTATTTTGTAGATAACATTGTATATTTCCTGAATTGTTGTATTGTATTAATTCTTACTCTACCTACATCGAGTCAACAAAATTTATTTTATCAGAAAAAATTCGACAACCATAATTAAATAAAAATACTATCTATCATATTTACAAATAATGCTTGTAGTGTATTTAAGAATATTTTTTTTTTTGTTTTCACTTTTATGGACGTTCAAGGCAAAATTGCGCAAAATAATCTTATTTCTAAAATAGTTAAATATTTTATGTGCTCATACAGAAGATACGCCTATTTGAAATTTCTTATCAAAAACAAACTTGAAATCTTTTGTTCGATTGTATTACAATGTTTATTGTCACACTTTGTTGTTAAAAAGTAGTGTTAAAATGTACTCGAATACAAAGCCGTTAAAGGGTTTCTGAAGTACATATTTAAGTATTCACTAGTTGTTAATGGTCGCCACAATGAATTATACTCAAATACACAAGGCCGCTGTAAGGCTGTTTGTAATAGAAATTATATAATTTGTAATAAAATTTATATAATGGAAAAAATGCCGAAGCTAAAGAATTCGAGGATATTGGGAATCTCCAACGAAACGTCGGATGAATAATGAATGAAAAACAAAAACAAAAATTACAAAAAAAAAAAAATTTTCGACTGCAGAATTTACAATTGTTGAATAAGACTGAAACGCTAAGGTAAACTTAGCTTACAAAGAAAGGGAGTATAATAAAAAAGTATTTCTGGATAAAAAATTATGTTGCATTTCTCTTAATTAAATAATTCTCTACAAAACTACATCAACTGAACTTTTTGCCAGCAAAATCCCACAGTGCGACTTACCGCCTTTTTTTGGCACGTACCTTTTCATAATCAATTTTTCCTAAGAAGTTTTCATTGTACAATTATTTTATTTATTTTATATTTTTTTATTTCAAATGTTGCTGAGATATAATATTTTTTTTTGTTTTTCATGAGAAAAACATGGATTTTCCAAATTAAATCCAGCCACACTTAACGCTTGGCCTTGAATTTAGAATTTTATTTGGCAATTTTGTTATTTTAGCAATTTTTGATTGGTGGTTTTTGATTTTGACCATTTTTAATTTTGAAGATTTTTGATTTTGAAGATTTTTGTTTTGGCGATTTTTTATTTTTCGTGATTTTCGGTTCTGGCGATTTTTTTTTTGGCGATTTTTTAATTTAGCGATTCCGCCCACGACTATTCACATCTATAATATTAATAGGCTAGGCGATTTTTTGTGACCGATGTTTTGTTCTACGATTTTATCCCGATTTTGACCAAACATATATTATTTGAAAGGTATTTCTTTTTAGCAGATTTTTAAATTTTTTCCTTTATTTTGAGTAAATTGCATTTAAAGTTGCTACTAACACACACATAAAATTATACAATGCTATGTGCGTGTTTATTAAATTTGTTAATGTGTTTGTAATAAAAATGAGTTTATTTTTTTGTGTTGATTTGTGAATTGGCTTTTGGGTCTTTCTTTAATGAAAATATAAATTTCCTAGAACTTGGACTCGAATTTCGAAGGCTGGAATCTGCTAGTTGGTAATTAATATACATGTCAAAAGTTTCAAGCCTATCTATTTTATTGTACTTTATATTTATTTGTATAGGAGATATCACGCCCACTAATCCTATCCCGCCCATTTTTATCCGAATACTCAAATTAATATCTGATGGACTAATAACTCTCAAGACTTTCCCTTTAATAGTACTCCAGTCATATGATATTATATATTTACTTTGTAGGAGAGTTGTCATGCCGTGCCGACTACTATGATCACAATCATTCTTTGTTTGACTAATCATATTAATAAACATTAATTAACATTAATATATGACATTTAATATTTACTTTGTTTGGGAGAAGCCACGACTATTGATCTGTTCTCGCCCATTTTTTGTCGGACTACTCATAGATATATATGACCTCAGACAAATTTGCAAAGCCCAGTCTCAGTCATAGTACTTGAAATACTTGATATTGAATAATTATTATGTATGGAGGTGCCCATACCGCCCAATTTGCAAATAAAAAATGTCAAAAAAATTTTCGGTCAAACTATAAAAAAAAAAAATGCAAAAATCTGCATACTTATTTAAAATTGGTACATTCAAGTTCCAAATTTATATTTAAGTTACATTTTGTATAAGCTTGATTTACTGTGTATCTCAATCAAGTGCTACAAGTCATTTTAACAAGCAATACACAGGGTGTTCCAGGATAACACATCGAGTAAATGGTCTTCATTTTCCTCCCTCAATGCACAGGTTGTTGAGGGCTTATTGATAACATCGATCTTTGACTTCAAAATAAATTCAACGATGTAGAATAACACGATATAGTGGGCCAATTCTGATCTCCGAAACGAGAGATTACAAGCAGCTGCATTGCAAGGGGGGCAAGGGCGGCAGTATGCCCCGAGCGCTACTTACCAAGGGGCGCCAAATGGTCCGCAACACAAAAAATTGCTGGATAATGTTTATTATAATTGATTTCTGGAAAATATGTTTTAAATTTAGTGCCAGTGTAATATAATAAATGTTAATAAGTAAATAAAAAGGGGAAAAAGAAACAATAATAGTCTAATTCAAACTGTTATAATATATTCATCGAAATGGCACGTCTCTTCTACTGGCAGCGCTGACTAGACCTGTGTCTGTCAGCACGTCCTTATGGCATCTACGCTGTTTGGTTACTTCTGATAAAATAATATTTTATAATAAATATTTGCAGTGTACAAAGTACAAACATTCTTTCTTTCAGAACGCTATTTTACGCTTGTTATTTTGAAACGATAATAATAACAGGTTGTGGAAGTCTGCAACAAATTAGAGAAATACCCGAAATATTAACATTTAAGTTACTTTGTTTCAATTTTGCGTCCTTGTCATCGTGGTCTGTTTAGAATAAAAATGAAATGTTATTAAATATTAAATGTTACTAGCAGATTCCAGCCCTCGAAATTCAAGCGTAAATTCTAGGAAATTCTATTTCTTCATTAAATAAAGACCCTAAAGGTATGCTAATCAGTTATAGCCAATTCACAAATCAACACACAAAAACAAACTCAATTTTATTACAAACACATTAACAAATTTAATAAACACACACATAGCATTGTATAAGTTTATGTATGTGTTAGTAGCAACTTTACTCAAAACAAAGGAAAAACTAAAAAAACTGTAAATCCGCAAATCGGCTAAAAAGAAATACATTTCCAACAATGTACGTTTGGTCAAAATCGGGATAAAACGGTAGAACAAAACATCAGTCACAAAAAATCGCCTAGCCTATTAATATTATAATTTAATGTTAGCATAAATTATATTACACCCAATGTTATAAACTATTGCCGATACTGAAACATTAATTCCGAATACAAAATTCAAATGATTCTTGGCTAAAATTTATTATTATTAAAAATTAGCTAATTTTAAAATATTTGTATCTGAATTATTTTTTATTTTTATCTGTATTACATTTAATACAAAAAAAAATACATAAAAATAACAGGTAAGAAACTAAATACAGAAATTTAAGCTTTTAATGCATAATTTTTATTTTTTAATATATAATTTTTAATTCTTAGTTTTTAATTTTTAACTATTAATTATTCATTTTTCATCTTTCATTACTCATTTTTCATTTTCAATTTTTCATTTTCCATTTTTCAGTTTTCAATTTTCATTTTTAATTTTTCAATTTTCATATTCCATTTTTCAATTTTCATTTTCCATTTTCCATTTTTCATATTTCATTTTCCATTTTCCATATTCCATTTTTAATTTTAAATTTTTCAATTTAAATTTTTAAATTTTCACATTTCACTTTCCACTTTTCATTTTTATTTTTAATATTTTCATTTTCCATTTTAAATTTTTAATTTTTCAATTTTCATTTTCCATTTTTCATTTTTCAATTTTCATTTTCCAATTGCCATTTTTCATTTTTCAATTTTCATTTTCGATTTTCCATTTTTAAATTTTCATTTTCCATTCTTCATTTTTCATTTTTAAATTTTCATTTTCCATTTTCCATTTATCATTTTTAATATTTCATTTTTCGTTTTTCATTTTCCATTTTTCAATTTTCATTTTTCAGTTTTCATATTCCCTTTTTCCATTTTTCAGTTTTCATTTTCCATTTTCCATTTTCCGTTTTTAATTTTTCAATTTTCATTTTCCATTTTTCATTTTTTAATTTTAATTTTCATTTTCCATTTTCCATTTTTAAAGTTTATTTTTTTTTTTTAGAGTTTATTTATTTATTTGTTAGCCTGTGTAACAAGACTGAAGTCTTAAAACAACACAGGGGTACATTAAGGACAAATGTGATAATTTGACATTGCTTTTGATAAAAATAACAAAACTGGTAATAAAAGCCTCAGAAGAAATTAATACATTAAAATAATAAAAATTAAAAAATAAAAAAATAAAAAATAACAATTAAAAATTTAAAAATTAAGAATTAAAAACTAAAAATTAAAAATTAAAAATTAAACAATTAAAAATCAAAAATTAAGAAGCAAAAGTTAAACATTAAAAATTAAAAATAAAAGTTAAAAATCAAAAATTAAAAATAAGAATTAAAGAATTAAGAATTAAAAATAAAAAATATAATATAAAATGCATTAATTAAAATTTACATCAATAAATTTAGTTAAATAAACAAAAACAGTATTGAAATTTTAAATAATAATAATAATTTTAATAATACAAAAAATAGAAGAAAAAAAAAAGAAAAACAATACATATATTACTTTTACGAGTATAGCTCAAATAATTTTTTCTTAAAAAAACGTGCGTTGTTTATATCTTTAATGTTTACTGGTAGCATGTTCCAAAGACGAATAGCATTAATATAAAATTGCCATTCTGATATTAATCTATGATGCCTGATTTGAATTATATTTTTGGTTCTATTAAATCTACTGAATTTTAATCTATTAAATAGATAGTCAGGCTCTCGAGCGATAATAATTTTATGTAAAAAGATTAAAATACGTATTTTCAATAGGTCCTCAAATTGTACACCATATAGTTTCTTCGAATACAATGAAATGTTGTCAAATCTCCGCAGTCCAAATACATATCTAGTAATGTTATTGTAAACAACGTTTAATCTTCGTTTACTTTCTGAGTCGCAACAGGAGAAAACCTCACATCCATACAGCAGAATCGGTAACAAATATGTTTTCGCGAGTAAAATTCTAATTTTTATAGGTGTAAAGCATTGTGTGGGCCAGTGTGTTCTAAGCATAGAATAAGTTCTGCCCCATGCTGCATTTACATGATCGGACCAAGTAAGCGTATTATTGAAGATAACACCTAAATTCTTTGCGCTTTCAACAATTTCAATCGGCTGATTATTTATAAGTATGTTTGGCCTAATTATAATTTTGCTAGTCCTCTTGCGTATAACAATACATTTAGATTTTCGTGGATTTAAACTTAATCCATTTGCTGAGGCCCAAAGAAGATCCTCATTAAATTTTCTGATACAGTCCTCAACACCTTCATTTCTGTTGCTTATATATAATTGTGCATCGTCAGCATACAAGCGAATCTTACTATGCAACAACTGGTTGGGAAGATCATTAGAGTTAATTGAAAAAAGGAGAGGTCCAAGAATTGACCCTTGCGGAACTCCTCGTTTTACATAAAGTAAATTTGATATTCCAGACTGGGTTTCCACACACCGCATTCTCTTTTTAAGATAAGATGACATTAAGCTGACCGATGTTGAAGAAAAATTCATCATTTTCTGTAATTTCTGAATTAATATGTTGTGGTCTACAATGTCAAATGCTTTGGAATGGTCCAACAATACTAACATGGTAAAAAAACCATCATCAACTTCTTTTCTTAAATCTTCAGATACATCAGTAAGAGCAGAGATGTAGCTATGCCCTGCCCGAAAACCAGATTGTCTGTTAGTAATTAGCCGATTATCATTAACGTATGAAGTAATTTGATTATGTAGTATTTTTTCCAATGCCTTAGAGAGGAATGGTAGGATTGCTATGGGTCGATATTCAGTGGGTGATATTAGTATTGGCAAAATTTTAGCTTCTTTCCATCGTGAAGGAAAAGTGCCTGTAGTAATAATGTTATTAAAAATATAAGTAATTTGAGGCAAAAGTGACGGAAGTATCATCTTCAAAAACTTTGGATTTATACCAACAATGCCTGTAGCATTGGATTTTATGGATATGCAACTTCTATATACATCGTTCTGTGTGACACAGTTAAAAGAAAAAAGGCGTGTTGGGAGAGAATTCACGTGGAAATCATCATAAAATTTATTATCCGCTTCCAGCATATTTACATTGATAAATTTCTTGTTTAAATCGTCCGGACTGTCATTAATAATATTATTGCTATTTTTGTTTTTACCAATTCCAATCTCTTGTATTGATTTCCACTTTTTTTTTGTGTCTATAATGTTGTTGAATTTTTCGACGTAATTGTTAGATTTATCATCTTTCATTTTTGTGGTTACTATTCTCCTAGCTAAACGATAATTTTCATGTAACTCTGTAGTTTTATAGCGTTTCCACCGAGAATATGCAAAGTCACGTTGTTCTATTAGACGACTAATTGCAGGTGTGTACCATGCTTTTTGCCTAACGTTGATTATCTTCGTTTTCAAAGTAACAGTTAGATTAAATACATTTTTAAGATGGTGTTCCAGGAAATTCAATTGATCATCAACCGAAACCATGTAGTAAATACAATTCCAGTCAATTTTCCTATATTCATCATGCAAAGTTATATATTCAATATTCTTGAAATCACGAAATGTAAATGTTTGGTTTGGAATTTGTATTTCAAAATCATACACCATAAAGATGAGATCATGCTTAGAAAATCAGGGAGCTGATATTTGATCATACAATAAGAGATTCGATTCCTGAGAAATAAAAAATAGATCAATCATTTCCATTTTTTATTTTTCAATTTTAATTTTTCATTTTTCAATTCTCATTTTCCATTTTCCATTTTTCAATTCTCATTTTCCATTTTCCACTTTGCTTTTTCCATTTTTCAATTTTCATTTTCCATTTTTATACCCTATACCACTATGTGGTTTGGGTATAATGACTTTGTGCTGCTGTTTGTAACAACCAAAAATATTTGACCTAGACCCATCTTTAATTATACCGATCGAATCAGAATCACTTTCTGGGTTGATTTAACAATGTCCGTCCGTCCGTCCGTCTGTGTGTCCATGTAAAGCTTGTAATCAAACTGCAGGTCGGAAATATGAATACATTTTGATGAAATTTTGTACATAAGCTTGTATCGGCCATGGGATGAACACTATTGAAATTGGTGAGAATCGGTCCATGTTCAGACCTAGCCCCCATACAAATTACCCATATGAAATCGACATAAATTGCCATAAGATCCAAATTGTCATATAGATCTTACTCAAATTGGGTTTGTATGCGTTCATTACATCCATTAATGAGTAGTCCAAAAATGCTCCCTTTGACCCCATATAGAGCTGCTTCCCGATCTTCACTTAAATCTATTAAAAAACAAAAATATTGCACTGATTCTTCTCAAATTTTGTTTGTATATATTTTTGCAAAATACAAGAGACTTTACCAAACATGATCAGGATCGGTCCATTTTTGGACCAAGTCCCTATATAGATATAGCATCCGATATGAACTTTTTCATATCTGCAGCCAAAAAATTAATAAAAATCCCACTCAAATTTGGTTTTTGCTTATTTTCTATGACCAGTTAGTTGGGCCTAAGAGATAGGGTCTATAAACGCATGGTATAGGGTATCGTATAGTCGGTCTAGACCGACTATAATTTTCTTACTTGTTCATATTTCATTTTCCATTTTCCATTTTTTAATTTTAATTTTCCATTTTCCATTTTTCAATTTTCTTTTTCCATTTTTCATTTATATTTTTTCAATTTTCATGTTCCATTTTTCATTTTCAGTCTTCATTTTTCATTTTTCAATTTTCGTTTTCCATTTTCCATTTTGCGTTTTCCATTTTTCATTTTTCAGTTTTCATTTTCCATTTTTCATTTTTCAACTTTCATTTCCAATTTTTCATTTTCCAGTTTTCAATTTTCATTTCCCATTTTTCAATTTTCATTTTCCATTTTCCATTTTGCATTTTCAATTTTTAATTTTTCAATTTTCATTTTCCATTTTTCATTTTTCAATTTTCATTTTCCAATTGCCATTTTTCATTTTTCAATTTTCATTTCCCATTTTTCAATTTTCATTTTCCATTTTGCATTTTCAATTTTTCATTTTCATTTTCCATTTTTCATTTTCCATTTTTCAATTTTCAATTTCCGTTCTTCATTTTTCATTTTTTATATTCATTTTTCAATTTTCATCTTCCATTTTTCATTTTTCAATTTCCATTTTTCAATTTTCATTTTCCATTTTCCATTTTTCATTTCTCAATTATAAATTTTCAATATCCATTTTCCATTCTTCGTTCTTCTTTTTTATTTTTCATATTCATTTTTAATTTTCATTTTCCATTTTTCATTTTTCAATTTCCATTTTTCAATTTCATTTTCCATTTTGCATTTTCCATTTTTCAATTTTCAATTTTCTTTTTCCATTTTTCAATTTGCAATTTTCATTTTCCATTTTTCAGTTTTCATTTTCCATATCTCATTTTTCAATTTTCATTTTCCATTTTCCGTTTTTCATTTTTCAATTTTCATTTACCATTTTTCATGTTCCATTTTTCAATTTTCATTTTTCATTTTCCATCTTTCCTTTTTCATTTTTCAATTTTCATTTTCCATTTTTCATTTTTCATTTTCCATTTTTCAATTTCATTTTCCATTTTTCATTTTTCAATTTTCATTTTTCAATTTTCAAGTTTCTTTTTCCATTTTACATTTTTCAATTTTCATTTTCCATTTTTCAATTTGTAATTTCAATTTTTCTTTCACATTGGCGATTTTTTTATTATATCGTGATAACGATAACAAATATATGTGGCAATACTGCTAACATAGCTCATGGTAGTTGTGTTTCTTGGTATGATTGCATCATTTTTTGTGGCTTTTTTTGAAGTGTGAATGTTGTTGTACAACTATTATATTCAACCACTATTATATTACAACAAACACACTGGGTTTTATGTTTTTTTAGAGGTATCTACATATTTTTGCTCGTATCTAAGCAGAATGATGCCCGATTTAGTCCATTTTCAACACCAACCTGTTGGGAATTATGGCAAATGATACTGTTGTAACCTTATCCAGTTAAATGGCTTTCTTTGTGAATGAGCGTGATTTTAACAGACAGACGGACATACGGACATCGCTGTGATAAGGATCAGGAATATATATACTTTATGTGGTCGCAAATTAGTTTTTCGATGCGTTCCAAATGGAATGGCAAACCTATATATACCCTCTGCCACTGACGTGTGCAGGGTATAAAAAGAAGCTCTGAAATCTGGAGTAATAATGCAATCATACTTAGGGAAAAAAATAGCAAAAAGAAAATCCAGAAAATAAAAGAGATGAACCAGATTCAGGTTGTACACCTACTGCTGCTAAACTTTTATGTACTGGTAACACAACTCAACTTGGCTTGGAAAGAAATAAAACGAAGATTAAGAAGTAGAACAGGAATTGATATATCACTAGAAACGAACATTCAGTCCGAAAAAGAACGGTGGCGAAATATATTGCAAAGAATATTAGCTTGCATGAGGTATTTAATAATACAAAATCTTCCTCTGCGTGGGCATATTGGAAAATAGCACTTCAAGATCGTACAAATATAGAAAACATATTATTTTTAGTTAGACTTGTAGCTCAGTTTTATCCGCTACTAGCAACTCATCTTAAACATGCCACAGAAACTTCAAAAACTATCTCTATATTTGTCACCACAGATTCTAAATGAATTCATTCATCCTCAATTCTAAATCAACTAATAAACGATATCAAAAGAAATAAATATTATGATCTTTTGTTTGATTCAACTCACGATATCACTCATCGAGAACAAGTCGTTAGGTATGTAGATGTTGATTTTATCAATAAAAAAGTTTCCATCAAAGGATCTTTTTGGGGTTTTCTTGAAATACATGCTAAAGATGCAGCCTCGATTGGAAATACAATTTTAGAGAAATTAAATTCCGATGAAATTTCATTAACAAACTGCTGATCACAATGTCACACATCTGGCGTTCAACAAAGAATAATGGAAAAAATCGTAAAGGATTATTTGTTAATTGTGATTACCATTCATTGTATTTAGTAGGAGTTACTGCAGCTAAACAAGATCCAATCGTTTTGACATGTTTTGGAATAATTGAAGACATATATCTCCTTTTCTCGCGTTCAACGTTACGACGGGAATTATTAAAAAATGCTTTAACAAAAACTGTCAAACGTGAATCTGAAACCAGATGGAGCGCCAGTTAAAGACTCTGTTACAAATGACAAAAAAACTAATTAAATAAACTAAAATTTACTCTAATTCAGAATTGTCTGAATGAAATCTTGTTCTATCTTTTATTTTCTTTCTTGTTTTTAAAAAAAAATAAAACGTGTTTTTCTGATTATAATGCCGAATGTTTTGATAAAAGCTGTAGCCAACTGACCTTAATAATCGGAGAAAATAAAATTAATGTTATTTAATTTTAATAAAATATTGCATCATTTTCGTTATTTTTATATGTTTTACTAAATATCTGGTCTCAAAATAGGACTCTGTATAAATTCTTGACATTAATGTTCGCGCTTTTGCTATATGCTGCTCTTTATCGGTCTCAATAAACTGCGTAAATCGAGGGTTACTTGTATATTTTTTTGCTCTATCATACTCGTAGCTTATAAACCCATATTTTTAAATTTAGTTGTAAACAGTTATTGAATATATAATTCAGAAAGTTATTAAATATGCCATTAATCATAAACTCATCAAAAGTTTTTTAAATCATTTTTATTTCTTTTTGCATAATTTCATGGCAATTTAATTTAAAAATATTATTTATTTAAGCCAGTTAAAATATTTTTATATTAAAACTTTTTAATATTTTATTTTGTAATTATTTTAGCTTTTTTTTTTATAAATTTATAATTTTTTCATTACGAAGATTTGGTAACACTGTTAGACACTGGATCAAATTATATTTTCTATAGAAATTGAAATTGTAGAATAGTTTGATTACCTTAAAAATATAAGATGGAAAAAGTGGTGCCAATTACCACTATTAACTGTCCAAAAATTATTGATATGTTCGTAGACAGACATAAAACCGATAATAACTATTGTTTTTATTATAAAGTGGTAATTTTTGTTAGCGTGACTCTGTATTTGGGGCACATGACTAAATATGTATGTTATTTTGTGATAAAGGATTTTCCAATGGCTATATGGTCTTTATTGAAAGTTTGTATATTTGTAAAGTACTTTATGCACTCTCATACATACATATATATTAGGGTGGCCCGTAATAAAAAAGTGTTCAAACACTCGATCTTACCCCCTAGAAATATGCCAATAGCAATAAAACTGATAAATATAAAGTTTTGGGTCAATCTAAAAAAATTTAGAGGTGCCTCAACCCGACTGAAAATTCCAAGTGTGTATATATGGAAAATATGATTTTTTAGATTTTACGAAAATTTCATTCTATGGTTTAACTTTTTCGGCAAATTGAATCGATATCAGAACTAAATTATCTTTTCAAAAAGCTACATAACTTGAAAATCGAATAAAAACTCGCCAAGAAACAACAAATGCCCCAGACCACTTTTATGCCAAAAAAAAACTCTAAGTCATGAAATGTGATGAACAGTTCTTCAACTTTAACAAATTCATTAAAGTCATAACTTTTTTTTGGTCTCTATACCTATATGTACTCAGATATGAGGTATTGTTTTATTACAACGTGTTAACCTATTGCGAAATGAGATAAAATAAAATGTTGAAAACTCCTTTTTTAAGTTTTAAAAAATTTTCTTTAACAAAATTTCAAAAAATGGATCTGGCACTTTAAAGTTTTGTTACATATATGTTAGGGATTAACTGTGTGAATTTTTAAGTAAAGTTCCTTGCCAGAATATCTTTTACAACGAATTTTTCCTGCGGATGTCGAGAAAAATTAGTTTTTTGTTAAATATTCAGTAAATGTACCCTTTCTAAATACTTTGTATAAAAAATTTATCAGTTTTCTACTTTTATCTTAATAGCCTAGGGTATCTGACAAAAATAATATGGGCCCATTAACCCTTTTGGACTTGGGTCGCATATGACCCCAAGCTAATGAAAGATAATTTATTAAAAAAAATCAAATATTTTGTAAGTGTTGTTGAATTTTTAGATGTAATGCTGAAAATATAATAGCCAAATAAAAAAATTTGGCAAAAATTTGGAATAAATCAAATAAATTTTCCATTTTTCGTCTCATTTCGCAATAGGTTAACAACGCACAGTGGCGCTATTTGAGTTTTTTCATTGCAAAAATCATATCTTTTGAACCGAATAACATAATTGAACAGTTTAAACAGCATATGATAGATAACTGTTCAGCCTATAAAATGAGCGTTTGGAAAGGGTGCTACGCTTTGTAGGGGCCTACTTATGGGTTATCAAAGTTAAAATTTGTAGAAAAATCAATTTTATGGTAACTAAAAAAAATTATTTTTACATTTTTAGATTGTTTTTATTTTTTTTCTTTAGGGTTTTATGTTTTAAATTATTACCCAACAAATTAAAAAAAAATTACTTCTTTTTTAAATTTATTTTTTCAATTTTCTGTAAAATATTCATCACAATTCGTAAGAGAATGTATATCTAAAAGACTAATCATTTCTAAACTATAATTATTTTCTAACTCTATTCGTGACTTCACATGCCGCAGGGAAGAAATAAGTGGATCGGAAGATGCTGCAAACATGTTGAAGTGGTCCTCATTTTGCCTTACCCTTGATGCTTTGAATGTGTTCTGCAATCTATATTTTTTATAAAATTTGTTAAGAGACTCCTGTGCTTCTTCAGAAAGCTCTCCAATTGGCAAAGACTGGTACTCAATTATATCTTTGCCATGCGCCAATATTTTATGGATGGTCGGGGTCAACTTCTTCTGTGGATACATTTCTGCTAAAAGAGATGCAGTTTTGGATGCATATTCTCCATATTTTGTAGAATTTACATTTTCTTTGCAGTTTAAAACATACAAGATCGTTCCCAATCTTTTCACGATTTGATTGTCAATTCCAGTGATTCTAATTAGTGCCTCATCATTTTCAAAAAATCTCCTAGAAGTGTTTCCATCGTTTGAGTTACCGTATCCGTGCTTGGGACAGTCTACTTTTAGTCCAACTTGTTTAAAAAAAGCATCCTGTATTTGCTTCTTTCTGATATTTTCCTTATCCTTTATAGATGTATTTTCATCGAAGTTTTCCTCCTCTTGTGGTAGGGTATATGCCAGCTTTAGCAAGAACTCCATACACCTTATCCTTGCGTGCAATGGTGACATTCCATATTCGTAATTCTCCTCGTTTGTAGAATCGTTTAAATTACCAAAGTTCTTCTGCCTCTTTTTGCAAATCGGGCATGACAATGTTGAGGTTGTTCCTGTCAGTTCGTTTACGACTTTTCCGTCAACCATGGTCAGGTGGAACTCGTAATTTCATTCAATATATTTTCCTTCTCCAATTTGCAGCTTTGTAGGCTTAATCTTGCTTATTTGTTCTTCAATGTCCTTCACCGTGGTCCTTATGAGTTCTGCCCATTCCCTTGCAAACTGAAACATTATTGGTCGGTAATAATGCACTGATGACGGACGTGGATTTTTCCAGTGTAGGGAAACATCAGATTTTAGCCGCAAAGGAACAACAGATGCCATAAATATATTTCCGTCCGATATTGTAGCGTCATCGGAAGATATCCTTTGCTTATAAACGCTTTGTCCGGATGATCCATCGCAGCCCCATTTGCTGATCAATGTCAGTTTCTCAGGAAGAATTTTCAGCTCATTTTCGGGAAGACTCTCCAACAACCGTTTTGCTGTATGGCCCATGGATCCTGCAGATTGGCTTGCGTAATATGCTTGTATCCTGGTAAAACGTCAGCCCCGTGTCGCATCAAGGATACCCGTAGTATTTCGTATTTTTCTTTGGAAAGTTGTAAGTCCATAAACAAGGCCAAGGCTTCTTCGGAACCATACTTTTTAATGTGTGCGTTTGTGGGCGTGGGAATGCTTTCCTTAATCCTTTTTAGTCGCAGTGGGCTTGCATCAGCAACAGATTTTGTAAACTGCGACCTAACTCTTTCACTATCCTTTGTATATTTAATAGACAGCGGGTCCGATAAATGCTTCGTGGTCAAGTCATCGGCAAGTTTCCTCTTTCTTGTAAAAATTGAACACTCCTCAATACTTTTTTTGGCCTTCCTTTTGCTCCTCTGGTTGATGTGGTGGGTTTATCTACTGCCAATATATCCAGGATGGTGTCTTCATTAAGCCAGTCCTCGTATTTGGAGTTGAAGTTCTGAATGGTTCGATTAGATTTCACCCATTTTGCCTTAATATTTGCATATATCAGATAAAAATTATTTTATATAATTTCGCTTCTCTCAATATTTCCGTATAAGCTATCAAGTTCTTCTAAAGCAGCTTCCGTGAAAAACTTTGGTGTGGTTGACCCTCTAAACAGTTCAAATAATTTTAAATTGTTTAACGCCTTGGTTTCAGTACTTGATGCGTCAACTTTCAGTCGAAGACTAATCCAGGCATTATGCTTATTTTACAATATATAGGCTTATGCCACCGTGCCTAAAAATTTACCTGTTCCCTGTATACATAAGGATTTAGGCTGAATTATGCAATTTTGATATTAAGCTCGTGTCTAAATAAGATTTGTGCCTACCTGGAGGGACCATAAGTCAATATTGTTCTTGACCATTTGTACTCCAAAGTAATTTTTAAGTGAGGTGCGTACCTGCGCATTTCAATGAGTAGTTTTTTGTGCATCCTGTGTCTGTAACAGAATATTGGGAGTAGACTTTGGCAGAGGCTCACAGGTAGACAACCGACTTAAAATGCAATTTTCAAACTATTATATCAAACCACTGTCAGTCAAAACATGTAAGGGATTTTTAACCTTTTTTACCTCTAGAAGCCAAACGAGCACATATGGGCAGATAAAACCTTTTGAATTATGTAACGAAATAATCAAAGAACATGTTTTGCAAATATGGCAAATATAGAAAGATATAGTTTTTTTTTCATTTTCCGTCAAATTTGAAAAATAGTGAAAAAACGGATAGTTTTTAAATAGTGATTTACCAGGAGAAACACAAAGCAAACAGTTAATTTTTTTTTTATCATTATACATTCAATAAATGCGTCAATCAATGCAAACAAAAAATAAGGCGATTCGTTACCTATTTTTCGTGATATTACACCTGAAATCGCAACAAATTGACTAAAAATTGTGTGTTTTTTTGAAAACCGAAAGTCGGTCAACTTTGAACGGTTATATCTTCTAAACTAAAAATGTGATATTATTAAGACTAGCATATTTGAAATCGTTGAAAAGTTTCCTATAACATGGGTTTATTTAAAACTTCGTCGGCGCACATGAAAATTTTGATTTTTGCAACCTCATTTGCTCTACGGGCGACACTGTGCAACGTGATAATAAAACAAAACTTCATATATGAGTACTTATGAGTATAGAGACATAAAAAAATTTTTGGCTTTAATCAATTTGTTAAAGTTGAAAAGCTGTTCTTCACATTTCATGACCTAGAGTTTTTTGGCACAAAAGTGGTCTAAGTTATTTGTTGTTTCTTGGCGAGTTTTTATTAGATTTTGAAGTCATATAGCTTTTTATAGAGATAATTTAGTACTGAAATCGATTCATATAACAGCTTGTCGAACAAATTAAAACATAGAACGAAATTTTCGTAAAATCTGAAAAAAGTCATGTTTTCCCCATATAAACACACTTGAAATTTTCAGTCGCGTTGAGGCACCTCTAAATTTTCGAACACTTTTTTTCCCCTCCATATAATGAAGGGTCACCCTAATACATATGTATATACATAAACACTGTATGCACCTGTACATACAATTTTAGTTGCACAGTTGTGTGAGTATGGTTTCCATTAGAGACATTTTAATATAATTTTAGTTTGTTTAATGAATAGACAAGGTGAGATAGAGCATTTTTGAAGTATTAATGAAACTGTCAAACATGGGTTTTACTTATTTAGTTGCATGTTCAACCATTGATTTTATACATACACACACGCATGTCAATAAATAATGTATAAGTGTGGGTTTTACGATGACACACAAGTATAAGTAATTTATTTTCTAGTTTCTATTTAATGTTCAAGGCAATTTTTGTTTTTTTTTTTCTTGTACAAAAATCGATTGAAAGTTTTAGAAGTTGTCATTTGCAGTGTTCATTTATTTTAATTCTAATCTTCAAATAATATGAAAATTATTGCATTTACACTACATGTACATTACAGATGGTTCTTTGTACATACATACTCGTATGTGTTATAAAGTATATTGGTTATTTCTATTAAACATAAGGGCCCTACAGTTTATATGCAGAAACTTTATGAGCAGTCGTTACAGTGGAAAGTCGAACATCTATAATATTAATAGGCTAGGCGATTTCTTGTGACCGATGTTTTGTTCTACCGTTTTATTCCGATTTTAACCAAACATATGTTATTTGAAAGGAATTTCTTTTTAGCCATTTGCAGATTTACAGATTTTTAAATTTTTTCCTATATTTTGAGTAAATTGCATTTAAAATTGGTACAAACACATACATAAAATTATACATATGCTATGTGTGTTTTATTAAATTTGTTAATGTGTTTGTTATCTTCATTAACAATAACAATAAACCATAAAAGTGTTGGTTTGTGAATTGGCTTAGTTGAAAAATAAAATTGCACTCGAATTTCGACCGCTGGAGTCTGCTAATTTTCATTAAATGGTGATGATATTAAATTAATGGAAATCTTAAATATACTAAAGGGTCCGCCAAATAACTTTTTTTTTGAAAATGCTATAAAAAAAAAACTACTGAGTATTATCTCAAATTTCTTTTTTTATTTAAAAGTACAATCCTTTCGCTTAATAATGGAAAATAATTTCATTCAAATGGCTGCCTCGGCTGGCCATGCAGTAGCCTACACGATCGGTTCAATTTTTAAGCACATTATCGATTGTGTGCAGCTGTATTTCACCAATGGCTTGACGAATATTGACCTTTAAGGCGTCAGTTGTCTCTGGCTTGTTGGTGTAACACTTATCTTTGAGGGCACCCCACAAATAATAGTCCAACGGTGTCAAATCGCAGCTCCGAGCTGGCCAAACGACATCAGCTCTGCGGCTGATAATGCGATCTTCAAAAACAGGGCGCAAAACATCGAGTGTAGCTTCGGCTTTCTGCCACAGCAGCAATATTATCGGGTGTACGCACTGTTTTTGGCTTTTCACGCTTTGGTTTATCGAAGACACATACTTTGTTATTAATGAAAAAAATTGCAAAATAATTTCGGATTAGTTTTCAGTTTATAACCACTTATAAAAACTTTTGTGTTTATTTCTGTTATTTTTTGTCACTATTATTCTTGATACGTTGTTATATTCTCATCATAAGTCCCGTTAACTTTTTGTTGACGAACAAAAAGAATCCATTTTTCAAGCAACAACAACTTATGTCTACATGTATGCTTGCATGGTAGTTTTCTTTTTCAAAGAAAACGACGTTTGTCGACATAAGTTGTTTTATCTGCACACACTTTAAGTGTAATTTACATATTGTTTTTTTTCGTCCTTCTCTAGGAATAAATAAATTTAATGGACATAAATATTAAATAATATAACCCATAAAAATAAAGATTTTATTAAAAATACTTCTTTCGTTATGCATATGAGTTTTGAATATCTCCGTGACTGGGCGTAACTGTGTGTGACTATCTTAAAATTAATCTTAGGCCACAACAAGTCTATGGATAAAGTTTCAGATCCATCGGATGAGGGGAAGTGGGGTTTTAATCTCTCCGTGACTGTGCGTGACTATGTCAAAGTTAATCTTTTTTCACAGCAAGTCTACCGACCAAGTTTTAGATCGATCGGATAAGGGAAAATGGGTTTTATATCACTCCGTGACTGTGCGTGACTATGCGTGACTGTGCGTGATTATATCGAAGTTGATCTTTCTTTACAGCAAGTATATCGACCTAGTTTCAGATCGGTCGGATGAGGTTAATAACATTTAAATCACTCCGTGACTATGCGTGACTGTGCGTGACTACCCCAAAATTAATCTATAGTCACAGCGAGTCTATCGACCTAGCTTCAGATCGATCGGATAAGGGGAAATGGGTTTTAAATCACTACGTGACTGCGCGTGACCATGCGTGACTGTGCGTGACTAAGTCAAAGTTAATCTTTTTTCCACAGCAAGTGTATGAGCCAAGTTTCAGACCGATCGGATGAAGGAGTATGACATTTAGATCACTCCGTTACTGTGCGTGACTATGCGTGGCTATGCGTGACTGTGCGTGACTACCCCAAAATTAATCTATAGTCACAGCGAGTCTATCGACCTAGCTTCAGATCGATCGGATAAGGGGAAATGGGTTTTAAATCACTACGTGACTGCGCGTGACCATGCGTGACTGTGCGTGACTAAGTCAAAGTTAATCTTTTTTCCACAGCAAGTGTATGAGCCAAGTTTCAGACCGATCGGATGAAGGAGTATGACATTTAGATCACTCCGTTACTGTGCGTGACAATGCGTGGCTATGCGTGACTGTGCGTGACTATGTCAAAGTTAATCTTTTTTCACAGCAAGTCTATCGACCTAGCTTCAGATCGATCGGATAAGGGGAAATGGGTTTTAGATCGCTACGTGACTGCGCGTGACCATGCATGACTGTACGTGACTAAATCAAAGTTAATGTTTTTTCCACAGCAAGTGGATGGACTAAGTTTCAGATCGATCTGATGATGGAAAATGACATTTAGATCACTCCGTGACTGTGCGTGACTGTGCGTGAATATGCGTGACTGTGCGTGACTATTTCACACTTAATATTTTTTCACAGCAAGTCTATCGACCAAGTTTCAGATCGATCGGATAAGGGGAAATGGGTTTTACATCATTACGTGTCTGTGCGTGACCATGCGTGACTGCGCGTAACCAAGTAAAAGTTAATCTTTTTTTTTATAGCAAGTGTATGGATCAAGTTTGAGATCGATCGGATGAGGGTAAATGACATTTAGATCACCCCGTGACTGTGCGTGACCATGCGTGACTGTGAGTGTCTACCCCAAAATTAATCTATAGTCACGACAAGACTATGGGCCAAGTTTCAGATCAATTGGATAAGGGGGAATGGGGTCTACCCATGGCAGACAGACAGACAGAGAGTATGAGTTAAAAGAAAAAGTTTAAAAATGTAGCCATATGTCATTCTTCAGAATTAAAAAACTAGATCCCAACTATTACATTACTGACACAACACTGGCTAAAATTCACAATATTATTGATCTAGGAATTTTGTTAGATCACAGGCTTGATTTTCGTGATCACATGGCGTTAACTGTCAGTAAAGCTAATGGTGTTCTTGGTTTTAGGAAACGCTGGTCCAAAGAATTTTCTAAACCATATATAACAAAATAAATATGGCTGACTTCATAAATGCAGCTTGCAATGCAACACTGCAATGCCTAGTGTTCATAAACACTTTAGGTATCGTTTCGACAATGTCGCAAGTTCATTATTGCATGGCGATGCTTTTCAATGCGCAACATCTGTCAAATTTGTGCATTGTTTTTATTTGGTGCTTGTATATGTTTATTTTTTATCTTTTTCTTGGCGGTAAAACTAAAAATACATCAAATATTTCAATTTGTGGTAGAAATGGCGGATTTATGGTAAGTTAAACTTTTGTTTATTTAAAACTTGCAATTTCACGATTATTTATGATTTTTTGTATATTTGTTCATAGTGAAAAAAAGTGGAACCACAAAAGGAAGAATTTATTGATAGAAGCTCGTTTGAGGTATGAGCCAGATTTCAGCTGCAGTTTTTGGAAATTTGATAACACAACAAACCCCTTATATGCGAAACCATTTGTCACGCCAAAGCGATCGCCGACATCTCTGAAAGAACAATTATAAGTAGCAGACTCCAGCGCTCGAAATTCGAGTGCAATTTCTAGGCATCTTTATTTTTCAACTTAGCCAATTCACAAACCAACACTTTTATGGTTTATTAATATTGTGAATGAAGATAACAAACTCATTAACAAACACATTAACAAACACATTAACAAATTTAATAAAACACATATAGCATATGTATAATTTTGTGTATGTGCTAGTAGCAAATTTAAATGCAATTTACTCAAAATAAAGGAAAAAATTTAAAAACCTGTAAATCTGCAAAACGGTTAAAAAGAAATACCTTTCAAATAATATACGTTTGCTTAAGATCGGGAAAAAACAGTAGAACAAAACATCGGTCACAAGAAATCGCCTAGCCTATTAATATTATAGAATTCTAATGCTTTCTGCAACGTGAATGCCACCAGTATTTAATCGCAATCTGCAACTTCTTAAAATTGAAAGTATTGATTAGTTTTATCAAATTATAATATTTGGTAATAAATTCCTGAAATGTACTTTTTTTAATTAATAGTGCTATACGAGAAGCTTTCTTTTGTTTACAATATTTTTGATCAAAGTGCTGCTTGAATTTTTACAATAGTGCATGATTTTTTCCAAATATTCATTTTAAAATACTTTATTTTAAAAAAAGTTAATCACACAAAGAACCACAATCTAATCTGTGCAAGAAAAAAACTTTTGCGCGTTCATAAATGTACTAAAATGATACTTCATTATTTGACAAAGCAGTACTGCCATAAAACATTGGCTTTGCCTTGTAAATGAATTTCTTTGTAGTGTTGCATTGTAAACTGCGTTTATGAAGTCAGCCTATACTCCTTGTTAGTTCGCCCTATTCTTGAATATGGATCAATTATATCGGATCCTTGCTATACCAATCATATAAACAGTATTGAATGAGGACTTGTATGGAATTCATACGGTCTTATTAAGTTAACTACTTTAAGGATTTTTTTTTATCTGTGAAAAAAGAGAAAAATTATTTTTTGTTAATAAATAATTCTATTTTTATTTATTTAAAAAAAAATTGTTGATATCACGTTCGATGGAAAGGGTAGCTAAATCATCAAGGCTATCTTGGAGCATTCTAGACCGCAAATGAGTTTTTATTCTTTTAAGCTTGGAAAAGCTTCTCTCTGCACTCGCTACAGTTATTGGTTGTTAAATTATTTACTAGTAAATAGTTTATAATTTCTGTAGGAGAATCACAGCAATCTGTGGCAAATTATTTTTCAGGTATATTAATTCGATCAAACAAAGTCAAGCCGGAAATATCCATCTGATCACCGTCAGTTAGGAAAAGTTATAAATCCATAAAACTTCCGTATGTCATCATTCGTTCTATTAGGGATATTGCCAAACTTATACCGTAATTCGTATTTTCTGTTATGTTCCTGAATTGTTAAAGAAATTTACTTTAAAGTTTTGCATAGGATCATCGAATTGTCTTTTTTTTACGGCGGACTAGTGCACGTTCAAATTGTATATCAATATCTTAATCAATTGCAATTATTTTAATCTCCTCCGAAATATAAGCAAATTTTATATATGTTCTATAATTTTTGATGACAACGTTACTGCTTGGCTCAGGTTTAATTTAAGTGACTTAAATGCTTTGCTAGTTACATTTATTTCAAATAAAATATCGTACCATACAATTAAAGAGCAGATAAATTTATTTTTTTATTGTGGCCTCTGACTTTTTTTCTCGCTGCTGTGACTGTGGTAACATTAAGTTGCTCATCCTCATTCATACAATCATACAGAGCAGCAATTACTTCTTTAAGGTGATATCGTAGAGCCTTCAAAGCATCAATTAAACTGGCCCATCTAGTATCAATTAGTCCTTTCAACGTAAGACCAGTGATATGTTTTTTAATAAATCCCAGCATTGATTTGACGATGAGAAAAAAAAACATGCAAATGCTGAATGATAAAAAAAAGTTATACCTTCAACACAACAGATCGCTTAATCATTTACCACTAAATTTAGGGTATGTGCACTGCAAGGAACAAAAAATGCTCTTGGGTTTATTTTAAGAATTCTACTTTGGACACCACTATGGACACTATGGACACCACATAACGATAGTTTTTAAAAATAATATGATTTTACAATAAAATTGGTTAAAAGTTGTTTAAATTTATATTCGCGAGCAATAGGCAGACAATTGCACCAGAGATATATCAAAATGTATAATTATGATTCCAGGAGCACTGAAGGGTTAAATAAAAAGAAAAATTAACCGAATTATATTTCTTACATTCCAAAACGCGGTTTAATCGAGTTTAATAGAAAAAATCGTTTTCAATAATCTTTATTTAGAAATATCTTAAAAACAAAAGCTGGCCTTGGCAAATAATGGGTTAACGTTCTTGGATTTATTCCAAATTTCAGGAACGGAAGATATACATATTCGGTTGTAACATTTTAAGTAATGCTTTTAAAAACAGCATTTTTAAACAGCATTTGCAATATATTTGAATTTTTTAATAAATTGTCTTTTATTAGCTTGGGATCATATGTGAACCCAATTCCAAAAGGGTTAATGGGGTCATATTATTTTTTCCGAAACCCTAGGCTATCAAAATAAAATATAACATTTAAAAGTGGAGAACTGATTAATTTTTGATATAAAGAATTTCGAAAGATTACATATACAGAATATTTCACAAAAATTCAATTTTTCTCGAAATCCGCAAAAATAAAATCGTTGTCAAAAAAATTCTGGCCTAGGGATTTACCTAACAACTCAAACAATTAATCTCTGACATGTATTTAATAAAACCTTAAATTGCCAGATCCATTTTTTAAAATTTTGTTTAAGAAAATATTTTAAAAGTTGAAAAAGGAGTTTTCAAAATTTTATCAAAATAATAATAGGTTAACAACGTGGTTATAAAACAATATTTCACATTTGATTACTTATTAGTATAGAGACAAAAAAAAATTATGGCTTTAATCAATTTTTAAAAGTTGAAAAAAATGGTACCAAATTTCATGACCAATTTTTTTTTTTTTTTTGGCATAAAAATGGTCTGGGTCATTTGCTATTTCTTGGCGAATTTTTACTCGATTTTAAATTTTTATAGCTTTTTGGAGAGATAATTTAATACTGATCCCGATTCTTATAACAACTTGTCGGAAAAATTAAACTATAGAACGAAATTTTCGTAAAATCTCACACTTGAAATTTTCAATCGATTTCCGGTGCGACCTTTCTTTATCCGATTATACCCAAACTTCACGTTTATTAGTTTTATATTGTAAGGTAACAAACTGGACCCCGCCTATCGCCAAAATCACAATTTGAAAAATGTCCATATAACGTAAGACCACTCCAATGTACACCCATATGGCAAAACTATTTACGAGTAGAAAAATTAGCACAACAAAAATATATATAATAATAAATTACGTGACAGAAAATCATTTTTGCACCAAAATTAACAAAGAAAGAAAAAATCAAATGTAAAATGAACAACGTTTGAGCTTTTATTTAGTTGAAAAATATAATGATGATGGAAAAAAAACATTTAGTGTGAATTTTTGTGTACAAACCTGTTGTTCCATTTTTTGACTGCGGTTATTGCTAACTGCTGACATGATGAATTGAGGCTGGAGTATATTTTTTTGATGACCAAAAAAAAACACTTAATTTTTTAAATGTAGAAAATATATATTTTTTTTCTCTAAAACCGCTTAAATATTTTTTTCCTTTAATAAATAAATCAAAACACTCTCCTTTTAAACTTAAAAAATTATGGATTTCATCGAAATTCACTGAAATTCAATATAACACTTCACTATTTCTTAACTAAATTTAGTAGTCAATACGACAGCTGTTACACTTTTTTTTATTTTTAGAATTCAATTTTCAATATGACTTAAACTAACAAATGCATTTTGTTTTTCGTAAAGAAACATATACAACTCCTGGCAAATGATAAGTGTTAAACATGAAGCAGTTTACTTAAACATCTGGCAGCTCTTAGTAGTAAAACAAGAGGTAAACAAATGTCAGATCACGAATTGCAAGCGATTGTAAAAATTCACTTCAATGCATTTGGCTGCACTAATTGCAATTTTATTTTTTTTTTTTTTAGTATACGAATATTTTATTATTTGTTTTCTTTTCAAATTATTAACACTTATTTGTTAAACAACACTGTTTTTTCTATTTTAATTAATCACACTTTCCGCAAAATATGACGTCATTTTTTTAGTTGTATTAAATAAAGTAATACAAAAATCACACGCGTGTTGTTGAAAATAATAAGAAATCCTGTTTTTTTTCTCTCCTTATTATCGAATGATTCAACCATACGGCTAAGTTGCTAAATATAAACTAATATTCTTCAATAGTCTATAATTTGAAGTTGAAAATGTCCATTATGTTAATGCTCAATTTGTGTTAAACTCTACATTTCCTTTTGCAGCCATAATATCCTTTTTGCTGAATAATGTTAATACAAGAGTTCTACAATACTCTCTCGGAGAACAGAGAGATATTTAATATAACATTATTACTCTCTGTTATTGTACGTAGTAACACCTTATGCTATTTTACATTTATATTCTCTAGATATTTTACAGTCGGGAGTTACTGCTGCCGTTGTTTAACAATTTGTTTACATATTTTTTTTGCGTTGTGTGAATGTTGCTTAAGTTAACAGGACACTATAGCAATCGTACGAATTGTACTTGTATTTAAAAATACAAACGCAACACAAAATGTTTTTGTATACATATTCTTGTTTGCAGCTGCCATGTTTAGGGATGCCAGCTGGTTTATCTTATAGTTGTATTTGGGGTATTCGCGAATTCATTTATATATGTACATTAATATAATTGCAAAAGCCGGCAATGGATATTCGTATTGTATTTATTGTTTGCGAAAGTCGTTTGATTGTTGATTTGTTGCATTGGCGGTCAAAATATCTATTTAATTTCCATTGTTTTATATTAGTAAAAATAAAATATAATATATAAAATGTCAGTGATAAGGGCCCGCCATTGGACTATTTCGTTAGCTAAAATTCAAAAAGGCGTAACTAACAAAAATATAATTTTACAGAAGAAGCAAAAAACTTTGTAAAATTTAAACTATAAGCATTTTTAACGAAATTTCACTTTAAATACACCGACAAATTTATTTTTAAAGAAAAAAAATTTTTTTTAATTATTTGAAGAGTTATGTTAGATACGCCTTTTTGACTTCTGTTTTTCTGAAACACAAAAAGACGTATCTACAACAAATAAGTTTAAACATATAGTTGAAGTAATTTATTTAATACTAGCTGAACCTGGTGTACTTCGCTACCCCTCAACGTTATAAAATAAAACAAAATAAAAAAAAAAAATATTTATACATTAACAGAATATTATTTATTTAATTTAGAATTAATTATTGCAATGTTTTAGAATGTCCAATATTTTTAGTTTGTCCATCTGGAGCATAAACATATAAGTCGGTGGGTTTTCCTACACGTGAGCATGCAACATAAAGCTGTCCATGCGAGAAACATGGATTTGCTAAATTTAAGCCGCAAACTTGAAGAGATTGACCTTGAGCATTGTTAACAGTCATCGCAAACGCTAATCGAACAGGAAACTGTAATCGTTTGAAGTCGAATGGTAAATCAGTTGGGATCATTGGAATGCGTGGCAAAAGTACATCTGTTCCTTTATATTTTCCTGTTATAATGGTCGCTTCTATTAAATTATTTAGCATTTTTTTACTGCAAGTCGAGTGCCATTACAAAGCCGTGGTGGATCGGTATTGCGCAGTAAAATAATGGGCACTCCAATTTTGACTTGTAGCACATGTGGTGGAAACCTGGCACATCAATAATCGAATATAAAAAGTTGGGTGTAGTAAGTGAAAGTTTCACACTGCGAAAGTTTAAGGAAGAATGGTGTACAGGTCTGACTTCCTACAAATCGGAAACAAAGGGATGTGGCCCGCCGACTTTCGCATGGAATATATACCTATTTAAGAGAACACCTTATTAAGCAAATCAATCCATGCCAAATATTTAGTTATATGGGCGGGGCCTCGCACCTTTGTCCACTAACAACTTTATATAGTCAAGGGCTTAAAAGAAGTTATTATGGATTTTAATTTTTCTAAAAAGGGCGTGGTCCCGCCCAGTTTTTTTGTAGTACTACTTCTATTAATTTCAATACGATATATACCAAATATCATCGCAGTAAGTTAAAAAATGGCCGAGATATGACGATTTTAAATTTTGGGTTATGTGGGCGGGACCACGCCCCTTTGCCCACTAACAACTTTATATAGTTAAGGACTTAGTATTTCGCAAAAATATCCTTTTGTGAAAATTTCATGACGATCCTTCCAGTAGTTTAGAAGATATTACGATTTTTTATTTTTCTAAAAAGGGGCGTGGTATCGCCCACTTTTCTTCTGGTGTGTATTTCTGTTCATGCCAATACCATATGTACCAAATATGACCACTGTAGGTCAAAAAATTCCCGATATATGACGCTTTAAAGTTTTGGGTTATATGGGAGTGGCACCGCCCCTTTGTCTGATCAAAAATTTATATAGCCTATTATTCCAGAGTCACAGTTACACGCTGTGAAAATTTCAGGAAGATCGGTTCAGGGGTTTGGCTTCCTATAAAGCACAAACAAACACACATTCATTTTTATATATATATATAGATAGATTGAAAGCAGATTAATTATAATTTAAGGTAAAATGGGGCGAAAAAGGGGGATTTGGTAATAAAAAAATGTATGGCTACCTTACCTGTACATAAAAAGTGTATAAAACTTTAGATAAATACATATTACAAAAAAAGTATTTTGTATAGCAAACATTGTTAATGGTATAAGTAAGTATCTGAATTTAAAAAAAGGGGGCGGAGAAGTGGGCGTGGTTCATAGTTATATGGCGATGTTAACAGTATTAAAGCAATATACTACCAAATAAAAAAAAATCCGTTGGAAGGAACAATTTTGTACACAGAACAAAAAGTTTAAAACTTTCAAACAAAATTTGGCGTGAAAGGGCGAGTGGCATAAGAAATGTTTATTTCTACCTCGCCTGCGGTATAATGTGTATACAATTTGAAGTAAATCTGTTAAAAACTATATGGGAGCAATTACATAATTTTAAAAAAGTGGGCGTAAAAGTGGGCGTGATAGAAAAAAAGTACCCTATTAATCATGCCAGAGTCCCAGTTAAATGCTGTGAGAATCTCAGGAAGATCGGTCCAGAGGTTTGGTCTCCTATAAGGTACAAACAAACAAATAAACAAACACATTCAATTTTATATATGTATATAGATAAAATATCTATTTTCGGCTTAAAGAAGGTATACGAATTAATAATTGATTATAAAAATGTTCAGTTTATTGATTAAAATAAAGTTTAACATAAGGAAATTAAAGGTTTTTAATTTTTTTTAAATTGGAGTTGGTAAAATTATTCATAAGTCAATTTAGTTACATATTTTATTAAATTTTTTTAATATGAATTATTTTATATATATACAAATGCATTTTCAAATTATTTTTGAAATGGAATATTTTCATAAAAATAATGACAGTCTGCAGGTAGTAGTTTTTTGAGATCCTGTAGATGTTGCCATTTTTTAAATTAAATTTTTATTCTCTGCCCATGTAATTGGGAAGGCGCAACAAGTGTGAATCTGTTTCCAATTCTTTGTGGAAGCTGTTCGTAATCTTCAGTTATATTTGTTTTGAAGTAAATGCTTCCAGTTGGATCGTATGCCAAAGTCCGGATCATATAAAATCAAATAAAAAGCTTTAAATTTATAAATTTTTTTGATCGTTTCCTGGTCTAATAGAAGCATATCGCTTAGGAATAGACTCATAATTGAGAAAATAATTATGATTTAAATGATGCACTGTGAAAGGTTTAGGGCTTCTCCGGGCAACTTTTATTTGTTCAACAAGTTCGAATGGTAAATATAGTTGTTTATTTTTAATTTTCCTTTCAATCAGAGAGTGGATTGAATCACATTCCATTTGAGTGTGACCAACTACCAAGTATTTGTGCTTTCTTGTTATGTTTTTTTCTACGCATAAAGAAACTAAAGCATTAGATAGAACCACATTTCCATTTTGGTAAAAACAACCATCAGAATAGAGAATAATGTGGTGTATGTCAGGGAATTTAACAACAGCATTTCTTAAATAATTTACGACTATTGTTGCAAATGTCGATGATACCAGATTTCCTTCTGTTTCATCCCAAACATAATTGTCTGAGTCATGATTTATAATATTATAAATTGTGAAATTATGAACTTGTAATTTCATTTTGTAATAAGTGGAGTTGAAATTCGATTTCGGTATAAGCTTCACTGCTTGCATATCCATACAAAATGAAAGACTCAACCCAGATTTAGCATTTTCAATATCGTTTTCTTTCTCGATTCTCATTTTCTCTATTTCATTTCTGTGATTTTCAAATTGAAATATTTTTCGATTTGTATGACAAACAAATGTCGCATTGGTCGTTTCGTGGTTTCAGCATGGAGTAATTACAAGTTTTTATTAACTTCATGAAATTTGGAAAAGATTACTGCCTCAATATCATTATCTTCATGCTCTTTGCATGCCTCGGTATAGAGATCATATATTTGTGTATAAGATTTGAAGTTTGCCTGGAAATATAGTTTGGCTGTATATTGTCGACGATAACGTGATTCCAATTTTGAAACGTCTTCCAACCATTTTCGCAAAAAGGTAAGTCTTTTGATATATAACTGTCCTTGTTTTGTTTCTCTCTTTACTTGAGTTTTAACAGCCTGTCGCTTTTTAGGATTCACTTGAGTGCAATGTAAGCCACTAGCATTTATCCATAATCTGACCATTATTTCAGATATTCCTACTGTTGATAAAAATATTTTGGCAGACACTTGAATACGATTTGTATTGTGCTTCAGAAAATAGTATTGTTTATTTGAACGTCTTGAGTTTTCCACTGAAGTACGCTGTTCCTTTGTGCACGCAATGAGGTTCGTTACATAAAGTCTTTTTTGGTCCCATGTCATCTTCTAGAATATTTCAAAAATTTCCTTACGTGTGTCTTCCAAAAAATAGCAGCAGTGTCGTAATGCACTCTTTTCGCAAAATTTAGAGTTGCACGCATTTTTCAATTCTCTCGGTTTTTTATCTCACTCATATCTTTTCCTTTGGACACACCTTTATATGTTTTACCTTCCATACGATTACTTTTATTTTCGCTTCTCTGATTTTAGACAATTTTATTGTAACTTTTAAACTCCTCACTCTCTAAATTTGATTGAGACATACTTTCACAATTTGAATTCATTTTAGTAATTATTTTAGTAATTATATTATTAAAACACAGTAATTGTTTATAATTTCTTACTTATTTTCACTTTTATTTCATAAATAACTTTGATTATTGTTAATGTTTCACACAATTTTATTTTATATAAAACTCCGTATTTTATAAAATCACATTTCCAAATGAAAATTAAAGCTAAATTTGGAAATACATATAATAACTGTTAAAAGTTCCAAGAATTACTGATGACATTTTTGAATTTTCGAGCAAGTATGTTTTTTTATTAAAATTCTATTTTCCGGCATATATGACTCATATTCATACTAAAGCATATATTCATACAGTGTTCCTGGACTACAATACTTTTTATATCGAACCGTATTGAAAGTCGTAGTCGAAAGTTAGTAGAATTTGCTGAGAAATTACTATCAAGACAATAATTGCAATATTTCTTGATATGGAAATGATATTGTACTAACCAACGTCAGAAAAACATGCATTGATAAGTCGTCCATGGAATTCTTCAAACAATTTTCAAAGAAAAAAATGTGTAGTTACGTCGTTTTGCATTTATCAAATAAACACACTTGTAGCTACGTCCCATTGTTCTTTGTTAATAAAAGCGTCATTTTTGGATCGCAAAAGTGTAAAATTTGTGAAGACATGTAGATTAGTGTCATTCATAATAATCAACCAAAACTCGATTTTGAATTTTTTGTTTGTTATCTACGCCTTTTTGCATTTTAGCTAACGATTTATAATTTTTTTTACAATAATACTATTTTCTTTTTTAAAAAGAGGCAAATAAGCAAGTAAGAAAATTATAGTCGATCTAGACCGATCGTGGCCATATTTGATAAAGTCACATATTTTTGCAAAAACATGTAGAAAGCAAATTTGAGAAAAATGTGTGCAATATTTTGTGTTTTGATAGATTTAAATGAAGATCTTGAAGCAGATTTACATGAGGGCTACGATAAAGAATTTTCCAACAGGGTTTATATTTGGATTGCTGATTCATATATGTAATAAACACACAGAGGCCAAATTGAGTGCGTTCTATTGCCACTGAAAGGTCGGACAGACGGACTAAATCGTATTTTATTCTTGAATACTTTGTTATTTATTTACATAGCATGAGAAAATTATTATTACAAAGTAAAATTTAAGTATTCAGACATTTAATTTTCCTTTCCTACATACAAATTATTACCAATAATATAAGATTAATAATGATAAATACAACATTTTTAATTTAGGTAAAAAGTAATAAAAACATATCTAAACAAGTAAGAAAATTATAGTCGGTCTAGACCGACTATATGATACCCTATACCATGCGTTTAGAGACCCAACTAACTGGACATAAGAAATAAGCATAAACCAAATTTTAGTGGGATTTTTATTAATTTTTTTGGCTGCAGATATGAAAAAGTTCATATCGGATGCTATATCTATATGGGGACTAGGCCCAAAAATGAACCGATCCTGACTATGTTTGGTAAAGTCTCTTGCAAAAATATATACAAACAAAATTTGAGAAGAATCAGTGCAATATTTTTGTTTTTTGATAGATTTAAGTGAAGAACGGGAAGCAGCTCTATATGGGGCCTATGACTAAGAGATGTCCCATAGGGATCATTTTTGGACTACTCATTAATGGAGTACAAATTCAATTTGAGAAAGATCTATATGACAATTTGGATCTTATGTTAATTTATGTCGATTTCATAGGGGTCATTTGTATGGGGGCTAGGTCTGAAAATGGACCGATTCTCACCAATTTCAATAGTGTTCATTCTATGGTCGATGAAAACTTATATACCAAATTTCATTAAAATATATTCATATTTGCGACCTGCAGTTTGATTACAAGGTTTACATGGACACACCGACGGACGGACGGACGGACGGACATCGTTAAATCGAATCAGTTAGTGATTCTGATTCGATCGGTATAACAAAAGATGGGCCTATGTCAAATATTTTTGGTAGTTAAAAACAGCAGCACAAAGTCAATATACCCAAACCACATATTGGTATGGGGCATAGGTTCCCACCTTAATTTGCTTCACGGACCCCTTGAGACATTTTACAAGCTCGCGGACCCCCAAATATTTTTATTTAAATAAATGTGGGAAAATAATGAGAAAAAATATGTTTACAATTAAAAACAAGTAAGAAAATTATAGTCGGTCTAGACCGACTATACGATACCCTATACCATGCGTTTAGAGACCCTATCTCTTAGGCCCAACTAACTGGACATAGAAAATAAGCAAAAACCAAATTTGATTGGGATTTTTATTAATTTTTTTGGCTGCAGATATGAAAAAGTTCATATCGGATACTATATCTATATAGGGACTTGGTCCAAAAATGGACCGATCCTGATCAAGTTTGGTAAAGTCTCTTGTATTTTGCAAAAATATATACAAACAAAATTTGAGAAGAATCAGTGCAATATTTTTGTTTTTTAATAGATTTAAGTGAAAATCGGAAAACAGCTCAAAGGGATCATTTTTGGACTACTCATTAATGGATGTAATGGACGCATACAAACCCAATTTGAGTAAGATATATATGACAATTTGGATCTTATGGCAATTTATGTCGATTTCACATGGGTAATTTGTATGGGGGCTAGGTCTGAACATGGACCGATTCTCACCAATTTCAATAGCGTTCATCCCATGGCCGATAGAAGCTTATATACCAAATTTCATCAAAATATATTCATAGTTGCGACCTGCAGTTTGATTACAAGGTTTACATGGACACACAGACGGACGGACGGACGGACGGACGGACGGACGGACATTGTTAAATCAACTCAGAAAGTGATTCTGATTCGATCGGTATAATTAAAGATGGGTGTAGGTCAAATATTTTTTGTTGTTACAAACAGCAGCACAACGTCATTATACCCAAACCACATAGTGGTATAGGGTATAAAAACGTTAAAACCTAAATAAAAAACATTTTAAAAAGTGTTTTGTAAAAAAAGAAAAAAAAAAAAGAAATAAAAAAGAAAAACATGTATAATTCAAAAATAAATAAAAATAACAGAAACTTTTAAAGTTCAAAAAGGCACTTATTCAAAAAGGAACAAAACATTTCAAAGTAAATGTATTTGGCACATTTCAGGAATGCTAAATAAAAATTAAAATATATCGATGGCTTAATATAAAAAGGCCCAAACTCGATTTTTTGTTACTTGAGAGGAGAAGGAAAAAACTTAATAAAATCCGTAAAATTTTAGATACAAAAAAAGTTTTATACAAAATCCAAAAATGTGTTGCCTCTTTTTATTAAAAAATTTCAACCTAAATCTTTAATTCAAACAACCTATTCAGCATATTTCCTTTTGAAAGTCAACGCACCTCTGGAAAAAAAATTTTGTTTGCTCTGCATTGAGATCTTGACATAGCACTCCAAAAATTCTAGTTCTCAATGCACTGGTCTTAACAAAATTAATGACATCTATTGCAGTCTGCAGAGACTTTTCAGTTCATCTGGAAGGTTTTTAGCAGCAAGTGATTGTCGATGAATTATGCAGTGTGATCAATCATATCTTTGGCTAATTTTAAAAGCACAGATCGAGAACCCGTCATTGACGGTGCACCTACTTTTTTCCAGGGAATATTGTTTTCCATTAAAAAATCAGAAAGGGTTTGAAAAATATCAGTTCCTTGTGATGTTGTAGGCAACGCATTCAGAAATAAAAGCTCTTCACAAAATTAATTTTCTGCAATAAATCTGCAATAAAATATAAAATAAAAGTTGGCTTGAATAAGAAACGTCTGTGGTTTCATCACATTGAAGAGCAATGAATGGTGAATTCTAAATTTTTCTAGTAACTGCTCCATAATATTTTGTGCCATATCATTAATTTTTCTTTTGACAGTGTTATTTGACAGAGCTACTTTCATCTTATCTTATCTTTATTGGCTGTATCAAGCATTACGTTACAAACTGCGGCAATACAAGATTTGATCAAGTCTTCTCCAATTGTATGTGGCTATTTGTTTTTAGCAATTAACATTGCTATTTTATAGGAAGCTTCCATAGCCCATTCCTGTTCAACATTTAAATAACCTGTGGAATCTAATCTTACTTTATTCAGTGATCTGATTTTATGAGCAAAAAATCTGCATTTTTATCTTTAAATTGTGATTGGTTTGTAATTAGATGCCTCTCTAATTTTGCTGGTTCCATAGCATCATTGGAAAGGGTTTTGAAGCAAATTACACACTGAGGCATTACAATATCGTTATTTTTTACAAATGTAAATCCGAAATTCATATAACTTCGTCATATTTTCTTTTTTTTACATTTTTTGGATTTTATTACTAGTTAAGAAAACACACACACGACTAACGACAATAAATATTTTACAAATACATTTTTTATCATAATTTTTTCAAATTAACTATTTTTTTTTAAATTATTTTAATGGGTTGGATATCTTTATCAAGTGTGCTGTTAATTTCTTTTTTTTATATAAAGTTAATTTTGGCAGAACAGTTCGCGGACCCCTTGGAAGGACCACCATTTGGGAACCATTGGTATAGGGTATAAAAACTACAATAAACAATTTTCAATTTATTACAAAAACAAATTTATTTACAATTTCATAAATAAATTAAAAATAAGTTCAGTACATAATAAAACAAAATAAAGCTAAAATGGACCGCTAGGGTCATAAAATGGCTAAGAAAACATTATTAAAATAATTCTAAAACTTAAAAAAAAAACAAAAACGTAAAAGCGTTAAATCTAAAATTATAACAATAAATAATTGCTAAGATACATTTCATTTACTCTCACATGTGTAGTTAGTTAAACTAATGAGTATGGAGCAGAGATGATAAAAGAAATTTTCATCTAAAATTATTGTACTTTTCAATCTTTCATGGCTTGGGTATCCTTCACTATTTCGTGAAATGTATAATTGTAACAATTTTATCGTCCCTGCTTATAGCTATATATATATATATATATATAAGCAGTTCTTTAAAATCTTAATCAATCAATTAATCTTACAATTATATGATTTTGATGTAATGATATGATGTTTGCTTATAATCAATCGCTTTCTTCTTAAGAAAAACTTACAAATATTAACTGAGATGTTTGTTACAAAATAGAATTCGAATAGGTCGGGTAGCGTTTTATTAATATCGCTTCTCATTTATCTTTCATGTTATTAGTTAAATGTTGCCATAATTCAAAATATTTATTTTATATCTGTACTTGACTTCTAATAGTGTATGATACAAGTTATTACTTTGACTAACGTTTTTAACTTTAATAATCTTATTTGAAAAATCCTTTCTTTTTCTGTGGCTGTGGCTGTGGTTGTGGTTGTGGTTGAGGCTGTGGGTGTTCCATATATACTTGTCTATGTGGCATTAATGATGGCGCTCCCACCTCAAAATCATATTGACTTGATGGAGAATTGGGTCGACTTGGCCTTAAAATCGACGTCAACGGACGTACTGAGGCCGATGCAGATTCTTCCAAATCATCTTCAGCTATTTTACCTAGTCGCGAACCGTGAACAGAAGCCAAATCAGAAGGCGTTTTAACTTGGGAACCTTCTTCACCTATTTCACTGGCTAATGCTACGCCCAGAGTAGCACCAATCTTGGTTCTAGCATCCTTAAAGGTATCACTCAATTTAATCTGAACCACATTGATAAACATAGAGGTCAATGCCAGGCCAAATACCAAATAAATTATACTGCACATCATGAAAATGGGATGATTTGGTACAAGATCACCAAAACCAATGGTGGACATCGAAATGAATACAAAGTAGAATGCCTCGAAATAAGTCCAATCTTCCCACAAAGTGTACCCGAAAGCACCAAAAATTATATATCCTATCAGCAAGATGGAAGCCAAGGTAATGGGCAAATTAAATTCATCATCCACCACTAAAGTTTCTGGATAAGGTGATGTTGGTGTTTCGGGATGAGAATTTCCCATAGATTTGCCATTCTCTGATGCTTGCGATTCGATATCAGTATCTGGACCCATGCCAAAGAAATGACTTGGTCTTCGCATTGCCATATCATAGACATTCGAGAAACCTGTCATAGCATCTCGTACCTGCTGTTGTTTTCTTATACGACGACAGGTTCCGGTGTAGTAAAGACGTCTAACATAACCCCAGACGAATTTAATGGCTCTGGTGAAAAGTTTACCAAAATCAGCCAGCAAAATCAAGAACATGGGTATACCAATGATGGCATAAGCAATTGTCAATGATCGACCAAGTGAGGTTTTTGGTGTTATGTGGCCATAACCTGAAACGAAAATTTAAACAAAACAAATATTAGACTATTTTCACTTTAGATTAAAACTAACTTTTCGTATAATAAATAATAGAGAATGTTTGTATAAATCCCTAGAGAAAAAACTATTTATATTTCCTTCATGTATTGCGATAGAATATATCGTCTTGCCAGTGCAATACTGTAACAACTCAAAATAGATAGTTTTGAGATATTGCGGTTTAAAGTTTTATTCTTCAGTATAATTTGTTCAGAATAATATAAGAATAAGTATGTATTTTAATTTCACTAAAAACAGTAAAACTTTGAGATGTTATAATATTTCTCTGATTCTTTGAGTCTCTCTGAGTTCAATAGAGCAGTTTTCGGAAAACAGTAACATCTTGAGTTGTTATAGTATTGCACTGGCAAGACAATATATGTTTTTTTGTTCGCAATGATCCAATCAATACCAACATTATTATTTCTGAATGCAGTGCATGCAAAGTGTTGATATTAGGAAAATGTCTTATGCCTACGAGGAAAGGGCGAGTAGTGTTTGTTGATATTTGACTTAAATTTATCTTTATTGTACGTGGAAGTTTATTCCACATGTGGCTTGTGCGGTTCATAAAGGAATTTTCATTGTAAAGCGTTGTACGATCCACTGCAAAAGGATGAGATCTACTAGATGAGCGGGTGGTGCAAAGAAAAACATGGGCTCTAGTCATGAGTTCACTTATCCCAGCAGAAGATTTTTCATTACAATAGTTACATTGTGTAACACAACCAATATTCCAACGATTTTTCGATGATTCAATAGAGTTGCTTACCCTAGAGTCATTTTTATTTATTTATTTTTTTTTTTTTATTTATTAATCAACACTCAGGGGATGCCCCTTACAGAAGCAGTGCATTGTGTTGATCAAAATAGGTTAAGGAGGAAAGAGGGAGTAGTGTGTTAATTTTTTTTTTTGCAGCGACAGACCAAAGCCTCTTGTGGGAATCGAACCCACGACCCCCGCATGATAGGCGAGCACGCTACCTACTCACCTACCGGGGCGCTTAGACTCTTGTAGACCCACCGAAATCAATTTTCTCATACAGATACGCAGTTTTTTTTCTAGTGAAAGTAATTTATGTTAGAACAATAAGTTTCTCATTCCAAGAAAATCCACTAAGTCACAACCAAGTATCATTTTCCTTCACCCTGGTATGTCACTAAACCGCCGCAGACCATAGACATATCGTGTAGCATTATTGAAAGAGACCAGCAGCTTATGGAAGGAGTGGGAGTCCAGTTTGCTATAAACTTCAGCAGAGTACGAAATTAGTGGGACTATCAACTGATTTATAAGTTTTCGCTTAATTTCAATCGGTGTAAAGTTGGAGGACAATATAAAGTTACGAAGGGCAAGATAAACATTATGTACTAGAATATTAATATGATCACCACATGACAGGGTGGATTTAATAGTATTTTACCTTTTCCACATATTTAGGAGCGAAACTTCCTGGAAGTAAATCAAAATTAAGTTTGTATATGCTAATTGGTAAAATATATGATTTGTTTGGATTAAGCAATAGATTATTCACATCTGTCTACGTCTTAATTGCCTCTTAGTCTTTGTTAACTGCATGTTACGTCAATAGGGCAGTTGCATTGAAGGGCAAAGACAGAATACTCTCGACCTTTTTCTAACTTCACACCCTGACAAGTATGAAGTGAAAATACTTGCACCTCTTGGTAATTCGGATCACTGTACCATTTCCGCTACTTTTTCGTACTCTGTACTTCACAGTGTTTCAACACCAGCTACGAAACGCTCAGTTTTCATTTACGAAAAGGCTCGTTGGGCCGAGCTCAACGATTTCTTCAAGCATTTCAAGTGGAAACTTTGTTTCCTAGATAATAATGTTGATGCTGCTGCGTTAATGGTGGAAAAAATAATAGTGCTTGGTATGAGATTATTCATTCCATCAAAGCGCATTTCGGCTAAACCTAATAAAAAATCTTGGTTTAACCAGACTTGCAGAGATGCAGTCAGATCCAGAGAGGAAGTATTCAGACTTTGGCGTGAAAATAAAAATTCCGTCACTGAACTGCTACGCAAACAGGCGAGAAATGAATGTGCCAAAGTACTAAGGCGCGAAAAGTTTCTTCACGATCAGCGTCTTCGTGCTAAAGTTTTTTCTGCTCCTCGGGGCAGCAAGAGCTTTTGGTCATTTGTTAAAAGAGTAAAGAATAATGCTAGTTCTGCTATCCCAACTCTTATAATGAATGACCAAATATTCACTGACCCGGTTGATAAGGCTAACCTTTTAGCTGAACTTTTTGCAAAAAATTCATTTTTGCCGGATAGCGATCAACCACTGCCCGAACTCGAAAGAGTATCTTGTACTATGCCTAAAATATTCTTCCGAGCACATGCAGTTAAAAGGGTTCTTTCGGATCTCAACATTAACAAGTCTCCGGGACCGGATGGTATACCAGCACTGGTGCTGAAACAGTGCTCTTCGACGCTAGCCAGTCCATTGGCCAACCTTTTCAGCCTTTCGTATCGTGCGGAAGTCTTTCCCTCTTGCTGGAAGGTTGCTAATGTCCAGCCAATCCCTAAAAAGGGTGCGGCTAATAACCCTGAAAATTACCGACCAATTGCAATCTGCTTTGCGCTCTCAAAGGTGATGGAGAGCATGATCAATTTCCACCTTGTGAACTACCTAGAGGCCAACTCACTTCTTAATGATCGACAGTATGGCTTCCGTAGAAATCGTTCCACGGGAGACCTGTTAGCTCTACTTTCCGAGCGCTGGAGTCGATCCATTCGCAATTTTGGCGAAAGTAAAGTGGTTGCTCTGGATATTTCCAAGGCATTCGACCGTGTATGGCACGGTGCATTGATATCAAAGCTTATTGCATTTGGGGTCGGTAATGACTTCTCTCGATTTATATCGAGTTTTCTCAGAGACCGAACAATACGTGTTGTTATTGATGGGGTCTCATCTAATGAGTTTCAGCTTAATTCAGGGGTACCCCAAGGTTCCGTTCTTTCTCCTCCTCTTTTCCTTATCTTTCTGAACGAACTTCTTGGCCAAACTTTTAACTCTGTATACTCTTTCGCAGATGACAGCAGCATTTGTCATTCATTTTCCTTTAATTGTAGGCCAAGCCTCTTGGAGGTTGGGGGCAAAAGGCGGACAATGAATGACACACTCAATCAAGACCTCTTAACAATCTCCGAGTGGGGTAAAGCGAATAGGGTTGATTTTAGTGCGCTGAAGACCCAATGTTGTATGTTGACCCATAGGGCCATGGAATCAACAATGTCATCTGTATATATGGGTGGTATAGGTATTGAGAAATAGGATAATCTTGATGTTCTGGGCATGAGAATTCAATGTGATGTTCGTTGGAACGAGCATGTTTTTCAAGTGTCGAAAGAAGCATTCAAGTGTCTTGGTTTTCTAAAACGGTGTAGAAATTACTTCACTCCTTCTGATCTCCTTAAAATCTATACCACTTACATCCGACCGAAAATGGAATACAACTCCCATATATGGGCAGGGGCTTCGAAGTCTATTTTGGAGCTACTGGACCGTGTGCAAAGGAGGGCGTTGGCGCTCATCAATGACAGTAGGGTATCCAATTCTATTGATTCATTGGAACACCGTCGGAATGTGGGTTGTGTAGCACTGTTCTATAGATATTACCATGGGAAATGTTCTTCTGAGATTAGCGAACTTATTCCAAGTGCCCGAGTTTCGGTTCGCTCTACCCATTTCTCTAGTAGATCACATCCGTTTGTAGTCTATTGTCCAGTTGACCGCACAATGCATTACAGAGAGAATTCGTTTATCAGTTGAACTAGCCGTATGTGGAATAAACTCCCCGCAGAAGTCTTTCCTGACAGTTATAATCTAATAAAATTTAAGTCAAATATCCATAAACACTACTCCCTCTCTCCTCCTTCCCATAACCTATTTTCCTTAAATCAACACAATGCACTGCATTTGTAGGGGGCATCCCCTGAGTGTTGGTTAACAAAAAAAAAAAAAAAATAGAATCAGTTCGATGCGAAATGTAAAGCTGTAAATCGTCAGCATATGCATGAACTCGTACATATTTAAGAACATCATTTACAAAAAAATTCTAAATAAAAGAGGTCCAAGAGCAGATCCCGGATGTAATCATCTTCATATGAGATTCCCTATCTCCCACTATAACCTTCTCAGCTCGTCCGGACAAGTAATTATCCAAAAGAGTAATGGCAGAATCGCTAAAACCAAAGAGATGTGCTAATTTACGACAAAGTATCGCATTATTTACACTATCAAGAGCATTCGAAAAGTCCAACAAGCACATAAATGGCAAATTCCCAGAATCATATTCTAGTCTAATGTCATCAATAACTTTCAAAGCTGCTGTAGTACAGCTATGGAAAGAACGAAAACCGGATTGACCTGGAGAGAGAGGCTCATTAGTATTAAGGTATGCGGTAATTTGCTTTGATATAAGAGACTCAAATATTTTCGACAGAACAGAAAGAATGGAAATTGGACGATAGTCACTAGGACCAGTGGCAGAAGTAACCTTTGCCATAGGAATTACCCTACCAATTTTCCACAACTTTGGAAAAAGCAATGTAGTTAAACGATAATTGAATATATGTGTAAGAGGTTCTATAATAAAAGGCAAAAACTTAATGGATACACCATATTCGCTAATTGCATTGGATCTAACGTTTCTAATCGCATAACATACGCCTTTTATACGCCACTCTCTTATAAGACAATGGATATCGTTTCCAAATATTATAACAACGGGATCGTTCACGTATAAATCGCGTAACAGTATCATTGTACCGAGGACATGAGCAATTTTTCACATAAAAACTTCGTTTTGGAACATGCCTATTAAATAAGTCTTGCAAAGAAGTAATAAAAACATCAAAATTTCCCTCCACTGTTGATTGTAACTAGCAGTCATTCAAGATAGTAATGAACAGTTCGAAACATAATAAAGGGAAATCAACAGAGTTATTATCTCTAAATGAAACCAGTCGAGAATATCCACTTCTATTTAGTTTTACATTAATAATACAAAATAGAAGGTTATGATCCGATATAAAGGATAACTGGTCAAACAGATCAATTCAGGATCAGAAAGCAAAATCAAGTCGAATAAACTTGGTCCAAGGGGAAAAGCGTGTTGATGCCTGATCATTCACTATTGTTATGCCAGCAGAACTAAGGTCAGCTAAATTTTCACTTAAACTTTCCCTAGCAAGCATATTTATATTAAAAGCATCGCACGTTATGTAGTAATCATATTCAATCAGGTAATAGTCCAGATTCTCAAAAATTGGCTTAAGGTTATAAGTTTTACTTGGATTATATACACACAACACCAAAATTTTAGTTGAAGTATCACATAGCTTCACATTGATAAATTCTATATTCATATCTTCGGATCTGCTAATAAGCTTAGATTTTAGGTAAGATTTGCAGTATATAACAACTCCATTGCTAAACCAAGTTTCCGTAACAAAAATTAAATAAAACTTTTATAAAAATGTATGTTATATATTTATTTTATGATAGATGACTAAAAATGGTCCCACAAAGTTTATTTTTGGATCTTTGATTAGTGGGTATAATACACAGATATATATATATACACAGATATATAACAAATATTATAATATTATATATATTTATGTTAATCTGGATCAGACATCAACTGGACCGTGTACAAAGGAGGGCGTTGATGCTCATTACTGATAATAGGGTATCCAACTATATTGACCCGTTGGAACATCGTCGAAAAGTGGGTTGTGTAACACTGTTCTATAGATACATCCATGGGAAATGTTCTTCTGAAATAAGCGAACTCATTCAAAGTACCCAAATTTCAGTTCCCTAGTAAGTCACATCCGTTTGTAGTATTCCATCCAGTTGATGGCATAACGCATTACAGAGAAAATTCGTTTATCAGTCGCACTAGCTGTGTGTGGAATAAACTCGCCGCACAAGTCTTTCCTGACAGTTACAATCTAATAAAATTTAATTCAAATATCCACAAACTCTACTCCCTCTCTCCTCCTTCTTATAAACTCTTTTCCTGACATCAACACAATGCACTGGATTTGTAGGGGGCATCCCTGAGTGTTGGTTAACAAAAATAAAATAAAAAATCAGTTAAACTTATTGCAATTATTTGTATGGGGGCTAGGTCTAAAAATACTCCGCTTTTCACAATTTTCAACACCGTTCATCCGATGATAAACCAAATTTCATTATAATATAATCACACTTATGACCTGTAGTTTGTTTAAAGGTTTACATGGAAAAACAAACAGACAGACAGATAGACAGACGAAAGGACGCACAATGCTAAAATGATTCTAAAAGTGATTCTGAGTCGATCGGTGTAATAATTGGTGAGACTACGTCAAATATTTTCTTTTTAACAGTTACAAAATTCAGCACAAACTCACTATACCCACTATTTTGGTAAAAATTTTCACATAGTATTAAGATATGAGATATAAGTCTGTAAATTTCAGAAAAACCTGTTGTGATTTTATTACGATAAGCAACTAAAAACTTTGAAAAAACTTAACAGGTAACTTCTATATACTTTGAATTTTGTTTTCGTTTTTGTTTTCAGTATTTTAGTTATTGTTGTTGTTAAAGTGTTTAGTTTTAATTTGTATGATTTAGTATGATTTGGATGCGTGAAACTACAAAAAAGAAAAAAAACGAAATTTCAATGATTCACGTGAATCGTGAATGCGCATTTATTGAAAAACTAAAAATTTATGAATCACTTCAATTCTCTATTTATAAACTTTTTTTGGAAAAGTTCTTATCGATGTGTGATTTTTTCACGATGCCGTGACTCAGCGTGATTAAAAGAATTTTTTTTGGGAGTTCTTTGTAATTATTTAATTTTATTTCATATTTTAATTTATTTCTTATTTTAATTAAGTTTGAAATATTTTATTATACATATATCAAATTAATTTTTGTTTTCATTTTTTCATTACATAAATTATATTGTCTGTACATATTTATGTATCATTTATAATTATATTATATGTTTCTAAAAAAATTTTGATTTAAAATCTATATATTAAATATAAACTGGCAGATTCCAGCCCTCGAAATTCGAGTGCAAATTCTAGGAAATTTTATTTTTTCATTAAATAAAGACCCTAAAGTTATGCTAATCAATTATAGCCAATTCACAAAGTAACAAAAAAAACAATTTCATTTTTATTACAAACACATTAACAAATTTAATAAACACACACATAGCGTTGTATAATTTTATGTATGTGTTAGTAGCAACTTTAAATGCAATTAACTCAAAATAAAGGAAAAATTTAAAAATCTGTAAATCTGCAAAATGTCTGAAAATAAATACCTTTTAAATAATATACGCTTGGTCAAAATCGGGATAAAACGGTAGAACAAAACTGCGGTCACAAGAAATCGCCTAGTCTATTAATATTATAGATGAGTAAATAGTTATTTTCGCAAGGGGAGATCAAGAACATGATGCCTTTTAAGTCTTCGGACCTCATTCGCGTCATCTAGCAGGGATATAGCCAGCAAATTGGAAGTGTGCGAAGTTAGCCCCTATTTTTCGAAATACAATTTTTTGGGGGGCAAAGTTTAAAATTCGTTTTTTTTCGATTTACCGGTACAAATTACATATTAGAAACTCATCATTTTGGAACATTGTAGAACAATCCTAGAACAATTCAGAACAATCTTAAAAAAATTGTATTTCGCTGTGAATAGTTTTGTTTGATACAAACCATGGTGCGTAAACTATTGACCTTAAAATTTTTGATTGATATCCTTGTAGTATTTCAATATTGGAACTGCTAGCTGTTCCCCATAACTGTATTCCAAACGTATAGTATTCCAAACGTATAGTTTTGTATATTATTATTTTATTTTCAAGACTTAATTGAGAGTTATGTCCCAACAACCAATAATAAAAAAAACTTTAAATGAGATCTGCATTGTACTGTCAACAAACTATATAATGGTGTCCGATTATTCGTTTGAGGAATTGCAATTATTTCTATATCTATTTACATATGTTATTTTTTATTAAAAATTTATTTATAATGAATGAAAATGTGTTAAATTTAAATAGGGAAATGGGTGTTGGGGGGTGTTAGAAAAATTTATTTAGGAGAAATAAAACGACCATGAGTTATACATTAAATATCCTTTATTAGCCATTTCCCCTCTTATACTCTTTATTAACTTATATTGTTAATTACTTTCATTTATATTTGTTTCTATCTGTTAAAAAAATACTTTGTTATATTTAATTTGTAATTTCTTGTTCATATTTTCTTTGAATTTTATTGTAGTATTTTATTGAAAATGAAAATATTTTTTCTTGAGTTTTAAAAAACAATATTCATGAGAGCAACATCATGAATACAATAAATAATTAAAACCTTGAAAAAAAAATTGTGTTAAATCAATTAACTCATGGATTGGTGGACAGATGGGCTGTTTATTTGTATCTTTGTAGTATGTTCGTATTAACTGGTTTATGTGGATTTTGTAGTTTTTTTTTTTTTTTGATCCAATATCACAATACAATCACAAAAACAGCGTAAGGGAAAATCGGTGTGTGGTTTATGTAAGTGTATTGGTGTATTTAGTAGCAGAACCGTTAATTTTAAATCTTCAAGCTATTGACCGCTAGGTGTGCTGAGAGTTTAACATGTTTACAAACTTACAGAGTTGTTTTTTAATATTCAAGTATATATTTTTTGCTATTGACAGAACTTTTTAGTAAGCAGAACCGCCGAGTTCGCTGTCTGTTTAGCAAAATCACAAATCTTTTTCGTTAATTTTAAATATTCAAGTCATTATTGGCTATTGACAGAACTTTTTTAGTAAGCAGAATCGCTAAGTGTGCTGTGAGTTTAAAAAGCTAAATACTAGGAAAACTTTGAAGAAGTCAAAAATAAACTTAGGTGTTTTTTTTTAATTACTACACCTTTTCCAATTGTATTTCAGAAAACATCAATTAAATTTCAGAAAGTATCAATTCAGAAAATATCAATTGTGTTTCAGAAAGTATCAATTGTATCTCAGAAAATATCAATTGTGTTACAGAAAGTATCAATTGAATTTCAGATAATATCAATTGATTTTCAATAATAATCAATTGTATTTCAGAAATTATCAATTGATTTTCAGAAAGTATCATTTGTAATTTAGAAACCATCAAATGTATTTCAGAAAATTTTAAATGTATTTCAGAAAACAGCAAATGTATTTCAGCAATTATCTAATGTATTTCAGAAAACATCAAATGTATTTCAGAAAACATAAAATGTATTTCTGAAATTATCAAATGTATTTCAGAAAATATTAAATGTATTTCAGAAAACATCAAATGTATTTCAGAAATTATTAAATTTACTTCAGAAAATATGAATTGAATTTCAGAAAATATCAATTGAGTCTCAGAAAAATAGTCTGACTATTTAAAAACATATTTTTTAAGTATTATACTGGGTTTGTAATATATCTTGAAAACTACAAATCGTCACCTAAAATGCAAAAGGCCGTAAAAAACATCATAAAACAAACACTACTTTAAACTTAATACCCAAATTTTAGAATCAAACTGAAAAATAAAGATGGAATTTTATTTATGAAATCAGATTTTTGGTAAAATAGTAGTTTTTAAGTAAAAGGCCGTAACTGCAAAACAAAAAGTCAATTTTGAACTTGTTAGTTACGGCCTTTTGCATTTTAGGTGACGATATAAACGTGTTTTTTCAAAATGATGACTTCAAAATCTGTCAAAATTCTATCCTGGTGTTTATATTGTAGCTGATTAACAAATGAAGTTCTCATCTTCGTTCGCTTAAAAGGCCGCCATTGATAGTTTATTTTCGAGTGCATAACAATTAAGTCCAAATATTGCTAAACATTTTCTGCGACTCCAGATCACTAATAGAAACAATAATAACTTTTCGGCACTGTAGGGTAAACTACTTTTTAATTCTGAATTTCAATAGATATTTTCTGAAATTCAATTGATATTTTCTGAAATAAATTTGATAATTTCTGAAATACATTTGATGTTTTCTGAAATACATTTGATACTTTCTGAAATGCAATTGGAAAAGGTGTAGATGTTTACACATCTCCCCTGTGATCGGACTCACATTGATTTTTTTCGCCATTAGCTTCGTCCACTTTATTGCTGTGGGACTATGTAGAATTGATACATACATAGATCGGTCCTGATCCATTCCTTTAGCAATATTCCCCTTATAAAACAATTAATAAAAAATAGTGCATGGCCCTAGGGGGCATTTGTTTGCTTTTGTAATTGGCCATGCCAAAAACATTCCTCAGTTGAGCGTATATTCCATAAAATTATGTCACACAATTTATTTTGCTCGTATGTTCCATAAAATAAAATTTTTTATTAAAAAAAAAAAAAACAACCATCTCAAAATTGAAGTTTCAGTGTTTTTTTTTTTCTGTATGACATTTATATGCCACCACGAACAAAGCTCACGAAATAAATGGAATAACAAACTATGTATTCCAATTTATCAGTACGTGCCATCTATGTATCACTTATAGCAAACAACTACAACAGATGGCACAGCCAGCTCGTCCGGTTACTGAAATTGATGTGTGTAAAATAGAATTGCCAGATGGAAATTAAATATATATATATAATTTTAAGTAAGTTTAGAACCATAGAAAAAGTAATATAATAATAAATGGCAAGTTTATTTAAAAAGTTACAGTGGAGGGTATAAATCATAGGTTATGATAAAATTTCCATAACGTCAACAAAAACAAGAAAATTATAGTCGGTCTAGACTGACTTACGATACCCTAAACCATGCGTGAAGTCCAACTAATTAGATATAGAAAATAAGCATAAACCAAATTTGAGTGGCATTGTTATTAATTTTTTTGGCTGTAGGTATGAAAAAGTTCATATCACCTGAAAATAAAATACGTTCCCGAAATTCTGAGGAAACGTTTTCATACAAATTTAATACGTTTTTTTCTAATGACATCAGATTTTTTCTAACACTTAGCGGACGGTTTTTTCATGGATGTCTTTGCCGAAGGACTTTTATTTTGGGAATTTAAATTGGGATTCTGTTTTGCTGAAATCACTAAATAAAAAAAAAATTCTTAAATGAAAGGTTTTATGTCGTTCTATGATTTCAATAAGAATATTTTTTCTTGTTTTAATTCACCTAGAAAAGGCTTTGTGAAATCAGAACAAATGCCCTTTCTTTCTACTAAACAGGACTTAAGAGATAAAAAAAACAATTGATATTTAAACTTTAATATGTTTTTTATTGATCCTTGTCATTATTTTAAAAAAATTAGACATTGGTTTTATGAAAAAAAAACGATTTTAGAAAACGTCTACATTTTCCGCTGATTAAAAAAAAAATCGTAATCACTGGTCTATGTTAATAAAACACACTTTTAGAGATGATGTTGCTCTATAACTATAATAAAAACTTTTTATTTACATAATATACCATGTGTTTAGAGACCCTATCTCTTAGGCCCAACTAATTGGATGTAGAAACTAATCATAAACCAAATTTGAGTGGCATTGTTATTAATTTTTTTTCCTTTGAATATGAAAAAGTTCATATCGGATACTATATTTATATGGTGACTAGGTCGAAAAATGGACCGATCCTAACCATATCTGGTATGTTCACTTATTTTTTGCAAAAACATACACAAACCAAATTTTAGAAAAATCTGTGCAATATTTTTGTTCTTTGATAGATTTAAGTGAAGATCGGGAAGCAGGTTTATATGGGGGCTATGACTGAGAATTGCCCTGTAGGGTTTATTTTTGGACTACTGATTAATGGGTGTAATAAACAACACACAAACCCAATTTTACCGAGACCTATATGATAATTTGGATCATATGGCAATTTAAGTCGATTTCATAGGTGTCATTTGTATGGGGACTATGTGTGAACATGCACCGATTTTCAGAAAGTGATTCTGAGTCGATCGGTGCTATAAGAGGTGAGTCTAGGTCAAACATTTTTAATAGTTACAAACATCAGCACAAAGTCATTATACCCTGACCACATAGTGGTATAGGGTATAAAAATGATTTCGAAAAATACTTCGAAAATAAAAAATTTGTGTTTTCAAGAAACCCTAAATTTCAATTTCATGTAATTTTAAATTCATTCTTATTCAAATAACAACGTTTAAAGAACAGGGTTGACTAAAAACTTATTTTTTCTATAGTTTTTGTAGAAGAGTATGTCTTAAATTAATTTTCTTTTAAAACTTAAAATTAATGATACCACTGCACTACTGCCTTTATTTTTGAATACAAATCGCATAAAGTATGAATTAGCCGCTCTTAGTATATAGATTCGATTTAAAATTCATATTTACCATTATTGAAAACCCCCAAAAATTTTAAATTTTTTTTAAATAACTCAAGAATTTAGCATGACCGTGCTTATCTGATACCGTATTGCATAGGCCTTGCAAATACCTTTCAATTCATTCGTGTTCTAAAACATATTCAAGTTTCATTGAGGGCTTTTATCGGTCATAGGATAAACGCTATGTTCAGACCTAGTCCCCATACAAATGACCCCTATGAAGTCGACACAAATTGCCATATGATCCAAATTATCATATAGGTCTCGGTCAAATTAAGTTAAGTGTGTTTATTACACCCATTAATCCATAGTCCAAAAAAAAACCCTATAGGGCAATTCTCAGTCATAGCCCCCATATAAACCTGCTTCCCGATCTTCACTTAAATCTATCAAACAACAAAAATATTGCACAGATTTTTCTAAAATTTGGTTTGTGTATGGTTTTGCAAAAAATAAGTGACCATACCAGATATGGTTAGGATCGGTCCATTTTTCGACCTAGTCACCATATTTTTTTTTTTTTTATTTATTGTATGGATATCATGTTACAGAGTATAATATGTTAAAAGCAAAGGTTATGAGATACTATCTAGCGATTTTAAGATATTTCAGCATATAGATCATAAATAAAACTTAAAAGTACAGAGATATTAAAAAATTTTGTAAAGGAAAAAAGATATAAAAAACACTTGCATATTATCAGGAGGTAAACTGATGACATGCCACTTGGATGGTTTACAGTAGTAAACTAAAAAGTGTCTTCTGAAAGGTGTTTGATTAAATCGTACTCAGAATTCCTGCATCTGTTTGTAAATGCAAGATTCTGAGTATCTATTACATCTTTAATGGTTTGATGTGAATATCTTATGCGAAGGTCACGAGTGCGGTATAGGCGAGGAAGTTTGTGAATTATTTTCAGAACTTTATTCTGCACCACTTGAATTTTCTTTATATGCGTTTAAGCTGCTTTACCCCAAACATTACAACCATAGAGTAGTATTGGTCTAATAACAGTTTTGTATAATATAATTTTGTTTTTGGGGTTAAGTTGAGCTTTTTTACTGAGCAATGAATATAAAGCTCTAGTGCATTTCGTTGCTTTGTCCGCAATGTGTTCGATATGCTTAGCAAATGTAAGTTTTTTTATCCAGATAAACTCCAAGGTATTTCACAGAATCGCTAGGTGGGATAACATTGTTTTCGATTCGAAGTGGAATGGATGGAGCACGTTTTGGAGACTTGTTGAAAGGAAACAAAATAAATTGTGTTTTATCTGAGTTAATTTTGATTTTCCACTTTTTGTAATATTTTATACATATTTGTAAGCATTTTCCAAGCTTATGAACTATTGCATTTGATAGTTTACCCTTTACAGCCATACTCATATCATCGGCATATAGTGCTATATCAATGAAGGACCGAAATCTGATATATAGAGCGAGTACAAGGTTGGGGAAAGCACTGCCTCTTGAGGAACTCCAGCAGGAATATTCCTAGCGGATGATTCGGCATTATTAATACACACTTTAAACGTTCTATTTGTTAGAAATGACTTTATTATTTTAACGATATATAGTGGAAAATTATAGCTTTTGAGTTTATAAATCAGCCCATCATGGCAAATGCTATCAAAAGCTTTTTATACCCTATACCACTATGTGGTTTGGGTATAATGACTTTGTGCTGCTGTTTGTAACAACCAAAAATATTTGACCTAGACCCATCTTTAATTATACCGATCGAATCAGAATCACTTTCTGAGTTGATTTAACAATGTCCGTCCGTCCGTCCGTCCGTCCGTCCGTCCGTCCGTCCGTCCGTCCGTCCGTCTGTGTGTCCATGTAAAGCTTGTAATCAAACTGCAGGTCGCAAATATGAATATATTTTGATGAAATTTTGTATATAAGCTTTTATCGGCCATGGGATGAACGCTATTGAAATTGGTAAGAATCGGTCCATGTTCAGACCTAGCCCCCATACAAATTACCCATATGAAATCGACATAAATTGCCATAAGATTCAAATTGTCATATAGATCTTACTCAAATTGGGTTTGTATGTGTTCATTACATCCACTAATGAGTAGTCCAAAAATTATTCCTTTGACCCCATATAGAGCTGCTTCCCGATCTTCAGTTAAATCTATTAAAAAACAAAAATATTGCACTGATTCTTCTCAAATTTTGTTTGTACATATTTTTGCAAAATACAAGAGACTTTACCAAACATGATCAGGATCGGTCCATTTTTGGACCTAGCCCCTTTATAGATATAGCATCCGATATGAACTTTTTTTATATCTGCAGCCAAAAAAATTAATAAAAATCCCACTCAAATTTGGTTTTTGCTTATTTTCTATGTCCAGTTAGTTGGGCCTAAGAGATAGGGTTTCTAAACGCATGGTATAGGGTATCGTATAGTCGGTCTAGACCGACTATAATTTTCTTACTTGTTTTCTACATCCATTAGTACGACACCGGTTGACAATCTGTTCCTTTTATTTCTTTTAATGATATTTGTTAATATTTTTATTTGGTGCACTGTAGAATGTTGTCTTCTGAATCCAAATTGTTCTTTGTTAATTAAGCCATTGTTTTCAATGTAAATATTCATCCTCGAGAGAATTATTTTTTGAAATATTTTGTCTACACAACTCAAGAGGCTTATTGGTCTGTAGCTACTGGGTAATCTTGGGTCTTTCCCTCGTTTATGTATTGCTATAACCTTAGCACATTTAAAAGTAGAGGGAAAATAACCAAATTTCAGACAAGCATTAAGTATGTTTTTCAAAAATTCTAATGCAATGTTTGGTAACTTTTTAAGAAATATATTCAAGATACCATCAAAGCCTGGCGCTTTGTTATTTTTCAGTTACCTTCCTTGTAGTCTAACTGCTTCTAGTGTGAGAAGATTTTCGGTATCAATGTTTGTGATTTGTTGTAATTCTAGATCATTAACAGTTTTGAGTACTTTTTTATCCACGCTGTGTTTCATATTAGATGTTAGTTGATGAGCTTTTTCAAATTGATCAGCGATAATTCGCGCTTTGTCAGTATCGAAATTCAGATCATTGTATTTAAGAGTGGATATGTTGTTACACTTTTTACCTCTAAATGCCTTAGTGAGGCACCAAAACTTTTTTGAACCGATTGGGAGCTTTAAAAGAAACTTATTCCAGTTCACATTTCTGTCTTTACGAACATTTTCATCGATGAGTTTATTTAGCTGCTTAACCGCAGACTGGAGCGACGTTTTAAGGTTGTTATTATATGTTCTTTGTGATTGTCGTTTTAACTTGTTTCTCATACGTATACAAAGTTTAGTACTGTCAGATATCTGTAGCAAGTGGTGGGACGAAGTTTTCCTTGGTAGTACTGTCTTTGCTCTGTTGATGATATGGTTAAATGTTTTTAGTGCATTTTCTATGTGCTGCATGGACGAAAAATTATTTATATTGGCATTAACTTGAAAAAAAGATTGCTCAATGCTCTGTTTAAACTGATTTCAGTCTGCGCTTTTAAAATCAAGTCTTGTAGTATCCTCCATAATTGCCTGAGCTTGCTTTTATTTTGAAGGTGGCAGGACAGTGGTCTGATGGCAAAATACTGTTGAGTGCTAGCAGTGGTCTTATAAATAGATCAGAGTTTGTTAACATCAAATCAATAGTGGTTGGGTGGCCAATAGATCCTTGTGGATAACACGTGGGCCCAGAAGAGTAGTAAATGAAAAAATTGGAGTTAAATTGTTGATTAAATAAAACATTACCAGCTGTGTTTGAATTTGAACAGTTCCAGCTAGAGTGTTTCGCGTTCAGATCTCCACAAACAAAAAATTCTTTATCAGAAGGTGTAATTTTGTTGATATCTTCTTTAAATTTGTCATCATATTTTGGAGAATAAACTGATGTAAGAACTAAAGATCTATTTTGAAGAAACAGTTCCACTGACACATTTTCAACCCCCTTTGTCGTGTAACTTGGATAGTTTTTGGATTTAATATTGTTTTTGACGGCAATAGCCACTCCTCCTCCTCGTGTAGTTCTATCTCGCCTGTAGATATGGTAACCTGGTAAAGAAAAAGAAAAACTAGTGTTTTCATATAAAAGTGTTTCACCAAGAAATAGTACATCTATGTACTTAGTTTCTTACACTTGTTGTAATTGTATTTTTTTTTTTTTTTTGATATAGAATTGATGCCTTGCGCATTCCAAAACATGATGCTTAATTGTGAATTAGAATGCATATTTAAGTAGGCTAACAATGATGCTAAGTTGATCTAACTTGGATGAACATTTTTTTAATTCTAATGTAGCATTTTTAAATATAGTAAACAGCTGATCCATTGAAAATAACTCCTTTTGAGATGTGTTATGTTTTAATTGATTTGCGTACGATGTAGTCTCATTCAGGTTTTGAGCAGGTAGACCAGTTGAACTAGATAAATTGGGGAAATTTTGGTGGTCTGTATAAAACAATGATGTTTCTGCTTGCTTTCTTTGGTTAGCAGTGTTTTTATTTGTGGCTCTTCTACGGGCTTCCAAGTAGTTAGCTCTACATGGACAATTTGGGTCATCAGCTTTATGGGCAAAATTAGTATAACCTTTTGAAACGCAATTGAAACATTTATAGATTTTTCCCCCGGGGGTATTGTTCATGACGCATTTAGTAGAATCATGAGATGAACTGGAACATAAGAAACATATAACTTTTCTGAATCAATTTTCAGTTCCATGACCATATACCCCGAACATTTTACATTGAGTTGGGCCTTTATTTGAGGCCGATCTTTGATTTTTCCAGGTGATGGAGATGTTTTGTATATATTTGATTTTGTAAAGTATCTTTTTATTGACTTCAGTTCTATTGAATGTAAGTAAATATAGAGCATCATTATTTGAAGACCTTTGGGTAATAATTTCCTTAATTTCTGTACATTTAACACCATGATATTTCAGCAGCTCATCTTTGATTTGGAAAAAGAACATGAATTAACTAACAAAGAAGTTCACACGGGGGGGGGGGGGGGGGGGCCTCAATGAAACTTGAATATGTTTTAGAACACGAATGAATTGAAAGGTATTTGCAAGGCCTATGCAATACAGTATCAGATAAGCACGGTCATGCTAAATTCTTGAGTTATATAAAAAAAAAACTTAAAATTTTTGGGGGTTTTCAGTAATGGTAAATATGAATTTTAAATCGAATCTATATACTAAGAGCGGCTAATTCATGCTTAATGCGATTTGTATTCGAAAATAAAGGCAGTAGTGCAGTGGTATCATTAATTTTAAGTTTTAAAAGAAAATTAATTTAAGACATACTCTTCTACAAAAACTATAGAAAAAATAAGTTTTTAGTCAACCCTGTTCTTTAAACGTTGTTATTTGTATAAGAATGAATTTAAAATTACATGAAATTGAAATTTAGCGTTTCTTGAAAACACAAATTTTATATTTTCGATGTATTTTTCGAAATCATTTTTATACCCTATACCACTATGTGGTCAGGGTATAATGACTTTGTGCTGATGTTTGTAACTACTAAAAATATTTGACCTAGACTCACCTTTTATTGCATCGATCGACTCAGAATCACTTTCTGAAAATCGGTGCATGTTCAGACATAGTCCCCATACAAATGACACCTATGAAATCGACTTAAATTGCCATATGATCCAAATTATCATATAGGTCTCGGTCAAATTGTGTTTGTGTGTGTTTATTACACCCGTTAATCAGTAGTCCAAAAATAAATCCTATAGGGCAATTCTTAGTCATAGCCCCATATAAAGCTGCTTCCCGATCTTCACTTAAATCTATCAAAGAACAAAAATATTGCACAGATTTTTCTAAAATTTGGTTTGTGTATGGTTTTGCAAAAAATAAGTGACCATACCAAATATGGTTAGGATCGGTCCATTTTTCGACCTAGTCACCATATAAATATAGCATCCGATATGAACTTTTTCATATCTACAACCAAAAAAATTAATAACAATGCAGCTCAAATTTGGTTTATGATTAGTTTCTACATCCAATTAGTTGGGCCTAAGAGATAGGGTTTCTAAACACATGGTATATTGTGCAAATAAAAAGTTTTTATTATAGTTATAGAGCAACATAATCTCTAAAAGTGTGTTTTATTAACATTGACCAGTGATGACGAGTTTTTTTTTTTAAATCAGCGGAAAATGTAGACGTTTTTTAAAATCGTTTTTTTTTTTTCATAAAACCAGTGTCTAATTTTTTTTTTTAATTAAGGAGAAGGATCAATAAAAAACATATTAAAGTTTAAATATCAATTGTTTTTTTTTTATCTCTTAAGTCATGTTTAGTAGAAAAAAGGGCATTTGTTTTGATTTCACAAAGCCTTTTCTATGTGAATTAAAGCAAGAAAAAATATTTTTATTGAAATATTTTTTTTCATTTAAGAATTTTTTTTTATATAGCGATTTCAGCAAAACAGAATCCCAATTTAAATTCCCAAAATAAAAGTTCTTCGACAAAGACATCCATGAAAATACCGCCCCACTATGGTCAATATTTTGAGATAGCGGCCAAAACTCCTTTTGGTTTTTGTTCTCCGATTTTAAAGTTATTAGACTCATATGAAAGTAGACAGTAGTAAACCTCGGGAGCCAAAAAATTAGAACTCTATTTCAACTATTTCACTGAGAACAGGGTGGTCCAAAATGGGCTTTTTCAGAATTTAGTAAATTTATGATATTTTTAGTTAATTTTTAAAGTTTAAATGATCATAACTTTTTTGTTTTTCAAGATTTTTGGACGAAATAAATTTAGTGTTGTAACTTAACTTATTTCCTATTACTGGTAAAAAAAATTGAAGCTCTACTGTTTTCAGAACAATTAAAATTTTTTTTTTAAAAAAGGTCAAATTTCTCGGAAATTTCTTACTTCATAGAGCACAACTCCTGTGAGTCAAGCTGAGTCAAAACACAAATTTACTATTTTGTAGTCCTAACTCTCCCCTACATTCCTGTATATACATGCCCATGCATCGGGACTGCACTTTTTGAGCTACAGCAATTTTTCTGACCCAAGGTAAGATATTCGGTACAAATGCACGTCATATTTTTTGAGAAGTTATTTGTATGTGAAACTGGCTATGATTCATATATTTTGATGAAATTTTGTACAAGAGTTTTTATTGACCCAAAAAATAATTCTGTTGAAATTAGGAGAAGTTGGCCCATATTTGGACCTAGTCCACATAGAAGAGTGTATCAAAATTTTGACAAAAATGACAATAGAACTCTCAAATTATGTGGTATCTGGCAATTCATTTGGAAAAGATAAAAAAGATTTTATTGCCATCTAATATTACACAACTTAAATACGTGAAAATTGCAAATAAATTTAAAACCAATGGAAATAACTGGTAAAACCAACTACCTGTTATATTATGTTTCAAAGAGGTAAAAAAGATCATGTTGAAACTTCGAACAATAGTATATTAATCCATGCATTCATTTTTTTTCTTCATTATTGTTTAAACAATGGCTAAATTCAGTTATAGTGTTCTATCTGATATATATTTTGAACGGAAAGATGAAAACGACATTATTTTACATATAATGAATAATCCATTCTTCAAAATATGCGACAAACAAGAAATTAAAATTCATAACTTAAAAATAAAATCTTTTTAAATACTTTAAGAAAACGGTACAAACAATGTTCCAGAAACAACAAATTGTTTTACTCACGCAACCAAGAATGGCTAAGAAATAAACTTATTTTTAAAAAGCCATCAGTAACTACCACGGAAACTGGAAAAGGTGGTCGACCAGCAAAGCCAATTGATAATTGTAGTGAAAGATCACGAAGACGCAAGCTTAAACATATCAATGAAGAAGTTTCTTGTAGCATCATAAAGGATTCATTTCTGCATCAAATTCAACCATCGAAAACTAAAAATGGTAAAATTGCTATCATTGAAAAAATAGTGGAAGCAAGCCCCAGACGCACAAAAAGGATTTTAGAAAGTATGCCGACACCAACTGAAGAAAATAAATTTACTCCAGAAGAAGCATTTGCACTATTTTTGGATTTGAAAATGACTAAAAACCAATATACAGAATTGCGGAAGCGAACCAATGAAAAATATTGTGGAATTTTTCCATCATATCGAGATGTAGTTTCTGCCAAAAAAGATTGCTTACCTTCACCAACTGCTATTAGTGTAACTTCAAGTTCAGCAGAAATAAAATTGCAGGATCTTCTTGAACACACTGCAGAACGATTATTAAAGACATTTGATGCTGACTATTTAAAGAAGTTTAAAAATTGCAGCATGACTTTAATTTCTAAATGGGGATGTGATGGGTCCTCTGGCCAGAAACAATACAAACAATGTAATGCGGAAAATTCATCAGATGCCAATTTATTCATGATTTCTTTCGTTCCATTACGTTTAACAAAAACTTATATTGGTTCAGAGCCGTCAACTAGTAGAGCTGCAGAGATAGATGTATGGAAGAATGAAATTCCCTCGTCAACAAAATTTTGTAGACCAATAAAGTTTGCTTACAAAAAGGAGACTCAAGATGTCATAGATGAAGAAGTTCGAAAAATAAATGATCAAATTAAAGAACTTCAACCAGTAACATTTAAATTTGATGACCAAGACATTGAAGTAAATTTTAAAATGTGTCTCACAATGATTGATGGAAAAGTTGCACAAGCTTTAACCAAAACAAAGTCATCGTCAAGCTGCACCATATGCCAAAAAACATCAAGTCAATTGAGCCAACCACCAACACAAGACGATAGTTTTAATGAAGCATATGAATTTGGAATGTCACCTCTTCATGCTAGAATTCGTTTTATGGAGCATATTCTTAAATTGGGATACGATTTGGAATTTGGCCCGTTAGGCGAAACAGTGAGAAACAACAAAGAAAATTTGGAAAAAAGAAAGCAAAAAAAAAAGATATTCAAGAAAAATACCGTGAGATAGGCCTTATAATTGACCAGCCAAAGCAAGGAGAAGGAAATTCTAATGATGGAAACACAGCAAGGAGATTTTTTCCGATCCAGAAACTGCAGCTTCTATAACTGGAGTAGATTATGATTTAATACGACGATTCCAAATCATATTACAAGTTATAGCATGTAGCAAAAAGATAGATGCAAAACCAAAAATATTCTTGGAGACATATGCCAACCACAGTTCACAAAATTTTGTTCCATGGGGAACAAATAATTCAGCACAATATGCTTCCAATTGGAGATCTCTCAGAAGAAGCCCAAGAAAAAAGGAACAAAGACTACAGATTCTTTCGCGAGCACAATACAAGAAAAATTTCCAGATATTGTACTAATGAAGATCTTATTAATATTTTGTTGTGCACATCAGACCAATATATGTCCAGTATTCGACAAAAATGGAAATCAACCTCATTAGAGTTAGATGAAGAAGCTAAACAACTACTGCAAAATGAAAATCAAAGCTATTTGGAAGAAAGTTTTACTAATATTGTTTAATTAATACTAGTTTAAAGATTATAATTTGTTTCTAATTTTAGTATAAATTTTTATTAATACATTTAAATAAAATATATGTGCACTTTAAATCAATAGTAAAAGTTTACTTAAAATTTTATCCATGTTGTGTTCTGTATATAATATATCCAAATGGTATTGATATTGTTGGGAATTTCAGTGTTATTTTTCAGTTTAATCCTCACAAGAATTAGCTTTCTTCCAAAAAAAACCAACCTTTGGCCCCTGTGAATATTGAGACTAAATAAATGTCAGGGGCCAAATGTTGGCATTTTCTGACCAAAATTAAGTTTAGGAATAATAAATGAGTATTGGTTGTAAAATACGATTGAAGAAAATAAGAAATTATAAAAAAAATACCTATTTAAAATGTCAAAATATTCAACTTTTACATGGAAACTCAACAAAAAATTAAAATGCATTTTTAACTCCAAATTACTTACGTTCCTATCAGTCGATTTTTACGTTTGAACACGCAAATTGAAGCTTAAAGTCCCTCCTATTGAACAAAATAAACTGCGTAAAAAAATACCAATCCGGTCAAAAGTTATAGAGTTTTGACCGCTATCTCGCGAAATTGACCACTGTGCGCCCGCTGTTAGAAAAAATCTGATGTCATTAGAAAAAAAACGTATTAAATTTGTATAGAAACGTTTCTTCAGAATTTTGCGAAATTGTTTTATTTTCAGATGAAAACAGGTTTTGCATTTTCGAGATCAAATAAAGAAAATCTTTTGCCAACGATTTAACAGTGGAGGTGGCATTGTAGCTTAGGGTTATATGGTAGGCATCATGGTTAGTAAACTCGTATTTATTGAGACCATAATAGATTAAATTGAATACATAAATATTAAAAAAAAAAAATTCAAAACAAAGCGGACAACAACTGGCCCTTGGTGAAGATTATTTTGTTTCAACAATATAATGATCCAAAACATATGGCTCACAATGTTAAGCTGTAATTGCTCTACAATACTAAAAATCAATTTAAATTGCCAACTATAACCCCCGATTTTAATCCTATAGAGCATTTGTGAGATTTAATGGAGCTCAAAATCCGTCAGCATAAAATAGCTTCAAAGGAAATGTTTAAAAGCGTTATTTTGAATGAGAGAGGTAAAATAGGTAAAGGAAATAAGTTTAGGTTGACTAGTAGATGCCAAAGAGGTCCAATAGAGCAAACGATATACTACAAGTTACTAACTTACAAGGTCCGACCCAGAACAACCCGACGCACACTGAGTTCAATGATAGCCAAAATCAGGATTAATTCAGGGAAGTCGTATTTAAAAATAAATATTTTTTTTATAAATCTATAATATTAATAGACTAGGCATGATGTGACCGATGTTTTGTTCTACCATTTTATCCCGATTTTGACGAAATGTATATTATTTGAAAGATATATCTTTTTATCCGCTTTACAGATTTACAGATTTTTAATTTTTTTCTTTATTTTAAGTAAATTGCTACTAGCCCAAAAAATTAAAATATACATATGCTATGTGTGCTTTATTAAATTTGCTAACGTGTTTGTTAATAAGTTTGTTATCTTCATTCACAATAATAATAAACCATAAAAGTGTTGGTTCGTGAATTGGCTAAGTTGAAAAATAAAGCTGCCTAGAAATTGCACTCGAATTTCGGGCGCTGGAATCTGCAAGTTATTATAAATACAATAATTTTTTAACATTTTTTTAAACCTGTTAAGCCCTTTTTTGTTTTTCGGAAAAAAAATACCTTGGTTCACAATTTTGTTATAACTTTGGATTCTAAAGAGATAAATTAATGAATCAAATTGCAAACTATAGTGTACTTAAGGTCTATTAAAAAAAAAAAAATAAACAAATAAAAAAGTATTTATATTATAATCCAAAATATATTAATAATAAAACTCGAGGTCAAATTTTTGTTTTTAAACTCTTGTTGCACTGCAACAATAGACGACAAAACCTAAGTACTTAGCTTAAAAGAAAAAATATTTTGTTCAAATATAGCTTACTAGCCCTGATGATGCTAAAGTAAAGAATATAAAAACAAAAATTGGACCGCGAGCTTTACTGTTAACATCTTTTAGATTACATATTAAACAAAGTCAACGTTTTTCTATCTATAATATTAATAGGCTAGGCGATTTCTTGTGACCGATGTTTAGTTCTGCCGTTTTATTCCGATTTTGACCAAACGTATATTATTTGAAAGGTATTTCTTTTTAGCCGTTTTGCAGATTTACAGGTTTTTAAATTTGTTCCTTTATTTTGAGTAAATTGCATTTTAAGTTGTTACTAACACATATATAAAATTACACATATGCTATGTGTGTTTTATTAAATTGGTTAATGTGTTTGTTAATGAGTTTGTTATCTTCATTCACAATAATAATAAACCAAAAATTGTTGGTTTGTGAATTAACTAAGTTGAAACATAAAGCTGCCTAGAAATTGCACTCGAATTTCGAGTGCTGGAATCTGCTAGCATAAAATTAAAGAAAATCAATACTTATTGCAAGTCGTAAGTGATTACAGAAAACAATTTGAATCGCACACTAAATCATCCTTTAATACACCAATATAAATAGAATTAGTTTTGTGTTTCATATTCTTTTGAATAAATTGTCTTTTAGTAGCTTCGGGTCACTTGTGGGTCTTCTTATTTTATTTAGAAAAATATAGATAGTTTTTATACATAAAATAATTTTATAACAAAATTGGTTAAAAGTTGTTGTAATTTATATTCGCGAGCAATAAATAAATAATTGCACCAAAGATATATCCAATGGATTATTTTGATCTCAGGAGTACTGAAGGGTTAAATAAATAAAAATTAACCGAATTATTTTTCTGAAATTCATCGAGTTTCATGGTTTCATCGAGTTTAATAGAAAAACTCGTTTTCGATAATTTTTATTTAAAAATATCTTAAAATCCAAAGCTGGCCTTGGCAAATAATGGGTTAACGTTCTCGGATTTATCCCAAATTTCAGGAACGGAAGTCCTACACATTTGGTTATTATATTTTAAGCGTCGCATCTAAAAACTCAGCAGCACTTACAAAATATTTGAGTTTTTTGAATAAATTGTCTTTTATTAGCTTGGAGTCATATGTGACTCTAATTCCAAAAGGGTTAATGGGGGTCATATTATTTTTCTCCGAAACCCTAGGCTTTTAAGATAAAATATAACAATTAAAAGTAGAAAAGTGATAAATTTTGGATACAAAGTATTTAGAAAGAGTACATTTAGAGAATATTTTACAAAAATCCCATTTTTCTCGAAATCCGCAAAAATAAAATACTTGTCAAAAAAAATTCTGACATTGGGATTTACGTAAAAATTCACACAGTTAATCTGTAACATGTATTTAATTTTTTTAAATTTTGTTTAAGAAAATTTTTTAAAACTTGAAAATGTAGTTTTCAAAATTTTTCGGTCTCAATGCGCAATAGGTTAACAACGTGGTAATAAAATAATACTTCATATCTGATTTCTTGTAAGTATAGAGACAAAAAAAATTATGGCTTTTATCAATTTCTCAAAGTTGAAAAAATGCTATCAAATTACATGACCTAGTTTTTTTGGCACAAATATATTTTGTTTCCGACAGGGTCAGCAAGCTAGAACAAATTATTCCGCAAATTGTTGACCTTAAAAATGAAATTGATACCTTAAAGCGATCTTTGGACAAGCAAGAAAATACTAAAGTCGCTAATGAGATACGAATTCACGGCATTCCATACTATGAAAATGAAAACTTACAGACTACATTTATGAATATTTGTGAGACCATTAATGCAACTGTTCCAAATATAAGTAAAATAACTCGTCTTCAAAATTCTCGAAACAATAGTAAAAATGATAACGTTATTGATCCTATTACTGCCATAAAATTGTCATCAGCTCAGGAGAAAAATTATATTTTGAAGCAAGCTGCTGTTTTTCGTCGTAACTCTGAAGACCTTCTGCGCCTTTGTCATGCTGGTTTTGATTCTAATGAACCATTCTATATAAATGAAGCTCTAACCAGATTTAACCACAATCTTCTTAAGGAAGCAATTAAGTTAAAACGGAAAAAACTACTCTCATCAGTTTACACTCGCCGTGGCCGTATTTATGCCAAACGCTCTAAGTCCGATAGCGCGTTTTGTGTGGAGAATGTGCATTTTCTGGGAAATATCGAAACATCGAAAAACACACGTGACAACTTTCCAGTTTCTGTAGTAGAAGGGTTTCGCCAGTAATATTTTAAAATTTAAAACTGTCGTAATTATTTCCATAACCTATTTTTATTTTTGTATTTTTTTTATATCTTTCCTTTTTATTATGCCTTTTTATTTTAAATTTTTTGAGTATTTCTTATTTGATGTTGATATTTGCTTAATACTTTATTATGACTTCTTCTAATATTCGGTCGAGTTCCAAATACAACACTCATTCTATGATTCGTATAATTGGTAAACAAAAGGAAGGTTTAAAAATTTGTCATTTAAATGCTCAAAGTCTTTTTTGTAAATTTGATGAATTTCGATACATTTTGGAAAACTCAGGAATTGATGTAATTTGTATATCTGAAACATGGTTCAATCCGAATAAGATAAAAAACTTTCAGATCAAAATATACGGCTATGATTTATTTCGAGCTGATAGGAATACTGGTAAACGTACTGGAGGCGTTGCAATGTATGTCAAGAAACAATTACGTTCTCGATTTGTTTGCAAATCTATCGATGAAGAATATGATTTTGTATTTATTGGACTTCCTTGTGACGTAAGCAAATGTCTCATAGGTGTTTTATATAGTCCTAATGATTCACTAGATATTTCTCTGGTTGTTAATATGTTAGATGAAAATTGTTTATCTTATAGTGATATTATTCTTTCTGGAGACCTAAATGGAAATTTGCTCATTGATTCTGATCTAATTTCACTTTTCCGACCGATTGGGCTTATAGCTGTAAACACAACGATCCCCACTCACTTCACTTCAATGAGTAGTACCCTTATTGACGTGTTCTTTGTCTCAGATATTAGAAAAGTTCTTTTGCATGACCAGTTTTCTTCTCCTAATTTCTCAAAACATGACGTCATTTATATGACCTTTAACCTTCCTTATTTTAAACATGAAAAACCACAGCATATTACTTTCCGGGATTACAAGAATATTAATTATGATGCTCTTTTAAATGAAATTAATATAATCAATTGGACCAGTATCTACAGTAATCCTGATTTAAACCAACAGATATCCTTTTTTTATGAAGCTACCACATACCTATACGACAAATACGTACCGGTTAGAAAGAAAACTGTTAAATCTTCTACTAAGCTTTGGCTTAATCAAAATATTTGTGATTTAATAGTTAAAAGAAATTCTGCTTACGATAAGTGGAAAAGATATAAAACTACACAGTCAAATGAAATTTTTAAATTACTACGTAGATCTGTTACTAAGGAAGTAATGTTAGCTAAGCAACGCTATTATAGCCGTGTATTTTCAGAGGCTATGGATACTAAAAATATGTGGAAAGAGATAAAGAAAATTGGTTATAAAGATGAAAGTGAATCGGTAAATCTTTCCACTTTTGAACTAAATGAATTGAATAGACAATTTACTTCAAATGACTCAACTCCTCTTCGGTCTGACTCTTATGCAAATCTACCAGATTGCAATCTGGATTCTTTATTTAGTTTTTCCTGCGTTCTGGGAGCTTTTCTTTCCATAAAGTCAAAATCTATTGGTCTAGACGGTATGAATCCAGTATTTATTAAAGCTATTTTACCACAGGTTTTACCCTATATCACTCATATTTTTAACACTATTTTTACAAAATCTATTTTCCCTGATTTGTGGAAATGGGCAAAAGTAATTCCCTTGACGAAGTCTAATAAAGAATACAGGCCAATTTCCGTACTTCCTTTTCTTTCGAAAGTTTTCGAACAAATTATGAGCAAACAAATGAATGAGCATATATCCAATAATAATCTTTTATCATCTAAGCAATCTGGTTTTCGCAGGAAAAGAGGGTGTATCACTACTTTAATTGATGTATCGGAAGATCTTCGTTATATCGTTGACAGTGGTAATATTGCTTTTTTGACTTTATTGGACCACTCTAAAGCTTTTGACTCAGTGGACCATGATATTCTTGTTAAAAAGCTTAAACATATTTTTGGTTATTCTGAAACCTCCTCTAAATTGATTAGCTCTTACCTTCGGAATAGAGAGCAAGTAGTTGTCTCTAAAGACAAGTCGTCTACCTCTGCGTCTTTAAGTAGGGGTGTTTCGCAGGGGTCTATACTTGGCCCTCTTTTGTTTTCTATTTACATAAATGATCTACCACGCGTAATTAATTCATGCCAAATGCACATGTACGCTGATGACGTTCAGTTATACACATCATGTAACGTACGAGATGTGGAAAATTATGTACAGAACCTGAATACTGAACTGAACCACGTATTTGAATGGGCTAGGTTGAATTGTCTTACCTTAAATCCGAAAAAATCTCAGTGCCTTGTTATTTTTAAAAAGATATATGATACCACTTGTCTTCCGAAAGTTAGTATTAATGGAGTGGATATCGCCTACGTTGCGAATGCTAAAAACCTTGGAATGATTTTTAATAATATCCTAACGTGGAATGATCAAATTAACAAGGCTTCTGGAAAAGTTTATAGTATTCTCCGTAGTCTTTGGTCTTCTCAGTACTTCACACCGCAGAAAATTAGATTTGTTCTTGCAAAATCGTTTATCTTACCTACGCTTTCATATGGTTGTGAATTGTTGTCAGGTTGTGATAGTGCAGACATGGGTAAACTTACACGCGTCTTTAAAAGTGTAGTTAGATATGTTTATGGTTTACGCAAATATGATAGTATCTCCGCTTTTCTAAATAAAATTTATGGCATTTCATTTGAAGACTATCTTAAATTTAGAACTTTACTTATGGTTCATAAAATTATTTTCACTAAAGAACCCGTTTACCTTTTCGAGCGATTACTATTTACAAGATCTAACCGTAATAACTGTCTTGTACAATAGACTAATATCCGAAAGACACTTTTTTGTAAATGGCATACGTTTTTGGAACTCGTTACATACTTTAAATAATCAACTTCACAAAATATCAAATACAACATCATTTAAGAAAGAACTATTTAAACTTTTTCTCAATTGATTTTTAATACTTCATTTTAATTTCTTTAGTTAATTTAATTTTAATTTCTATATAATTTTTACCTGCTGTGCAGGATATTTTTACACTTTATTTTTACATTTTTATTTTATTTTTTATATATTTTATATTATATTTTATTTTATATTATTCTTTTAATTTTAATTATAAATTAAACTTACACACATTCTTCTTATTGAAAATTAATTTGTTATGACTAATGTTGTTTTATAAGATTTTAAATCTTGTTACATTAGGATTTTCATTAATAAAATTAATAATAATTAAAATTTAAAAGTGGTCTGGGGCATTTGCTATTTCTAAGCGAATTTTTATTCGATTTTGAATTTTTATAGCTTTTTGAAAAGATAATTTAATACTGATCCCGATTCTTATAACAACTTGTCGGAAAAATTAAACTATAGAACGAAATTTTCGTAAAACTTCAAAAACGTCATATTTTCCCCATATAAACACACGGCGCAACTTTTCTTTATACGATTGTCCCCAAACTTCACATTTATTAGTTTTATATTGAAAGGTATCCCAAAAATCGCATTTTCATTTTTAAGGACCACTCCAATGAACATACAAATGTGTTTGGTGCATAATAGTCTCTTAAAAATATGTATAACATTACTTAAGCAGAATATACAAACACTTAGAGCCGTATGCAAAAAAATTAAAGTGTTCTTCAAGTAGGCTTTATTGTATGTTTTTCATACAAAATTGTTGATAAAGTCTACTTGAAGTACACTGTAAATTTTTTGCATACGGCCCTTATACTATAAAAGTTATTTATGTTTGAGTAATTATTTAATTTCTATTTTATTAAAATAATTTTATGAAAAAAAAAGGAAAAATCAACCATAAATTAGTCATTAATGGCTGTGGTGTCTTAAGCAAATGATCTTGAAACGCCAGCTGCAGGTGGTCTTCCTCCTTCAATATATTTAAATGAAAAGCAAGTAATCGACAAATTACTTGTTAATTAAATTCGAATGATTAAATCAAAACATTTGCAGCATCACTTCCTAAGAAAATGTACATGAATGATTTGTTCTGGCGTTTTTTTTTTTTTTTTCATTTTAATACAAATTGTTTGTTTTTCATGGGAAACTACTTCCTTTTGTAGTGTATTTTCTTTTGATTTTTTTTTTAAACTTAAATTTTCATCATATTTATTTATGTGAAAATTTTTGGGAAAATACAATTAATGTTTGTTTTTCTTTCCGGCCAATATTTATTATTTTTTGTCTACTGTATACCAACGTTATATCATTTTTCATTTTCGTTTTCTTATTTTTGGAAATAATTTTGCAAAAATTAGTTTATTTTTTTTTTACAAAAACATTTTTTTTTTAATATTTTTTCTCTGATCATCATCAATGACGTTATTATTTTGTTGAAATGTTTGAAGATGAGCATATTTAAATTTTTTAGTGCTCTGCGTATATTTTTATTTTTTTATATTTTATAGTATCTAAATATAAAAAAAAGAATTATTTCAACAACTTTTGCTATAATAAAAATCTTAAATTGATTTTTATTTTTATTTTTAGCATTCAAATAATGATAGGGTAATAAATTTCTTTCTATATTGATCTTTTAACACTATTTTTAGAATTTAATGTTGTTTTGTAAATTATTTTGAGAACAGAGATATTTCAATATTTTAAAAATAAAGCATATTCCTTAACTAAAAACAAAATGTTATTGAAATTGTGAACCAAAGAATATCTTTTTATTTTCTATTTTATTTTACTTATTTATTTAGTTTTATTAACCAAGAAGGCTAAAATAAATTTTAAAAAATCTAAACATGATTGTAGTTCGATACAAAACGAAGTTCTACATCAGCCTGTAAATTTTAATGGTTCTAACCTGAAATCCAGGACATCAATTAAGTTTACAATTTGGATGTTTTTTTTTACGATACTTGCATAATATTTTCCAAAACCTTAACGAACTGATTCATTTTAATTATATATATATTTTTTTTCTGAAAATTAGTACAAACAGTTCGTTCGAGTAATCTTTTGGAATTTTTATTTTAAATATTAGTACTGAAACAACTCATGCAAAGATGAAAATTGTGTTTCCTTTCATATTTGCCTAGACCAAAAAAAAAAAAAGTAAATAAATTATTAATAAATAAATGAAATATATTGTAAATATTGAATTAATTGTTTTTGTTGAAGTGAAGAAAAATATAGTAAATAAGACATTTCAGTTCAAAACAGAAAACTAACATGATTAATAGAATAGTTATAATATAACAATATAACAAGTTTTAATTCGTTATAAACAATTTCAACATTTTCCCTTGTTTAAATGAATTAACAAATATTTAACCGATCACACAAAAATTTTAATCGAGTTTTAGATAAAGGTTTAGTCATCATATCAGCATTTTGAAATTCAGTAGATACTTGAGATACTAACAAATGACCCTCTGTAACCTTTTCTCTTATAAAATAATGCTTCAATGCAATATGTTTCGTCCTTTTATGAAACTCGGGATTTTGAGCTAAACGAATAGCTGCAGTATTGTCAATTTGTATTACAGGAATTTTGTTAAAATTTGTAACATCCCCATACAGTCGTTTTAGCCAAATTATTTCTTTTGCGGCTTCGTTAGCAGCTACAATTTCAGCTTCAGTTGTTGATGTTGATACCATAGTTTGTCCCTGACTTAACCAGGATATTGCTCCACAAGCATAAGAAACAACAACACCTGTTGTAGAACGCCCTGTACTCATACATCTACCAAAATCAGCATCACTAAAACACTCTAGCATCTTCGGTCCTTTCTTTTTATAAACAATGACACGTAGGACATCTTCTGAAGTAGGATTTTCTAGAGATCTTGACAGAAAACCAACGGCATACGCCAAGTCTGGTCTAGTTCCTAACATAAGGTACATTAGAGCACCATCTGCTTGCCTGTATGGAAAGTCTTTTATTTCTTTCCCTGCTTTTATTGTATTAGTTCCAACCTTTTCCATTGGTGTTGAAACAGGTCGACATGCCGACAAATTAAATCGTTCCAGTATTTTTTTTTTTTGCATAGGCTTTTTGAGATATCTTGATATGTTCAGCATTTTTTTCTATTTCCAAGCCAAGAAAATAATTTGCATCTTTATATACGATTTTAAACTCTGATTTAAGTTCTTTTAAAAATTCATTTAAATCTTTAATTTCGGAGGCAGCAACCAAACCGTCATCTACATAGAGAGCTAGAATCAACATATTTCCATTTTTCTCCCTTACATATAAACAAGTATCAGCTGAGCTTGTTTGAAAACCAAGTCTTTGCAAGAATTTTCCCATGCGAGCATTCCAGCATCTAGGCGCTTGTTTCAAACCGTACAAACTTCGTTTCAAATGACAAACTTTGTTTGTGCGATCACTAAATCCTTCTGGTTGTTTCATGTATATATTTTCTTCTAACTCACCATATAAAAAGGCTGTGGACACATCAAATTGTGCTAAATGTAAATTGTCAGTAGCGGCAATACTTAACAGTGATCGAATAGTTGACATCTTGGCAACTGGGCTAAAAGTTTGATCGTAGTCAACTCCTTTTTTCTATTTAAACCCTTTGATCACAAGTCTTGCCTTATACTTGTCAACGCTACCGTCAGAATTTGTTGTTATTCTGAAAACCCATTTTCCTGGAAGAGCAATTGTTCTTTTTGGTAATTCTGTTAGTACCTATGTTTGGTTATCCTTTAAAGAATTTATTTCTGATTTCATAGCTTTAACCTATTCTTCTCTTTGACTACTTTCAATAGCTTCTGCATATGATGTTGGAGTAGAAATCTTATTAACAAATTCTTGCGACATCATTACAAAATCATTATGAATTGAATTCTTAATAAGGATGGTACGATTTCTTAGACGTTTTGTATTTGGTTCATCTTCTTCATCACTTTTATCGGAATTCTCTCTTTGACGTTTACCACATTGCAGTTTTGCATCTTGAACTACATTACCTCTTCGAAATTCATCATTTTGTAGTTCGGCATCTTGACTACATCTTCTTCTTCTTGAACTTCTTCACATTGCGATTCAGCATCTTGCATCACTTCATCTAAAGACGATTCTTCAAAACCCTCAAAGTCTTCTGTTAAGCTTTCGTTATTATCTCTCAAATTATCTGAGTCATAATTTTGTTTACAGCTTATTGTTACATTATCTTTTGTATCAGATTTTATTGCACTCTTAATTTTATTAGATTGTTCTTTGAACTGATCACAATTTCTGTCAACATAATCATCGACATTTTCAACAAATTTGATGTCTCTTGAAACTTGAACTTTGTTTCCTTTTTTAATGTAGACCCTATAGCTCTCATCACCGTCATATCCAATAAGGTAACCCTTTTCAGCTTTCTTATCCATTTTTCTACGTTTTTGACTAGGAACATGAACATAGCAAGTAGAACCAATTATGCGTAGGTGACGTATTCTAGGCTTCTTGCCACACCATAATTAATGAGGACTAACATCTGCAACTGATGATTTCCCAGTTCTGTTAAGAATGTAAATAGCTGTTTTTGCAAACTCAGCCCATAAAATTTCTGGAAATACAACTTCGGAATTTGAATACTTGAAAGTCCTTGACATCTCTACAATTGTTCTGTTCTCTCTTTCAGCGCTACCATTCCGTTGAGGAGTATATGGAGCAGTCAATTTTTGATTTATTCCATTCTGCGATAATATCTTCTTAACAGCAGCATTTGTAAATTCTCCACCATTGTCACTGAGCAATGTTTATACCCTATACCACTATGTGGTTTGGGTATAATGACTTTGTGCTGCTGTTTGTAACAAGCAAAAATATTTGACCTACACCCATCTTTAATTATACCGATCGAATCAGAATCACTATCTGATTCGATTTTACGATGTCCGTCCGTCCGTCCGTCCGTCCGTCTGTGTGTCCATGTAAAGCTTCTAATCAAACTGCAGGTCGCAAATATGAATATATTTTGATGAAATGTGGTATATAAGCTTCTATCAGCCATGGGATGAACGCTGTTGAAATTGGTGATAATCGGTCCATGTTCAGACCTAGCCCCCATACAAATGACCCCTATGAAATCGACATAAATTGCCATAAGATCCAAATATCCATATAGATCTTACTCAAATTGGATTTGTATGCATTTATTACATCCATTAATGAGTAGTTCAATGGGACAACTCTTAGTCATAGGCCCCACATAGAGCTGCTTCCCGATCTTCAATTAAATCTATCAAAAAACAAAAATATTGCACTGATTCTTCTCAAATTTTGTTTGTATATATTTTTGCAAAATACAAGAGACTTTACCAAACATGATCAGGATCGGTCCATTTTTGGGCCTAGACCCCATATAGATATAGCATCCGATATGCACTTTTTGATATCTACAGCCAAAAAAATTAATAAAAATCCCACTCAAATTTGGTTTATGCTTATTTTCTATGTCCAGTTAGTTGGGCCTATGAGATAGGGTCTCTAAACGCATGGTATAGGGTATCATATAGTCGGTCTAGACCGACTATAATTTTCTTACTTGTTTAATAGTATGACCTTGACTTTTAGCATGTGCTAGCATTTCCACTAAGGTATCCCTTACATCAGATTTGTTTTTTACTATATAACCATATCTGTATTTGGTGTAATCATCTTTGTATACAATTAAGTATTTAAAACCTTTAAAGGAAGGAGGAAAAGGACCACACACGTCTGTACTTATAACCTCACCTGGAGCTGTTGCTGTATGACGTCTTCCAAATGGTAATCTGCATGCTTTTCCATAGACACAAGGCTCACACAAGTCATTCTGATATTTGACTATAATGCCCATTTCCTTTTCAAGTTTCCTCTTAACATGATTTTTATCTTGATGTCCCCACCTTTCATGGTATAGCTGCAACATTAAACTGTCAACTGCTGAGTTAACTTTTTGATTTGGAGTTATTGGTGTAAAATTAATTTTATATAACGATCCATCATTAACTTTCATATAACATTTAGTTCTTGTAGACCTAAATGCACTTGAAGAATTTCTGTCATGTGCGGCTAATACCGAAAATAGATATCTACGTATACCTGGTACATACCACACATCCTTCAATTTAATTTTTAGATTATTATTGTTAACTTTTGATATAACTTTAATTGTGCCTTTTCCTAGAGCTTTCAATACTTCTTTACCAGCTGCTTGAATGGTATGAGGCTCATTAAACTTTTCATATTCATCATAAAATTCACAAGAATTCGTAACGTGTCTGGTAGCTCCATTATCCACCCACCAATCTATGCTTGATATAGCTGCATTTAATTCACTAGATACTGAATGAAGAGCAACATTTGAATGGCTTGAATTTGAAATGGTTGACCTTAACTTGTTAGGACATCCATCAGCTATCCACTTGCGACATTCTTTTAACCAATGACCTCTCTTTTTGCAATAATGGCACATATCATTTTTTTTAATTTAATTTATTATTAAACTTGCCTCTAGCACTTCTTGAGTAGAACTAATATTATCACTCTTCTTGAAATTTCGTTCATACAAACACAATTGCATAATTAGTTCGTCCAACGATTTATTTGCATCCCTCGTAAGCATCATCCAACTTGATTTGAACATCTCAAAAGAGCTTGGCAGAACATATAAAATTTTGCAAACAATTAATAATTCTGGCAATGTATTTTCTCCTTTCATACGTAATCCGTTGTTGATTTCTCCCCAAAGACTTCTTAATGTTGAAACATGAGAAGAAACATCATTATCTTCACTCCACTTAAACGAAAATAAATCATTGCACATCTTGTACAATTGATCTTTTGATTTTGCTTCAAATTGTCGATTTAACGCTTTCCACATATCATAAGCAGATGCTTTATCTATCACCTTTCGATAGATTTCATCTGTATTGTACTGGTTATAAGGCTTTTTGCATAGCAGTTTGCTTTTCGGTATAATTCAGCTTGCTTTTTGTGTTCCTTGATTTGCTCATCTGTGGCACCAGTTTCTATGGGTTCTGGCTTTGTAAGACTGTTGTCTACTACATCTAGACCACCCTCATAGAATTCAAGGAGATCTCTTATCTTCCTTTTCCAAATTGGCCAGTCAGACTCACCAGATAATGGTTTCAATGTTTTTGAAAATTCCATTTTGTATTCTTGAATATCTTCTTGATATTTTTTTCTTGAATTTCTTTTCTTGATTGGCTCGATCACACTATTAAAAATAAAATACCGCTTTTTGTTTAATTTAACGACTTCAATAATTCCAGAAATTTTTGCTTTTATTTAATGATTTCACAATCCATTTTTTTTTATTTATTTGAAATATTTTTCTAAGGAGCTGGGCCCATCATAACCTATTGAATTAATTGTTTTTATTGAAGTGAAGAAAAATATAGTAAATAAGACATTTCAGTTCATAACAGAAAACTAACATGATTAATAGAATAGTTATAATATAACAATATAACAAGTTTTAATTCATTATAAACAATTTCAACAGTAAATACCAAATTATTTAATCTAATTTAATATACCAATGTAATAATCTAATTTAATATACCACAAAAAAAAAAAACTCAAAAATTATACTTTCAGAGTCCAGAGAAACATATATATGCACTTTTGTTTGACGATTTTATTTTATATTTCTTTTTTTGCATTTTTATATATTATTAAAAATAAACACTTCTACATAAATGAAGGTGGCATTCTGATGGAATTTAAAATGAAAAACTGTCTCGATTATACAAAACGAAATTAAACAACAGTGCGCGCTCGGTATTCGCGACAAATTAAAATCCAGAGTGTGTAATTATTCCAAACAAAAACATTCAAACAACATTCAAATAACCTATCGTACTGCGCTCACTTTATGACATTTATAATCAGTGTACTCTGGCAAATCACCATGAACTGATTCACGCTAGAACCACGCTACTAAATAATCAAAATTTACTCTGAAAATCAGTCATCGATTCGCGCAACTTATAGATGACTTCGTGATTTTTATGGTGCACATAATCGTCTATCTGAACTAGACATCCATCGAACTATGAATATATCTCTAAATAATGCAGTAACACCAACACGTCGAATTAAAACCACGAGACCAGCATGTGTGTCGTTCATTAGCCGATTGGGCTCTAGAGCAGTTGGGAACTGACCCGATATTGTATTGCAAAATTGTGTTCAGCGATTAGGCTCATTTTTGGCTTAACGGAGTTGTTAACAGACCATACAAACTCTATACATCTAGAAAAATGCACCGTTTGGTGAGGTTTACACGTTGGTGGCATGATCAGACCTTATTTCTTCAAAAATGAAGTTGGAGCTAGTTGTACGTTCAAGCGTTACTACACCATGATCAATGGTTTTTTGTTTGAGAATATGAATTACATAGATCCGGGCGTGACAGCGCTACATACTACACGGTGACAGCAACCATCGACTTATTGAAATCAAAATTTGGCGTAAATTGATTTCGAGAAATAGACATGTCAATTGGCCTCCAAGGTCGTTGCGTTTGACTCTTCTCGATTATTTCCTATGAGGCTACATGAAGTCACAGGTTTATGCTGATAAACCAGCAACAATTGACGCATTGGAGGACATTATTGTTCGTGGTATTCGAGACATATGACCAGTAATGCTCGAAAAAGTGAACCAAAATGGGACGTCCAATATGCGTTTAAAATGTTTTGTGCTATTTTTTATATATTATATAATTTTTTATTTGTTTCAGAGTTCGATTCAATTTTTTAAATATTTTTCCTACTAACAGTGAAATAAGTCCGTATACATATATGTACATTCCATTACGGCGACCATATAAACAACATCAATTAAGCAATCACATACAAAATGCAAAATTTAGAATAACAGTAACAATAACAAAATAGCAAATTCATATTTTTTTAAGAGTTTTTCTTTTACATTTTGATTGGAACCTATTGAACCCATTATGAAGATTTAAAAAGAAACCTTGCGAAGGCTTGCAATCTTGCCATATTACTCAAAAGTTTTTGAAAAACTAATCCATAAACAAATGTTGCATCATGTTCTTGTTTTTTTTTTATTATATACAATAGAGCGGCTCACTCTGTATGGAGAAAAAAAAAGTGAAAAAAGCGGACCGTTAGTTTTTTGAAGATATATTCATTTTTCCAGGTTTTTTCAAGACGCGTTCAACGGTATATAGAACCTGTCCAAGCGTGTCCTAACTGTTGTGATATTCAATAAAATATGAAATTTTTTTGATGGGTTTTGTATTAAAATGAGTTAATTAGAAAATCAAATCAACATTGAAAATAACATAAATTTATTTATTTTCTACTTGTATAAACTTTATGTCATCCAAAGTTTCAAAAATTTATTTATGCACCATGCACTTATTTTGAGGCATTTGAGTCTGAGAAAAATTAAAATAATATAAATTAAATCTTTTAAAAAAAAATTTCATTTTAAAAAATTGCTTTAAAAAATGTTTTCTGATCAAAAATTAGATAAAACTAAACTACCAACGAAGTGCGCAATAACAGAGCATTTTTTTTATGAGACCACAAAATAAAAAGATTGGCCTATCCAATTATTTTAAAATAACAATGAATGAGATTTTGGATATATGGAATAAGGCTCAAATTCCAGTTTTAAGCAAAATTTCAATTTGGAGGAAGATAGAATATCTCACAAAACGGTATCATGATGCAAAGAAAAATCCGTTACATTTCAAAGAGAATGAGTGGAGTGAAATTTTTTCAATATCCTTATGCTAGCCCAAGGCTGCTGACGCTGAGTAACGTAATATTTAGCAACTCTTCCTTTTGTTGACGGCTCAAAAAAATTAGAATCTTTGATACCCTCCACCTCGGTTTGAGTATTGATGATAAATGTAAACAAAATATTGGAAAAATATGCATGCATTTCCAGTTATATGACATAACTTTAATTTAGTTTTTTTTAGTTTAATTTAGTTTTTGCTATTTAAATAGCTCGCCCTAACCTCCATTGCAAAGGTAATGGTTGTGTAGTGTGGCTATGCGCATTAAATCGTGCATTTTTGGCTTTTAACTGGCCAAATTTTTCTTAATTTCGGCCATATAGGTCGGATGGAGTAACAAAATATTAACCGAAAAAAGCTCTCTCAACCTTTTTTTCAAAAAAATATTGCCATATTTGGAAAACCTAGAGAATACATTTATAATAATAAATAATTAATTTAGGGATGCCAAACGCAAAAAACCAAATATCGCAAAAATTTTAAATAAAATAATTTGTTATCTTTATTTTCTGAAAAACTTCAAATATTCATCAAAAAAAATTGTGAAAATTTATATATAAAAAATAACATTCTTATCAAATTGCGTTTATTTATGTAACAATTTTTATGTTCGCAATTCCTAAATATCATTTGAGGTTTTATAAAATTCATTGAATTTAAATTAATGTCTTCTGTAGTCCGATTCTACAATGGCAAAATATATCGACAGCTATTGTTGTTTGCCCTAAGGAGTAAGTGATTCACTAAGTACATACATCTTAACGACAGTCGACAAATCTATTTTTCTATTTATTTAAATTGTAAACGAGTGGCATCTCTGTCAAAATAAGCGAAAAACACAAAGAAGAATAGAAAAAACAAATTACTTTGTGTTTGACAGGATGATTTTATGTTTATGTTTAATATCTCTATTTTTTTACTAATATTTCTGTTTATTTATTTGAAAATGAAATAATGAATTGAATATACTATTTAATTTTTTTTTATATAAAAAAGTTTTTTAATAGAAGCAAAATATTTTCACTATTTTATGGTTTTTATCGATTGAACACAAAAATGGTTGTCGTTTAGATAACAACAACAGCTGACTTTAACAATAGCGAATATCGTTTAAAAATTTTACTGATAATTTTGCTTTTCTTTTTTAACGATTCGACTATCGTTAAAAGAAGTTACTGAAAAGCTATTAATTTCTCCTGAATGCCAATATTTTTTTTAAACATTTTTTAAATGTAAACATATTTGGTGTTTTTTTTTTGGAATTTGATGCAATTGATGTCTTCTAAATTTAAAATTATTATTTCCGACCTTTTGATATGATTTTCTGAAATTCAATTAATATTTTATAATTTATAATTGGAAATTTTAATTCCAGTTTTTAGAATTGATATTTTCTAAAATTTGAATGGAAAATTTAAAAAGTATTTATGTGAATAATAATGCTTTAGTAATTATAAACAATTTTTAAAATCGCTATCAGATATTTTGTCAGTAAAGCAGAATAATAGTTCTATATAACTATGTAGAACTGTTTTGAAAGCAAAAAACTCATTGATGAACTCGGTAACTCTATTTTGTAAAGACAACAAAAAGTTAGTATGCCAAACTTATGTTCATATTTGTAAAAGAATAATGAAAAAACATATGAAATAAAGGACCAGCCCGTGTATACTCTTAGCATTGTTCCGTATGATATCTAGTTGAAAATATTGACATTCATGTTAAAATAGAAATAACTATTGCAAAGCTAATTAGAACAAAAATTGTGGCGCCATCTACTGTGGCATAGTCACGCTGAGCAAAATGAAGTAACGCTCTGTTAATGCAAAAGAGATGTATTTTCCCCACAACAAAATATTGCAGAATTTTATGTAAATAAAATAATATACCGATTTATTTCTAACATGCAGTTATTATGGATATACATATATAGAATATATGTATATTATTTGTATTATTTAATATGTGTATGTATGTATATGTAAATATTACACACAAAATATACAACATCAAACGTTATTTTTGTGTTTTTCTCTTTAAATAAAATAATATATAAAAATTTTTTTTGCTAAATTTACATTGTTTTTTTTTATTAACAACTAGGTACATATTTTAGCATTATTTGCTTTAGATGCTGGTGAATTTTTACTCCCTTTATATTAACTCGTAGTGTCTGCTTGTCGAAAAAATTTTGGATTGATTTTAACTTCTTTCCCGTGACCCAATCGATCTGAAACTTTGCAGGCAGGCTCGTGAAAATAACAGAAATGATCTAGTAAATTTTTTTAGTCATGCCAAAACAATGGAAACTTTTAAATTTTTCTACCAGAGTTGATAAAAAATTTACAAAGGGTTAGTTTTTATTATATTATTACCACAACGACCACAAAAACAACAAGTCCAGCTATGACAACAATACAACATTTAGAATAAAAACAATATAGAGACATCATATTTTTAATTTTTTTTTTACTTTTTCAGAGATTTCCATGGACATGTTCCACCGATTTTAATGATTTTTGAAATATGAATCTTGCCATGAGCTTGTTGAATCATTCTCACTAAAAATGATCACCTTAGCTATCCTATTGAGGGCGTGATCGTGACAAGAACAACATAGAAAATTATATTTTTGCAAGACTTTTTTTAGTTCTTTATTCAAATCTAGGGCCCTAATTGACCGATTTGGACGATTTTAAGTAGCAATGATTCATTCAATGAATCAATTTTTATGTCAACAAGCACCCTTGCTGCCCGATTGATGCCGTCATCGTGATTTCCACAGACGGACAGACGGACATCGCTATATCAACTCCGGTTTTTATAAGGATCACAAATATATATATTTTATGGGGTCCAAATTTTTTTTCTAATTATTACAAACGGAAAGACAAACTTATATATACCCTCTGCACACTGGAGTGGAGGGTATAAATATACCATTTGACTCGCGATCGGTAAAATCTGATACACCCCTATAAAAACGGCAACAATTGTCTCAACCAAATTTATTAAAAAATCTAAGATAATTCATTAGTAGTTAAAAAAAATAATAATAAAAATAATAATAAAAATAAAAATTAAAAAAAAAACGAAATTAATTCCTAAACAACATATACAAATTCTCTGTTTTCTATTTCATTACCATATTTTTATTTTTATTTTATTTTTATCATTATCTTTTTATTTTTATTTTTTTATAACTGCTAATGAGTTTTTTAGATTTTTTTTATAGGGGTGTATAAGATTTTTCCGATCGCGAGTGGATAACGTTCTAAAATTTAGATGTAAGCGTTCAAGAACATGTTCTGTTTTTTTAGAAGTACACGAGCAAGAACACGAAGATAAAATAAAGCTACACTCGAAGCTGTGTGGTTTATGTGTGTTTGAAACAAAAAATAAGCGATAGAAACATGTTTGTGTACATAACGAAATATTAAAACGAAACGCAGACATGATTGTGTTCGTCACCGTACAAGATTTAGAAACACACATAATTGATATAAAAATAAAAATATGTGTTGGCTGCTTTAGAAGAGAACATTGTGTGTTTGACGTGTGTATTTTCTGAACCTTGCTTTTAACTCATACTCTCTGTCTGTTTGTCTGCCATGGGGCAACCCCATTCCCCCTCATTCAATTGACCTGAAACTTGGCCCATAGTCTTGTTGTGACTATAAAATAATTTTGGGGTAGTCACGCACAGTATCGGAGTGATTTAAACCCCATTTCCCCTCATCCAATCAATCTGAAAGTTGGTCCATAGACTTGTTGTGACCAAAGATTAATTTTAATAAAGTCACGCACAGTCACGTACAATCACGGAGAGATTAAAACCCTAAAACCCATTTCCTTTTATCTGATCGATTTGAAACTCAATGTGATTCTTTTATAATGAATAGCAATAAAACCATTAAACAAAGAAATAAAATAACAGTACATTGCATTGAAAACATAAGACTTAAAAATGTTACGCATAAGGAAAGAAAGAGTTTTAATAAAAACTTCGTATTTATAGGTTACATTATTTATTGAATCATAAACTACACAAGATAGGATTATGTGTAGAACAACACATCGAGGAAATGGCCTTCACGGCTTTGTTGGTATATACACACTCTTTTTTTTCGAAATATTCATTAACCGTTTTGGATAAATGTAGCTGAATTTTATTGGTGTAGCGTTAAATTTCCTTAAATGTTGTGGGCTTGTTGTCATAGACCTTTGACTTTAAATAACTTCATAAAAAGAAATCCAATGGTTTAACCCACACGTTCCAATTCTGATCACCGAAAGGAGGAAATAGTTCATACAGTAATTGAAGCTGTCTTTTTGAAACCCCACATCATCCACATCAATATTATTCAATTGAAGCAGAAGGAACTCTGTTATCATGTTGCAATATCGAGTACCAGTAACAGTCACTGCTTGACTAATTGACCCAGATTGCCTGAATTTTTTAGTTACTCTGTCTGTACAGTTGACGAAGTTAGATCAATATTCCGATTCCATTTTGTACTCGTATTATCAAGTTTCATTAAAAGTTTCTAAACCGGATTGTTCCATAACTGATTAACTGTATAAAACGAATTTATTGGCACTCAATTATTTTCCATTGTGACAAAATATTTATTGTTAAGATAACAGAATTGCAATCTTAATTAAGACGAAATTCTTTTATAAAATTTATCGCTATTCGGTAGGCAACAAATTTTGTAGACACGATGACTCTGACTTCTTTTTGAACTCATATATTATTGCATTTAATATAATTATGGCATTTTTAAAACGCATGAGCAATTAAACCGTGTTAATTGGGGTTGTCCCGTAAATATATCTATAAATGGTATTTACAATGAAATGCTTAAATATTTTCGCAACAAAAATCAAAATATTGGCAGAAAATTAAAATGTTCGCCAAATGTGAAATGTATTTTAAAACACTCAACACACATTAACACATTTTTATAAAATGCATTTTTAAACACGATTCTTTATAGAAATTGAATAACGAACGAACGATTTTTTTTTTTTTAATTGTAAATTTTAATTTCTTTTGAATTTTTGTTTACTTGTATCATAATTGTATTTCATGGTTCTTAATGAGATTTTTATTTTCCCCATAAAAGAAGATTGTTTGATTTGAATTTGAATGTTAATTTATTTATTATTGTGGTTTTTATGGGAACATAAAATAGTTTTGATATTGTCTACAAATAAATTTAGAATATTTAAGTATAAATTACTTTATTAAGGAATCATTAACTTGAATTCTTTTTTTTCAAAATATCCTCGGGGAATTTGTATTAAAGATCTACAAAAAATGCTTAAAAACTATTGATGTGTTCCAACCCTAGTCTGTTATTGCACTTTAAATAAAAATTATATTTTATTACGAAAGATGGGCATGATATTAAATTTGACACATTCGAAGAAGTGAAACTAATCACGAAGATTTATAAAATCACGCAAACAGCACGAAATGAAACAATTCAGAGAATTATATAGATCGACTCGACGATACGAGAAAGGTCATAAATAAACATATAAAGTAGGTATTAACCAAAAGTGATTGATGTTATTATGTATATGTAGTCGCTATGTCTATGTCGGATTTTCCGTGAAATTGAGCACAATTTTTTTTCTATTTTGATTTTCCAACAAATTTATTTTTCAACTCATTTAATAATTTGTCCCCATAACGGTAGGATTATTTTGGAAATTATATTTAAAAAAAAACAAGTAAGAAAATTATAGTCGGTCTAAACCGACTATACGACACCTTATACCATGAGTTTAAAGAAGGGGTCTTAGGTCCAACTAATTGTATATAACAATAAGCATAAAACAAATTTGAGTGACTTTGTTATTTTTTGCCTGCAGATATGAAAAAGTTCATATCGGATGCTATATTTATATGGGGCCTAGGTCGAAAAAAAGACTGATCCTGGCTATATTTGGTAGAGACACTTATTTTTTGCAAAAATATATACAAACTAAATTTGAAAAAAATCCTTGGAATATATTTGTTTTTTGACAGATTTAAGAGCAGATCGGTAAGAAAATTCATATGAGGGCTAAAAATGGCCCTAAAGAGTTTATTTTTGAACTACTGATTAATGGATGTAAGAAACATACACAGACCCAATTTGACCGAGATCTATATGATAATTTCGATTTTATGGCAATTTCAGACGATCTCAGAGGGTCTTTTGTATAGGGATTAGTTCTTACCATGCACCGATTTTAGCCACTTTCAACAGCTTTCGTTCCATAAGCGATGAAAGCTTATCTACCAAATTTCTTAAAAATATACTCAAATTTGCGACTTGTAGTTTTGATTACAAAGTTTACATGGACACACAGACAGACGGACATCGCTAAATTGACTCAGAAAGAAATTCGGAATCAATCGGTATAATAAAAAATGGGTCTAGGTCAAATATTTGTGGTAGTTACAAACATAGCCACAAACTCAGATAGTGGTATAGGATATAAAAAAGAATAAAATGCATGCTACTAAGTTTTTGTAAAAAGCTTCTAAAGTGCCACTGGATTTAACGTGAACAATTCTTTACATGAATATTAGGGTGGTATGGAAATTTCAACTTTGGATTTTAGCCAATACTTATGCCGTTTTCTTTTCTAACAAAAAATGTCGCCCTTTCTTTGCCCTTTTTTGGAAAAGTGTATTTTTTAAATATTCTGAATTAAGAGCAACCTTATATTATATATCAATCGAAAGGTCTCAAGTGCTGTGTTCATAAATGCAACAAAAAAATTTGATTATTATCCTCTTGGAAGTCATAGGTTGAAAATATTCAAAGAGGGGAACAATGGAGAAATATTCTCACACTATGACCTGAAAGAAGTCAATGGCTGGAATATTTTGTGATTTACGAGGGCTCGACTTTGAGACCTTTCGATTGCTGTATAAGATAAGGTTGCTCTTAATTCAGAATATATAAAAAAATACATTTTTCGAAGAAAGGGGCGTTAGTTGAATATTCGATCAAATACGTAAAGCGTGTGCAAACTACAAGACGATTAATGTCAGTCACTTTTAACTCAAATGTAAGCAAATATGTTCCCAATAGATGTTTATTATCCAAGTATTTTTCAACAACACCCCAGTCAGCATTTTATGAAACAATCGACATCATAAGAGATTCTTTTGTCGAGAGGGAACGTAATTGCCTATCCGTGACTCTTTTTGAAAAGTCTTTTATTGTCCACTTTTCTGAAGAGAGCTGAGTCATTTTCGAGTAATTTTTCAGTTGAATTTCAGATCATTTGCGAATATTTCTCGAGACATTTATCAGTCGTATTTCTAATCGTCTAATTGCTGTTTATCTATATATTAATACGTGAAGGTAAATCTTTCGACCAGTTTTTAAGCAAAATCCGCGCACGGAGGAGTGTTATATTTGTCATAGTTATAGGTGATATGGAGGAGAAGTGCAGAATTATAAAATTTATATATAATATGTGTGAAAAATATATTAACTAAAATATTTATAATAAATAATTTTATAAAAGCCTAAAGGTATACTAATCAATTTTAGCCAAATTCACAATTCATCGTCTGTGCATTTATTATTGATGGTAACTACGAAGAGTACATTGATTCGCATGCCCATTCGGCTCTTATAAAATAATTTAATAACAATCCCATTTATATTTCTTCTGTGTGTTCATCAAATATTTATAATGAAATTAATGAATTTTATTACAAAATTTAATGAATTTTTTTAAATATTCATAAATTTTTAATATATATAGATTAAAAAAACATTGAAAGAAAAAAATTTAATGAAAAAATAAAATTAGCTAGAATTTGCACTCGAATTCCGAGTGCCAGGCTCTGCTAGTTTAAAAGGATATACCACACTTATTTATGCAATTATTTTATTGTATTAAAAAGAAACTTATAAAGTAATTTCCCTCAGGGGAACCTGTAGCACCAACGGGACGCGTCCCTAAAACTTTGTACAGAGCAATAAGCTACATAGGCGAGCTGTGACCAGTGGGGTTAGTACCTCTCAAGTTTACCACATACAAAAATAAATATACCCCACAGGCTTATAATTTTTTATTGATGTTTGTAATAACTTAAAAAAAAAACTTTGCTAGATCCATCTTTTTAATAAAACGATCGACTGAAAATCGGTTTCATTTTTCGATTGATGTATATGATAAAGTTGCTCTTAATTCAGAATATATGAAAAAATACACTTTTCGAAAAAGGTGCAAATGAAATGCGACATTTTTGTCAGAAAAGAAAACGGCATAAGTGTGAATTATTTTGAAGTTTTTTTTTTTTTTTTTTGACTATAACTATAATTTGCCTACTTAAATTATATGCAAAGAAAAACAACAAACAAACCACTAAAATTAAAAAAAAAATGTTTAATATTAAAAAAAATAAAATACACATTAATTTTAAGTATTTTATCAACATCCCACACATATATTTGGTTCAGACATGTCATAAAAACTGTAAATGACTCGTGTTTAATTTTTAAATTTTCTAAAAATATTTAATGATTGCTTTAGTCGTATTTAAAAATATTTTTCTTAAAGAAAAAAAAAACAAGGTAATATGTACAGTGGTGAGCATAACTAGTTGAAGCTATTGTAAACTTAAACATTTACTCATTAAAGTTAAAAGTAACCAATTTGCATGATATATATATATAAATCCCTTTCAGACCATACTACACTGATTGCGAGATCTGGTTTAAGGTGCTTATATTAAAAAAAATATATACATTTTCTCTGACTTTTTTTTACCGGTATTCAGTGATTGTGAGTTCTCTTATGTGGTCTTTACATAACAGAGAATTTTAATTTTTCTAAATAAAAATTATTTTTGATGTGCAAACATCTATACACGCCGGGGGGTAAATTGCTACTTCACAATACAATCACATAAACAGCGTAACTTTTGTTACATGTTGTATTGGTGAAAAAATTATGATATGTAATAACTTGTTTGAAAATGGAAAACGAAAAATGAAAAATGAAGATGAAAAATAAAAAATTAAAAATAAAAATGGTAAACAAAAACAGAAAAATGAAAAATAAAAAATTAAAAATTAAAAATAAAAAATGAAAAACGAAAAATAAAAAATTAAAAATGAAAATTAAACAAGTAAGAAAATTATAGTCGGTCTAGACCGACTATACGATACCCTATACCATGCGTTTAGAGACCCTATCTCTCAGGCCCAACTAACTGGATATAGAAAATAAGCATAAACCAAATTTGAGTTGGATTTTTATTAATCTTTTCGGCTGCAGATATGAAAAAGTTCATATCGAATCTATATCTATATGGGGACTAGGCCCAAAAATGGACCGATGCTGATCATGTTTGGTAAAGCCTCTCGTATTTTGCAAAAATATATACAAACAAAATTTGAGAAGAATCAGTGCAATATTTTCGTTTTTTGATAGATTTAAGTGAATATCGGGAAGCAGCTCTATATGGGGCCTATGATTAAGAGTTGTCCAATAGGGATCAATGGATGTAATATATACATTAGGGTGGCAGCAGGTTATATGGACGAAATTTTTTTTTTAATTTTAATGGTTTTCGCGCGGAATATTGTGCCACTTGGTGTAAAAACTATATGGTAAAAAATTTAGGAAGATCGGACAAATATTTCGCGTGTCCCAAAGAGGTCAAAGGTCAGATTTTTTTAGCCCGATATTTTTAAAACGTTTGTTTTTAAGTAGTTGTTCGTTTTTTGCCCGAATTTGTATAAAAAATCATTCCACTTCATTTACAATGTGCAATTATTAATAATTATAAAAAAAATGAAAAATTTAACCCTTCCGTGCCCAGTGGGTTTTAAAGTTTAATATATTTTGTACTGTAAAACCGTAATATTTTGCACTTTTTTTTAATTATCTGAGATATGCTAACAAATTATCTACGACAATTTTAAATCATTAACCCTTTTTGCCCACCCGTGTCAAAAGTTTTATTAAATTGAACATTGAATATAAAATTAACATATAAAATTAACTTTTTTAATAAAAACAAAAATATTTAAACGTAAAAAATACGTAAATACGTAAAAAATAAAATATGGGACACTTTAATTATGATTAGTTCTTAAGTTTTGTAAATTTGCTTCTTTTGAAAATTGCTGTCTATAATTTTGTACAACCTGAAACAAATAGAAATAAACCAATTTTATCATACAAATCTTTAATTAAAATTAATAAAACAAGTTGTCATTACTTTAAATAAATGCTGCCTCTGATCCTCATCTTTTGTAATTTTCTCGTGGAATTCTTGCACTAACTTAATTCCTCTTTCGGCGCAGTCATTGACAATTTTTAAGTTTGAAATTATGTTCTTTCCTTTACGATAGTCATCTAAAATTGGCCAACAACTTGAGTCTTTGTTTAAAAAGTCGGCAGAAATGTTAAACCTTTGTAAAAGCTTGTTGGTGTTTTTGGAAAATAATTCCTCCAAAATTACATTATTGTCTCTGGCAAGGAAATGGCTTAAATTTTGTTGGTTTATTGTTAGCCTTTTTGGATATTCCTCTCCTTCTTCTTCTAGATTTTGTTCAGACAAGTTTGTTACAAGCATCTTTGTAGCAAGTTTGGCTTTAGTTGCTAAATCGATTCTTTCGTCGAATAAGGCAAAACCTACACATTCTTCATTCAAATAATAAAGATGGTTAAGCAATTTCGATATGGCTTTTTCAGCTATAGGTTTGTTGATTTTTTTATAATTTTCTAATTTCTTTAAAAATTCGATGTCATTTACAGGAGCTTGATCTGCTTTATCAGCGCTAAACCAGAAAATCGAATAACACTTAATCACAAATCCAGCTACTTCAATCAAACCATTTATTTCAGTTTCGGTTATTTCGGGAAATTGGTCTCGAAATATAATAATTTTTAGGCAATAAATGGCCTTGGCCATCCATCTGGCTAAATGCAGTGCGCCAGGTTTTGTAAATTTAATTCCCCTAGGTGGAATTCCTCTTAAGAGTATTATTATTAATTCCAAAAATTCCTTGTAGTCATCACGAGGAAAGTCTTACTTTATTTTATCGTTCGCGAATTTTAAAATATTAGCGCGATCACCACCTAAAATTTCATTGAATCTGGGGTGTGTCAATCCAGTCAAAAAAGCATCCTGCTGTATTTTAGGCCAATGTTTCTTAAATTTCTTAAATATTACTATTTCAGGACCAGTAGAAGCACTTATATTTGCTTCTATGAACACTGATGATAAAATAATTTCAAAGATATGATGTCTGCACCCTAGGTATAACACATCTCGACCAATTCTTTTTTCCAAAAAGTTACAAGCTCCTCTAAATTTCCCTGTGTTTGACGCGGTTGTGTCGAACACAAATGCCTCTACTTTGTCTAAAATATTATTTTCCTCCAAAGTATCATAAACGGCAGATGATATTTCTAACCCAGTTCCTGCTGGTATATCAGGCATATTTAGTACATGCTCAAGACCTGGAGCAGTTGCTATTATAGCAAGACGATCTTCAGTTTTTCCTGTAACACTAGTTAAAAGCTTGGTATCCCAATGAATTGTCAATGGTGTAGGGTTTGTTGTGAATTCAGACACGATTTGTTCGCTTTTTGTTTTTCTTCAAATATCTCTTTGTTTGCGAAAATTATTACGATTTAAAATATATTCCGACGTGTTTAGCCCAGCTGCATCAAGAACTGCTACCAATAAATGGACTGCATCTCTGGAACTAATTTTTAGTTTATCCAAAACTGTTGCAAGTCTTGGTGTCAATATCTCTTTGCTTCCCCTTATTCTTTGTGGTGCTTCGTTATGAATAGTTTCCAAAGGAGTTGGAGAATTAAGGTAAACTTCATATTCATCAGTTTCAACGGGTTCCGTGTTTTCTGATTCCTCGGAACTGAAAGTTTCATTTATAATATTTCCTAAAGAATAATATGAATTGTTTCTTAAAACTATAATTTTAAAGTCATTTTTGTAGGTAAAAAACGGTTAGCCGATTTATACCCTTTAGTAGGATTGTAACTTAAATACACAATATACGTTTTATTAAAAAAAAATAAAAAAAGTTTTTTCTTTGCACGAATATAATTAAGTGACAATATTGCAAAGTAATTAAAAAACTGGCATATCAAAAAAATCAAAAGCCAAAAAACTGCCCTGATCGTAAGTTTTGATAAACACAATACAAACTCACCTCTTGAGGTTGATGGGACTTCCTGAAGCATTTTTCGCCTGATCTCTTCTCGCTTTTGGCGGTTTTGTCGATATTCTTCATTTTTTCTTAATTTAACATCTACTCCAGCCATAGAACCTTGACGTCCTTTTAGCCTTTGCTTTATTAAAAACTGTTTGTCTTCTTCAATTTTAATAAGACCAATGCTTCTTTCCATTCTTCACATTTTCTTTTAAATAATTCTGAATCTCTATTTTTGTGTTTTGACAAACTTCTCCACTCGCTATACATTTCTTCTCGGCATTCACTGTTGTCATAATAGGGATACGTGCCTTTTCCCAAAAAATTGAACACTCTTTGATAACAAGACTCGCACTAGCTTTTATATCTAATTTAGCAACTCTTAAATTATAAAAAAGTACTTTCAGGCACTCTCCCTTTGATGGCAGTTTACTACCACTTAATTGTAGTTTTGAATAACCAATTAGAAAAATCTCCTGTCTTAAAGATGGCATTTTTAAAATCAGAATTTGACAAAAATCACTAATAAAACATACACTTTCTACAGATTACACTCACGACTGATTACACCTTCAACTGTTTAACACTTTCAACTAAATGCATGATAGGGGATTTTTGCATTTTTATTTTTTATTTGAAAAATTTTAAAATCTAGTACTCCTTGACTTTTTTTTCTAAAATTCGTTAACTTTTGAGTTATCAGTGGTTGTTGTCTAAACTAACAGGCCCTGTTAAATTGTAATTACTTGTTTTAGTCTTCGTTATAACGTAAATTTTCACATTTCTAAATAATAAATTTAGGGTGGTTTTGAACGATCTAAAGCAATTTACATCCTCCCACCCCCAGAAAAGGGGGTAATATTAAAAGTTAATCTATATTAAATTTGTCCACAAAATATTTAACAAATAAAAAATTGTGTAATTTTAAAAGGGTCATTTAGACCCTCAGTGCACAGACGGGTTAATTTTTGAACAAAAAAAATATTATGAAACATTCTTAATCACATTAGAAAGAAAAATTGTAATTGTTTATAAGATTAACAATAAAAATAAATAAAAAATACCTAAAAAATACACAATATACCATATTTTGACCTTTGACCTCTTTGGGGCACGGCTTAAAGTTGTCCGATTTTGCTCAAATTTTGACAATAGCCGTTTTATATCAACTGGATCGATATTCCGTGCGAAAACTATTGAAAATCGAAAGTTGAATTTTTAGTGCCACCCTAATATACATACAAACCCAATTTGACTAAGATTTGTATGATAATTTGGATCTTATGGCAATATATGTTGATTTCATAGGGGTCATTTGTATGGGGGCTAGGTCTGAACATGGACCGATTCCCACCAATTTCAATAGTGTTCATTTCATGGCCGATAAAAGATTAAATACCAAATTTCATCAAAATATATTAATATTTGCGACCTGCACTTTGATTACAAGCTTTACATGGACACACAGACGGACGGACGGACGGACGGACGACATCGTTAAATCGAATCAGATAGTGTTTCTGATTCGATCGGTATAATTAAAGATGGGTGTAGGTCAAATATTTTTGGTTGTTACAAACAGCAGCACAAAGTCATTATACCCAAACCACATAGTGGTATAGGGTATAAAAATGAAAAATAAAAAATTAAAAATAAAAATGGGAAATGAAAAAAAAATGAAAAATTAAAAATAAAAGAAGGAAAAACAGAAAATCAAAAATTTTAAATAAAAAATGAAAAATTTAAAATGAAAAAAAAAATAAATTAAAAATAAAAAATGAAAAAGAAAAATAAAAAATGAAAAAAGAAGAAAAATTAAAAATGAAAAATAAAAACTGAAAAATGAAAATATTAGAAATAAAAAATTAAAAATTAAAAATTAAAAATGAAAAATAAAGAATAAAAAATTAAAAATAAAAAACGAAAAATTAAAAATTAACCGGTTGAAATTGTAAATAATAATAAATATTTGTATATTAGCGGAGGCCCTGCAGTTGATTGCTATAAGTGATACATAGATGACACTTTCTGTTTGATTTTAAAAAAGAGCCATAAAAAATCTTTAATTACTAGATGTTTACACATCTCCCCTGTAATCGGACTCACATGATTTTTTTTTTACTACTCAGGTCTGAAAGGGATATATATATATAGTGAGGGACAATACAAAGAAAACTTTTGACAAAATACATTTTTGACGATTTGAACGGTCAATACCAAGAATTTGGATCATAAAATTAACAAGTAAGAGTGGTTAATTTGGCTATGCCGAATCTTTGACACACTCCAAATGTTTAACGTTTACATTAATATCTGGACTTATTGCACTGCTTATAACAAATGTAAACAAAATATTTGAAAAAGTAACTATGTCATAAACTTAAAACTAAATTTATACAACTAACACTGAATTTTCAGCATTTTTAGAGGTGTCACCGTATTTGAGGTCATATAGTTTTTAGGTTACTTAGTTTTTGCAAAATCATTTACAAACAAAATTTGAGAAAAATCTGCGCAAGATTTTACTTTTTGATAGATTTCAATGAAGATCGGGAAGCAGCTCTATATGGGGCCTATGACTAAGAATTGTCGTATTGGGATTATTTTTGGACTACTGATTAATGGATATAATAAACACATATAAACCCAATTTGACTGAGATCTATATGATAATTTGGATCTTATGGCAATTCATGTCGATTTGATACGGGTTCTTTGTATGGGGACTAGGTCTGAACATGGACAGATTTCACCAATTTCAATAGCGTTCATCCTATAGCCGATAAAAGCTTATATACCAAATTCCATCAAAATATATTCATATTTGCGACCTGTAGTTTGATTACAAGGTTTACATGGACACACAGACGGACGGACGGACATCGCAAAATCGACTCAGAAAGTGATTATGAGTCGATCGGTATAATAAAAGATGGGTTTAGGTCAAATATTTTTAGTAGTTACAAACAGCAGCACAAAGTCATTATACCCAAATCATATAGTGGTATAGAGTATAATAATGTACCATTAAATAAGGGATCTGTGTAAATGAGTCGATGTTTTATAAATACAAAAGTGATAAGGCCAATGAGAGAGGTGTTAAAAAAATTAATAATCTCTAATAAAATACAACATGATTTTCCAAATATATCATCTTAAAAAAAAAACAATAAAACTATTTATTAAACAATAAAAAATTAAAATAAGATTAAAAAAAAATATTAAAGAAAACTATGGAAAATTTAACAAACTGTGGAAATTGTTTACTAAATTATCAAATATTTATACATTTCTGTAAAAATTTCATAAGAATTTTTTATTGTATGTCTTAATGAATATTAAAATGAACTAATTTAATAATTAATAAAAACTAAACAAGAAAAACAAACACTTCTGACTAAAATTTATTGTTGTCACTAGACAAAAGTGAATATTTTACATACATATATTCTCATATTGTTGTTGTCATTTCATCATGAATTTTCGTAAACATTTCCAAAATAGTTTTGTTTATTTGTGTTGATTTTATTTAGAGTGTGCTTGAGAATTAAAAAAAAATACTTTTGAGTTAGTTTCGATTTAAAACAGGGGTTCTTAACCAGTGAGGGGTACCTCCCTAGGGGAGGTATGAAGATGTCTTCAGGGAGGTACGAGTATAACATATTAGTAGCAAAAAAAAATAATAAGTTCATCATGAAGAAACAAATAAGTATGAAAATTTAGAACATTCCTATTTCTTATTTTGAAACCTAGTGGGATTAAAAATTTTTAATGTTATCAATGAATATACTAAAATTAAGTTCTTGTAAATTTAAATTTCCATAAGCTTTTAAAAGGTGCAAAATGCTTTTATTATTTATTCAAATAAATTCGATGTTAAATTATATTTTTTTAAACCTATTGAAAATGCTTTGAAAATGCAAAATAAATTGTTCAGTACATATTCAAATAAAGTCGGTGCTAATTTTGATTTTCTTCAATCTTTGAAAAATGCAAAAGATATTTTTAGTTACTTATATGTATTCAAATATAATCGTTTTTAAATTCAATTTTTTTAAACATAGTAGGCTTGGAAAATATACAAAATATGTGTTGTATTCCTAGTAAGTGTAGTTTAGATATTTTTTTGTTTAAGAGCTGTATGCAGCTTGTTAAGGAATCGTTGCAGAAAATTTTCATATATTTCTTAAAGAAAAAAAAAGCACAAAAGTACCTTTCAGTGCAACAGTAGCAATCAGCTGTTTTCTGTCAATTATTAAGAATTGTGAAATTGAAAACAACCATGTTTGCAACTGAAAAAGAACTTCTAATTTTTTAAGTTTATTACATTTTGTTTATGCTTACCTCTCCTGTCAAAATTCCGTTCAGAAAGAACGAAAAATTTGATATTCCTGCTCGAAGCCTGGATTGCCTAACTTAATTTACGTCAAAAAAAAGTAGTAAAAACAATGCTACTTTTTTAAAACGCTGCATACTAACAACAGCTATTTTTAGACAGAAAAATTCCTTAAGCATTTCTGAAGCGTTTTTTTATATGAAGTATTTGATTCCTTAGAAAGCTGCATACAGCTCTTTAGTTGGAAATAAGTTGTCCGCTGGTTACATCATAAAAGTTTATTTAAAATTTTAGTTCAAATGTCTAAAAAACGCAAATATATGAAAAATATGTCGAATTTGGGTTTACGTGTTCGATAGATCGCACAGTGTTCGATTTTAATAAAAAAGCGATGAAAATCAAAATTTTTTTCGTTAAAAATCAAGCTGTTTTTATTTTTTTTTTATCAATTTAGATAAGTTTACCATTTCAAAACAGTAATTGGTATAAATGTCGGATATTTTTTTCATAATTAATTACCTAGTACTTCAAAGTCAGTGGTTGTGGTTTTATTTAAATCAAAAGTTAAAGTAAGTGTAATTAAAAAACGATTTGGTTAATCCAGAAATCATTACGGAACAAGAAAAAGGTATGTATACACATTAGTTAGGAAAAAAAATTATACAATTAACATTTTATTGTTAGTTATTTGAAATTCTTTGGAGGACGGGTTTTTCCAGATTTTTCAATGAGTTTTTAATTATTGCATGGACTGAAACTATATTTGCCCATGCTGTATCTACTATATTGTTCTTCTATGAATTTTAGTCTACTTTCTTATGAACATTTTAAAATGGAAAATGAAAAACTCAAAATTAAAAAACAAAAAATGAAAAATGGAAAATGAAAAAAGAAAAATGGGAAATGAAAAATGAAAAATTAAAAATTAAAAATTGAAAAATAAAAAATTAAAAATGAAAAATGGAAAATGACAAATGGAAAATGAAAAATGAAAATTAAAAAAGGAAAATAAAAAATAAAAATTGAAAATAAAAAATGGAAAATGGAAACTGGAGAATGAAAAATTATAAATTAAAAATGAAAAAGGAAAATGGAAAATTAAAAATTAAAAATAAAAATGAAAAATGAAAATAAACAACGGAAAGTGAAAAATGGAAAATGGGAAATGAAAAATGAAAATTGAAAATTTACAAATTAAAGATTAAAAATTAAAAATTAAAAATTTAAAATTGAAAATTTAGAATTAAAAATTAAAAATTTAATTTGTTAGATTTATAGTCATTTTTCAGACATATTGCAATTACTACTGTAATTAATATGCAAATTTTAATTTTGTTTAAATGGTGCGTGGTAAAGAAGAAGAAAGCATATATTTCAAAAATTCATAACTGCACTGTGTTCTTAATCGGACCGTCCGTCCGTCCGTCTGTGTGTCCATGCAAAGCTTTTAATCAAACTGCAGGTCGCAAATATGAATATATTTTGATGAAATTCGGTATTTGATCTTTTATCGGCGATGGGATGACCGCTATTGAAATTGGTGAGAATCGGTCCATGTTCAGACCTAGCCCACATACAAATGAACCCTATGAAATCAACATATATTGCCATAAGATCCAAATTATCATACAAATCTTAGTCAAATTGGGTTTGTATGTATATATTACATCCATTAATCAGTAGTCGAAAAATGATCCCTATTGGATAACTCTTACTCATAGGCCCCATGTAGAGCTGCTTCGCGATCTTCACTTAAATCTACCAAAAAACAAAAATATTGCACTGATTCTTCTCAAATTTTGTTTGAATATATTTTTGCAAAATACAAGAGAATTTACCAAACATGGTCAGGATCGGTCCATTTTTGAGCCTAGTCCCCATATAGATAAAGCATCCGATATGAACTTTTTCATATCTGCAGCCGAAAAAATTAATAAAAATCCCACTCAAATTTGGTTTATGCTTATTTTCTATATCCAGTTAGTTGGGCCTGAGAGATAGGGTCTATAAACGCATGGTGTAGGTCTAGACCGACTATAATTATACCCTATACCACTATGTGGCTTGGGTATAATGACTTTGTGCTGCTGTTTGTAACTACCAAAAATATTTGACCTAGACCCATCTTTAATTATACAGATCGAATCAGAAACACTAACTGATTCGATTTAACGATGTCCATCCGTGTGTCCGTCCGTCTGTGTGTCCATTAAACCTTGTAATCAAACTGCAGGTCGCAAATATGAATAAGATTTCATTAGCCATAGGATGGACGCTATTGAAATTGGTGAGAATCGGTCCATGTTCAGACTTAGCCCCCGTACAAATGACCCCTATTAAATCGACATAAATTGCCATAAGATCCAAATTGTCATATAGATCTTACTCAAATTGGGTTTGTATGCGTTTATTACATCCATTAATGAGTAGTCTAAAAATGATCCCTGGGACAACTCTTAGTCATAGGCCCCATATGGAGCCGCTTCCCGATCTTCACTTAAATCTATCAAAAAACTTTTCCAAACATAGTCAGGTTCGTTCCATTTTTAGGCCTAGTCCCCATATAGATATTGCATCGGATATGAACTTTTTCATATCTGCAGCCAAAAAATTAGTAAAAATCCCACTCAAATTTGATTTATGCTAATTTTCTATATCCAGTTAGTTGGGCTTAAGAGATAGGGTCTCTAAACGCATGGTATAGGGTCTCATATAGTCGGTCTCGACCGACTATAATTTTCTTACTTGTTTAAATTGTAATTGTTGCACAGGTCTCTAGCAATAATTTGGCTTTTACAGATTGAGCCAAAAAATCATAAAACAATATGCTGAAAATCGTCATTTGACTGCAAAGTTCGAAGGTCCATTAAAAAAAATTCGAACTAACATAAACAAACGCCGCGATACGGGTCCCCTAATTTAGCCTCTATTTTCACCCCTCACTCTCAGAATCGACCTAACTTTTGCTAACCTGAATTTGTTCCACAGTGATACCATAAAAACATTTTCTAATAACAGAAATTAAATAATATTATATTAAATAATATTTTTTTAATTTTTTCTTAAATTGTGCTTGGTCATATGTGAGTAAGGAACAATAAATTCACTTTAAGGTGAGATATGAATTATGCAAGTTAAGAACCCCTGATTTAAAACAACAAAACAAATCAATGAACCTGATTTTTTATTACTTGGTATTATTTCTATTAACAAATAATTTGTTATGCCAATTTTACTCACCAATTGTTGTGTAAATTGTGCCACAATAAAACATTGCATTCCAAAATGACCAAGGAGATGTAACAGCTTCCATTTCCTCCAGTGTTTTATTATTAGTAAGTAATGATTCCACGGTTGATTGATGTGCTCTAAGTGTAAATGTTACTTTACCATTGAATTCTTTGGGACTGTACTATAAAATGATATTTTTGAAATACGTTTATATGCACATATGATTAGTTTGAGTTAGGTAAAGTGAGAAGATAATTAAAAGGAAATGGTATTACCTTTCTGAGTTCATGATCTTCAGCTAGTTTTTTTATGGCCTGGAAAAATTCCTTTTGTTCGCCCTGTTTTGCTATTTGTTCTAGACGTGTTTGCCTGCCTGAAAAGTAAATGGAATACTCTATTTAAATCTATTATTAGTGTATACTTATGTAAAGCTATATATTAATTCGTTGGAGTATTTGGAAAATAATTAAATATACCTCGAAGTTGGACTAGGGCGACTATAGCAAAGTCTAAACCACATGTGTCGAATAAGCATCTAACACCGTAGCTTTTTCCAAAAATGACACTTTTGTATTCATATAAAAATTAAATTAAAATATGTCATATTTGTAAGTCCCTAGATTCCCTGAATACCTGTCGTGATGGATAAAAACTGAGTTTATATTCGGATTGAGTTCACCAAAAAGCGTTAGAAAATTATACCTTGGCCCCAGGGTCTGGCGTTTTATAAAATTTTTGGTCCTATATTATTTACAAGTAAGTGCATTTAAAAAAAAGTCCAAATATCAAAGACTTTTAGGAAAGTATACTCTGGCCCCAGGGTCTGAGAAATGTCAACATGTATAATCAATGTAACACTTTGCGAAATAAACTTAAAAAGCTACTATACTAATACATATACGTTATAGTTACGTTCATCAGCGACTTGTTGATCTGCTGATTCGACTAATTACACAGCGCAACAGCCATCCTGAGAAATTCCAAGTCATTTCATTCTTCAGAAAAAACTTCAGCAAATCAGTATCGCGTGAAATCTTCAAGAAATTTTTTGTATAACATAACAAATTCAAGGCGTATAATTATTTCTTAATAGTAGAGTAGAAGAGATGCATATGTATGAGTGATATTTTTAATATTAAATCAAACAGACATCAGTGGGGTCATTATGTAATTCGATTCGAAAGAAAATATTTACGAATTCGTACAAATTGTATTTTGTAGTACGATTTTCGAAAATTTATTTACGAACGTACGGAAATATTTTTTGAACCGGCTACTTTTTTTTTCCTTTACGAAAAACAAAAATTAACCTTTCGTAAATGCCATCATGTAATACGAAATTAAATGTCAATTACTTATTAACATTCGTATCCTATTCGACAGATATTTTGTTGTCGAAGAAGTAAAAAAAAAGTCTTAAAATGTAAGTATTATTATTATCTATAATATTAAAAGGTTAGGCGATTTCTTGTGACCGATGTTTTGTTGTACCGCCTTATCCCGATTTTGACAAGACGTATATTTTTTGAAAGGTATTTCTTTTTAGCTGTTCACCAGACTTGCAGGTTTTTAAATTTGTGCCTTTGTTTCAAATAAATTGCATTTAAAATTGCTACTAAGACATACATAAAATTATACAATGCTATGTGTGTTATTAAATTTGTTAATGAGTTTGTTTTCTTCATTCACAATAAAGTATTGGTTTGTGAATTGGCTAAGTTGAAAAATAAAGTTGCCTAGAAATTGCATTCGAATTTCGAGAGCTGGAATCTGCTAGTTATAATAAATATATGAAAAAGTGCTTAATAAATAATTTAAAATTCGAAAAAAATTTATTTTATTTTTCCATTGCTGAATCTTTAAATCACATAAAAAAATGAATACCAAAATAAAGACAATATGAAATAATGGTGGATTTTATAATAAAACATCCCGATTTAGAAAAAGGTCATCTTAATTTTTCAAATGCTAAAAGCGACCTATGTACGAGGTGGTCTCTGGAAAAAGTAAATGGAAGAAGTGCATTTTTAGTGATTAAAATTTTTATTAGTAATATATTCAAATGCAAATATGTTTTTTGGTATGGACAGACTATAAAAACCACAAGTTTTTCAGGTACCGGAGGAGGACCAAGTAAAATTTTGCTCCCTAACACAACTTGAGAAAAAAGTTGTCACATTGTTAGCCATAGATAAGGCTGTGATCGGCACGGATGGAACTTTTCGTTTTGGCGCTAATTCAAATGAAAAAACTGTCACAATGTCAAGTCAAAATTCCGTAAATAACAAAACGGTTCAACATCAAGAGGATGGCAATATGGAGGAGTATTTAAATATCGCTGGCTATGAAACATGTTCCAGTCTTCCAGAACAAAGTCTGGATAAAGATAGTCTTCTTCAGAAACAAGTCGAAATCGATCAGAAACTGAAGAGATGTTTAAAATTATGAAATGATTTTATTATTTAAAATAAACTTTTAAATAATAAAATAATAAACTAGCAGATTCCAGCCCTCGAAATTCGAGTGCAAATTGTGGGAAATTTTAATCAATCCAATTCGTATATCAATTCGTATATCAACCCAAAAATCAAACTAATTTTTATTACAACCACATTAACAAATTTAATAAACGCACACATAGCATTGTATAATTTTATGTACGTATTAGTAGCAACTTTAAATGCAATTTACTCAAAATAAAGGAAAAATTTTAAAAATCTGTCAATCTGCGAAGCGGCTAAAAAGAAATACCTTTCAAATAATATCCGTTTGGTCAAAATCGGGGTAAAACGATAGAACAAAACATCGGTCACAAGAAATCGCCTAGCCTATTCATATTATAAGATAAAAATGTAAATTATTTTGTAAAAGATTTTCGTGAAATACATATAGAAAATTGCTTTGTTAAACATTAAAAATATTTTCTTACGATATGCAATAAACTTTTTTTTACATTTCAAGAAGTTTTATTGATTTTTTTTTTCAGATAAAGCAAAATAAAAACAAGTAAGAGTGTTAAATTCGGCTGGGCCGAATTTTTTGATACCCTACACCTCAGTCTTAAACTCTATATTACACCCAATGTTGAGTACGGCTACCACTTTTAGGCTTTTGCCGGTACTGAAACATTAATGTCGAATACCAAAATTCGCATGATTGTTGGCTAAAAAGTATTATTATTAAGAATAAGCAAATTTTAAAATATTTTTATATGAATTATTTTTTATTTTTATCTGCATTACATTTAACACACAAAAAATACATAATAATAACAGGTAAGAAACTAAATATTTAAACTTTTAAAATTTAATTTTTAGTTTTTAATATTTAATTTTTAATTCTTAATTTTCAATTTCTAATTATTAATTTTTAATTTTTAATTTTTAATTTTTAATTTTTAATTTTTAATTTTTAATTTTTAATTTTTAATTTTTAATTTTTAATTTTTAATTTTTAATTTTTAATTTTTAATTTTTAATTTTTAATTTTTAATTTTTAATTTTTAATTTTTAATTTTTAATTTTTAATTTTTAATTTTTAATTTTTAATTTTTAATTTTTAATTTTTAATTTTTAATTTTTAATTTTTAATTTTTAATTTTTAATTTTTAATTTTTAATTTTTAATTTTTAATTTTTAATTTTTAATTTTTAATTTTTAATTTTTAATTTTTAATTTTTAATTTTTAATTTTTAATTTTTAATTTTTAATTTTTAATTTTTAATTTTTAATTTTTAATTTTTAATTTTTAATTTTTAATTTTTAATTTTTAATTTTTAATTTTTAATTTTTAATTTTTAATTTTTAATTTTTAATTTTTAATTTTTAATTTTTAATTTTTAATTTTTAATTTTTAATTTTTAATTTTTAATTTTTAATTTTTAATTTTTAATTTTTAATTTTTACTTTTTAATTTTTCATTTCTAAATTTTCATTTTCCATTTTTCAATTTTCATTTTCCATTTTTCATTTTCCATTTTTCATTTTTCATTTTTCATTTTTAATTTTTAATTTTTAATTTTTAATTTTTAATTTTTCAATTTTCATTTTCCATTTTCATTTTCAATTTCTATTTTTCATTTTTCAGTTTTTATTTTCCATTTCCCATTTTTCATTTTTCAATTTCCATTATTCATTTTCCATTTTCCATTCTCGGTTTTTCACTTTTCAATTTTATTTTCCATTTTCCATTTTTAATTTTTCAATTTTAATTTTCCATTTTTCATTTTTCATTTTCCATTTTCCATTTTTCTATTTTCCATTTTCCATTTTTCAATTCTCATTTTCCATTTTCCATTTTCAATCTTCCATTTTCCATTTTTTAATTTTAATTTTCCATTTTTCATATTCCATTTTTCAGTTTTCATTTTCCATTTTTCAATTTTCATTTACCATTTTCCATTTTTCAATTTTGATTTTCCATTTTTCAATTTTCCATTTTTAATTTTCCATTTTTCAATTTTCCATTTTTAATTCTTCAATTTTCATTTTCCATTTTCCATTTTTTTAAATTCTCATTTTCCATTTTGCATCTTCCACTTTCCATTTTTTAATTTTCATTTTCCATTTTTCATTTTTCATTTTCCATTTTTCAATTTTCATTTTCCATTTTGCATTTTCCATTTTAATTTTCATTTTCCATTTCCCATTATCCTTTTCCATTTTGCTTTTTCCATTTTCAGCTTTTCATTTTTCATTTTACAATTTTCATTTTCCATTTTAAATTTTTCAATTTTAATTTCCATTTTTCAACTTTCATTTTCCATTGTGCATTTTCCATTTTTCAATTTTCATTTTCCATTTCCTATTTTTCAATTTTAATTTTCCATTTATCATTTTTAATTTTTCAATTTTCAATTTCCATTTTCCATTAGTCATTTTTCATTTTTCAATTTTCATTATCCATTTTTCAATTTCATTTTCCATTTTCCATTTTTAATTTTTCATTTTTCATTTTCTATTTTCCACTTTTCATTTTTCTTTCTCCATTTTTCAATTTTCTTTTTTCATTTTCCATTTTTCATTTTCTATTCTCCATTTTTCATTTTCTATTTTACATTTTTCATTTTCCATCTTCCGGTTTTCATTTTCCATTTTTCATTTTCCATTTTCCATTCTCCATTTTCCATTTTCCGTTTTCATTTTCCATTTTTCATTTTCCATTTTTTTCATTTTCATTTTTTCTTTCATATTGGCGATTTTTTTTATTATAACGTGATAACGATAAAAATATATGTGGCAATACTACTAACATGAGCTATGTTACTGTGTTCCTGGTATTGTTAATATATGTATATGCATAATTTTTTTGTGGCATTTTTTTATGTTGTTGTACAATTATGTTCAACCACTAAACTGTTACAACAAACACAATGGGTTTTATGTTTTTTTTAGAGGTATCTATATATTTTTGCTCGTAACTAATCACACTGATGCCCGATTTATCCCATTTTCAATACCAACCTGCTGGGAATTATGGCAAATGACATTATTGTAACCTTATCCAGTTTTTGTGAATGTGCGTGATTTCAACAGACAGACGGACAGACGGACATCGCTATATCGACTCGAGCTGTGATAAGGATCAAGCATATATATATTTTATGCAGTCGGAAATTAGTTTTTCGATGCGTTACAAACGGAATGACAAACCTATATATACCCTCTGCCACTGATACCTCCACCTGGATTTTACGTTTACATTAATATGTGGACTTACTGCACTATTTATAACAAATGTAAACAAAATATTTGATAAGTTAGACAATTCGATAAACTTAATGCTGAATTTTTAGAAAAAAAAACACTGAATTTTTTAGCATGTTTAGAGGTGTCGCCACATCTTATGACATATCTTGGAACAATGATGCTCGATTTACCCCACTTTAGACCAATTGTGAATGAGCGTAATTTCAACAGACAGACGGACGGACAGAAAGACAGAATGACACCGCTATATCGACTCAAATTGTTATAAAGATCAAGAATATATATACTTTATGGGGTCGCAAACAAATTTTTCGATGCGTTACAAACGTAGTGGCAAACTGATATATACCCTCTGCACAGTGGCGTGGAGAGTATAAAAATCACGAAAATACCTAAAATGTTTGTTAATTGAAAACAATTGGTTTGAGTGAGCCAATTGTTGAACTTTATTGCTGATGGGTTTTGGGTTCCTTTTTTTAGTCAGAGATGGAATTTGCTCCTTGAAATCTGTAGGGGATTAAAGATTTGGTTTTGTTTGGGGTTTTATTTCATTAATTTATTTGTAATTCGGTACGGGTTAGCGGATTACATAAATCTCATGAAAAAGGTATGGTTTTGGGAATAAAATTTGATTAATAAAAAAAGATTATTAGTTTTGAGTTTAATTGAAATTGCTTTCTTTATTTGATGCTCACCGTTGCTACGCCAAAATCCAAGTGACTTTACTTCTTCAACAGTAACTATTTAGCTTCGGTTTGCATTCGTTTTTTTTTTTTCTTATTCGAAAACTTATGTCGTAACAAATGGTACTAATTTCAAGTTTATAAAAAGTAGTAAATTAATATGGAAGTTATCGATACTTATTTATTCATTCATTTATCGATACTTATTGTTTATTAATTTAAAATTTACGTTAATTTATGGCTAAATAATAGATTTTAGACATTAATTATGTTATTATTTTTAAATATTAATAAAAATCTTGCCATTATAATGTCTCTTAGTGGGTGGAGGATATCAAAGATTCGGCCCAGCCGAATTTAACCCTATTACTTGTTTATTTTTTGTTGCCTAGTGTTATTAATACTTCCTTTGATTCAATCGTATTTTTAATTTAAATATAATTTCCCAATATTTATGTAAATACATAAACATTATCAAACGATTGCTTTCAAATAGTATCCAAAAACTTTTAATAGATTAAATTATAAATTATAGTTTAGGCTATGATGCAAATGTTTTAAGTAATTGATTGCCTGTAGCATTTACATGTACGAGTAGCACAAAGTGTTTAGTAAAGTAAAAATTTAAGAAAATATTGAAAAATTTAAATATTAGTATGCGACCTTGACATTGTATTTACTCTGTATGGTTGTTTGTTTGTTTTTTTTATTTTAGAAGAAACAATATGAATTAACATATAAATTATTCTCTGCATTATATCAAATGATATCATAGTTTTAGAAATTTGTATTCAGGAAATTCTAGATTAATGAAATTTCAATCTTATGCCAAAATATACAAAGTTGTTTGTTTTAAAATGTTAAAGAACAAACTTAAACAACTGGCAAATAGAATTTGATTTGGTTCAAATATAAATAAACAATTGGCTCCATTATTCTAGACATTTTGTTGCCAAGTAAATTCATATCTCAAAAGTACATATTTTCGGTAAGTTGGAAATTTATAGCTGCACTTAAGCCATTTTTCTTAAATACATTATGATGTTAATGTCATTTCAGATAAGACCTGTTTCCCACGTCAGTTGTCACTACGGATACGTGTTATTTAGAGGGTACATCAATAAGTTCGTGATTATTTGAACTTTCTTTGTAGTTACGCTGTTCTTAGACAGGCCACTGCCACCGCCACTTCAATTGTATATGTATTAAAAATGAAAAATTATTCTAATTAGCCGAATTAGCCAATAGCATTTATGGTCACACATGCGACTGCAATTTCATTTTCAAAATATCGTCGAACCGTTAACTTCCACCATCATACCCATCTGTTTTGTTAGATTTTCGTAGGCTTCGTTTTTTAAATCGTTAAGATTTATTGTTCATATCCCACAAAAAAGGGTGGGAATGGTATAAATTAATAAATTTTAAAATATTCTCCTTTTTTAATTTGGCATCCATATTCACTTTTTATTTTGTTGACAAAATAGAGTTACCGAGTTCATAATATAGCCACATTTTTGGGGAAACGGTTAACATTTATTATTATTACAATTTTTTCAATAATACATTTATATGCACATTTCAAGAAATAAATCATAACAATACATATAACAAGCTAAAAACTTTAATTAAATTTTGCAGTAATCCAGTTAATTTGTATTAAATTTTTAACAGGGTAACATTATACATCGTTAGTAACATTTTTCATCGTTAACGACAGTATTGCCATTACGAAAAATGTGTCGGTATTAGTGAAAAGTTGTGAATGGATTGAGTTTTTCGAACTGTATTGGCTGTGGCAGTAGCCTTTCTAAGAGGCTGGTTAATTGAAAAGAAACACTGCTCCTCTCACCCACTATCTGTTAATAGATTACTGTCAAATTTTAGGCAAGCTCCGTCATTAACTTTTTGTGTTTGGCTGCTCTTCAAAATAATACAGGCTCGTAAATTTTTGCAAAAAAGGAAAAAAGTGAATTTCGGGTGATCATTAAATACAATTTTTTATGGAAAACGCCATCGCTCATACCAAAGCATAGCTTGATAAGTACTATGGGGACTTTGCACCAGTATTTTAATGGCAAACAGGAAGGAAATTATAGTCTGTTTAGACCGAATATCCGATACTCTATACCAGGCATGGGCAAATGCGGCCCACGAACGAATTTTATGCGGCCCCATATAAATTTAAAAAAAATTACAAAATTTAATTTAGATTTAATTAAAAAAAAAAAAATCAAAACATTAATACAAAAATTTCAAAGTATTGTTCAAAAATAGCATTAATACGAGTATAAATTTTCAATAGGGCCACAAAAATAATACAAATTATTTGAATGTAACGTCTGTTAGCATGCTTCATTTTTTCTATTAGAAACAATGTAGCATGTACAAAAAAAAATGCATTTTAAAAATTGTAAGTTTGCAAAACACACTCATGATTTGAAATGCAAACGACAGAGCATAATAATTTTTCTCTCTCGTTTTTTATATTTCATTATTTTCAGGGTTGTCAACTTTAAAATATCAAAATGCACTAAACCGACAAAAAACGCATAATTTGAAAAAACAATATATTTTCCATTTTTTATTTTTGCTTTTTTCAGTAAAAGCCCTGTTGTTAAAAGTAGAAATTTTTTATCTTTCGGAACAGAAACCATTAAATTTTTTATACATATTGCACCAACCACTTCATAAAAATTTTTTCTTAAAATCATGTTTTGAAAAATAATTCAATTGAACTTCAAAATTTTGTTTAAAAAATTTATATCTCATGTTCATATTATTGAAATTAACTGGTAATACTCAACATATATCGGTCCCGCTTTTTACTTTTACGGAATTAGAATGGCATCAACGAGCAATAAAAAACGTAAGATAGGTGATGAAAACACAAAATTCCAGTCCGAATGGACACACAAACTCGGATTTGTTGAAAATAAGGACATACTTATGTACCTCATTTGCAAAATTACTGTACCACATAACAAACTTTACAATTTAGGTATACATCATGAAAAATTTCATTCACAATTTGCCAAAGATTATCCCCTTATTACTAATCTTAGAGAGACTAAACTGAAGGCATTGCAGTCAAATATTGCAAAAGAACAGAACATTATTTCGTCTTTTAGCCATGGAAATGACAGATCACTTGAAGCAAGTTACATAATAGCTTGGGATATTGCCCGTGATAAACGTCCTTATGGGGAAGCGGAGTTAAGAAAACACACTATAAAGAAGGTTATGAGCATTCTCGACCCTGATAACAAAAAGCTGGATAAAGCGATTGATCAGCTTTCTTTATCACGGCGCACAACCGAGAGTGGGATTGGAGATATGAGCACTTTTATTGAAACAAGTTTAAAAAACGAACTAAAAAATTCTGCAGCATTAGCTCTTGATGAATCCACAGATGTTAGCGACGTTCCTCAATTGGCGATCTTCATTAGGTCTGTATCAGTTGAATTTAATATCACTGAAGAAATGTTAGGCTCTTTCTGAAACAACGCGAGGCATTAATTTAAAAAATGCGCTTTTCGAAGTAATTAACAAATTTGAATTGCCACGAGATAAAAGACCTCGAATGTAAAAAATTTAAATTTTTTCCTCTTTTAAAATTGAACGTAAATAATATACAAGACGATAAGCTGGAAGAATACATAAATAATTTAATTTTAAATAATTTAATTTTAAGTAAATTATTAAAGTTGCTACTTAACTAAATTATACATATGCTATGTGTGTGTTTATTAATTTTGTTAATGTGTTTGTAATAAAAATGAGTTTGTTTCGTATTGATTTGTGAATTGGCTATAATTGATTAGCATATTTTTAGGGTCTTTATTTAATGAAAAAATAAAATTTCCGAGAATTTGCGCTCGAATTTCGAGGGCTGGAATCTGCTAGTATAATATTAATAAGTAAGGCGATTTCCTGTGACCGATTTTTTGTTTCACAGTTTTCTCCCGATTTTGACCAAACGTATCTCATTTGAAAGGTATTTCTTTTGAGCTGTCCACCAGATTTACAGATTTTTAAATTTTTTGGCTGTAAAATGCATTTAAAGTTGCTACTAATAGATACAATAAAATTTTACAATGCTGTGTGAGTGTTTATTAAATTTGTTAATGTGTTTGCAAAAAAAAATTAGTTTTTTTTCTTCATTCACAATAATAATTGTGTTGAATTGAAAAATAATTTTTGTATAAACCATTCACAATAATAATTGTGTTGAAAATAATATATTGAATGTAACGCAATCGATATTTAAAAAGGGAACTGTGAATTGGCTAAAATTTATTAGCATACCTTTAGGGTCATAAAACATAATTTATTAAATGAAAAAATAAAATCTCCTACAGTTCGTATATGAATTTCGAGGGCTGCTAGTTGTTATAAATTTGCTGCCAACCGATATCAAAATGTGCCTATCGGATGCAATATCATGGCCGGAAAATATCATGGAAAAGCCCCTAATTTTTTGCAAAAACATATATAAACCAAAATTGACAAAAATCGATTAAATATTTGTGTTTTTTAACAGATTTTATTGAAAATCGAGAAGCAGGTTTATATGGGGACTATGACTGCAAATGGTTCTAGAGAGTCCATTTATATACTACTGATCTATGGGTATAAAAAACACACAAATATTTGATTGGGATCTACATTAAGAGCCAAAAGAAAGTGTACCCTTACTTTTATTATATTCAAGCTTATATTTCGGGTGTTTGTATTTCTTTTTAATATAACAGTTTATTATTTTTGTATATGGTATTTAATTCTATCTTAATCAAAAAAAAAAAAAAACTATACAACAAAAACTAAAACAAGTAAGAAAATTATAGTCGATCTAGGCCGACTATGCGATATCCTATACCATGCATTTAGAGAACTGGTCTTAGGTCCAACTAATTGGGTATAGTACATAAGCATAAACCAAATCTGCTGTTAATTTTTTGCCTGCAGATCTGAAAAAGATCACATCGAGTACCGTATTTATCTAGGGACTTGGTCGAGAAATATACGGATCCTGACCATGATTGCAAAACTACAAACCAAATATGAGAAAAATCTGTGAAATATTTTTGTTTTTGATGAGTTTAAGTGAAGAACGGGAAACATCTTTATATGGGGGCTATGGCTAAGAATTATCCTATATGCCTTATTTTTGGACTACTGATTAATGGATGTAATAAACTTTCCCAACCCCAATTAGAACGAGATCTAATCGTTATCGATTACATAATTTGAATCTGATGGCAATTCAAGTAGATTCCATAGGGGTCATTTGTATGGGGGCTACGCGACTATTTTAATCAATTTCAATTGGCTTCGTCTTTGGCTTCATATTTGCGACCTGTAGTTTGATTACAAGCTTTACATTGCCACGTAGACGGACGGACAGACGAACGGACATCACTAAATTGACTCAGAAAGTGATTCTAAGTCTAATATGAATCAAATATTTTTGGTACACACAGAAAATGGATTTGTTGTGGCAACTAAATTTGTTGCCAACCGAATTTTGATAGTCCCATGTACTATCACATTATTCTGTAGTGATTACTGAATAATATTATTGAAATAACCGTACGTAGTTTAGGGCAACTGATGTTTTAAGTAAATTCGATGGCATGAACTGTTAAATTTAGTTCATACAATGGAATTTAGATTTTCTTTATTGGTGGTTACAGCCATTTATTGGGGTAGCCCAATGCATACCTACAGTAATTATAACTACACTTTAAAATAATTTTATATATAATTTATTTCTTTTATAGTTATAAATTAAAGATTAATACGTGTGTATGTGAAAAATTATGTTATATGGAATATGAAAAACCTTAAAAAATGGTATTAGTACGAAAATGCAGAATGGTTTTTTATAGATGTTGAAGTATCTAATTAAACTCTCATCATCACTAAAACCAGCTTGTGGAGGTTTGGGTCCGCCAGCACGTTTGGCCATAACAATTTGATCAATCTACAAGATTGTGTTGGCAGCACTAACAGCATATTTCACAGTCCAGTATTTTGGAAGAGATCGAACGCCTTCATGGTGGAGACATCAATAGTTTCAATATTGAAACCAATATTTTTACCAGACCCTCTTTATGAACAAAATATATCTGGTTAACCACTACAGTACCACTGACACCGGAATTTTCATCTAAAGCTTCAGGGAAAGCAGTGGTAAGTTGTCTACATGCACACTGTTCCAAACCATGTCAGGTATCGACAAAATCAGCAATTTGTATCGCCAATTCAATTTCAGTAGCACCAGCTATGGCCACATAATGGACGTCACGTGACAAACCTTTGTTTGAAGTTATTGACAGTGTTATCGTTCAATATCGTCCAAATAATTATAAGTGGCACCGGCTATATCACAATATTTTGTCACAATAACCTAATTTTTCCTGGCTGGGTAAGGTGATGCGTGGCAAAGCAGTACTAGCCAAATTTAAACTATATCTTAAATTTTGCCACCGCCAAACACAAATTTAGCGCCATTTTAACTCTCCAGCAAAATCTCCTCACCAGCCGAGAAATTTATTAACTCATCTACGGGGCAGGAGGAGATAGCAATCTTAGCCTCCTCAGCAGAAAAACATCACCTTCAACAAAACTTTTAAAAACCATGACATGTACCACCTCAGAATTGGATAAACTACTGCCCAAGATTTTGGATACACGAATATTGCCAACATTGAATACGTAAGGAAATCCTCTTGGCCATATTGTTTGGACATAATGATGGCGTATAAGCATTCCTTACTTGGGCAACATCAAGATAATCTTTAATTTATAGACATAGCAATTTTGGCAGAATATCTATCTTTTTCCATAACCGTCAGCTATATCTGAGCTAAATGTTCGTCGGCTTTCTCGAGCAGAGAACCGGCAAATAGCACTACGAAATTGGCGCATCTTCAACTTCAGTATCTTGCCATGGCCATGAGCTTAGCAGCCGCATTACGGAGCATCAGTGGCTACAAATTGTTTTTCAAGATGTTTAATATCATTTACTTGATGCCATTTGGACCGTTGGCTGAGCGCATGATTTTGGCAAACTCTTTGCAGGCAGTAATATTACAATAAACTGCCTCTTACAAACCGCTATACATTCGGCTTCCTTTCTTCATTATTTGGGCCATGCCGGGTGCCTTAGATACAGATGGAGCCGTTTTTATGCACAGATATTTTTTTTATCTATTTTTAGAAATTAATAACCGAGAAAATGAAAACTCTCAACAAAACAATTTTTTTAGTTGTTTTTTTTTATATTTAATTTTTCAAAAATGACAAATAAATTAAATTATTTGATTGGGCTTATTATCTGATTATATTTTTTGGTACCTACAACAGAATTTGATTCATGCAATTTCATTTCGGTTAAATCTACCAAACCTAATTTAATGAGTGGTTTTCTTTTGTTATAACCGAATTAAATAATTCTAATTACTAATTTGTTTCTATAATATTTACCGATAATTGGTTACAATATATGTAAATACATTTTCGGTTTAAAATATATTGTGTTAACAAAATTAGATGTTGTAATTACCAACATTTCAGAACGAGTCTTATTATAATAGGTTTAATTTAGTTCCCTCGATTGAATTAGCATAATAATTTTCATAACAACTTTGATTGGAAAATGGAACAAATTTTGTCTATTGAAGGTACATAAATTTTCTGAGAATTATTATTCTATGGTAGATAATGAAAAAAATCTATTGCATTTGAAAATATTTATGAATTGCAATAAAAATTACTATTACCTGATTAAATTTTTTTATTGCTAATGGAATTGCAACAAATCTTTTTTCTGTGTGTAGCTACAAACATCAGCACAAAGTTATTATACCACATAATGGTATAGGGTATAAATACGAGGGCGGACCAATAAGTCCGTGACTGTTCGAACTTCCTTCGTAGTTATATGAAATGCAACACTGCTCCCATCAAGGACCACCTGTTAGTAGAATACTGTAAAATTTTGAGCAAGTTCCGTCATTTACTTCGCGTTTAACAGCTGTTCAAAGCATACAAACTCGTGTTTTTTTTTTTAATGGAAAAAAGTGAATTTCGAGTGCTCATTAAACATTATTTTTTGGCAAAAAAAAAAAACGTCAATCAGCTTGATAAATACTATGGGGACTCTTCACCATCGATTTCAATTGTAAAAAAGTGGCTTACTGACTTTCGTTGTGGTCGCACAAATATAAATGACGCTGAACGTTCTGGACGGCCAATTGAGGTCAGTACACCCGAAAATGTCGAAAAAATCCACGATATGGTGTTGGCAGTGTGGTTTCGATTTTAAATGATCAGTTGGGTTTAAGAAAACTGTCTGCAAGATGGGTGCCGCGTTTGCTCTCAATTGACCATAAACGTAATCGTGTGACAACTTCAAAGGATTGTTTGGAGTTGTTTAACCGCAATTCGAATGAGTTTTTGCTGCGTTTTGTAACCGTGGATAAAACATGGATCCATTACAACACTACGGAGACCAATCAGCAGTCTAAACATATCCGGGTGAACCGGCTCCGAAGAAGGCCTAGGTAAGTTTGTCGGCCAATAAGGTGATGGCAACAGTTTTTTGGGATGCACGCGGGATAATCCACATCGCTTACCTTCAAAAGGGAAAAATAATAAACGGCGAATATTGAGCCAACTTATTGGACCGATTTAACGAGGATTTAAAAAAAAAACGACACCATATGTCTCAATGGCAAAACTCCATTAATTGGGCTTCGAATTGGTACCTCATCCGCCATATCTCCGGATTTAGCCCCCAGTGACTATTTCCTATTTCCAAACCTAAAGAAATGGCTCGGTGGAAAGAGATTTAGCTCCAACGATGAAATTGTTGATCAAACAAATGTCTATTTTATGGAAGGGACACAAAAATTGGAGAAACGTTGGACTAAGTGTATTGAGCTAATGGGAGATTATGTTGAAAAATAATTGTTTTTTTTTTTCCAAAAAAAAAAAACTGTGTTTCATTCTAAAAGCCACGGACTTATTGATCCGCCCTCGTAGTATAAATATGACATGTCAAAAGAGAGTGCACATATATTTTTTCTTTTTTAAATTAATCAACACTCAGGGGATGCCCCTACAGATGCAGTGCATTGTGTTGATCTCAGGAAAATAGGTTAAGGAGGAAAGAGGGAGTAGTGTGTTCATTTTTTTTCTTTTTTGCAGCGACGGACCAAAGCCTCTGGTGGGAATCGAACCCACGACCCCCGCATGATAGGCGAGCACGCTACCTACTCACCTACCGGGGCGCTTTTAATATATAAATATTGAATTAAAAGATTTTCATATATAGTTTCTAGGTAACTAACCGTAATTTTTATTATTGATTTATTGTTTCTCCAGGTAAATCGCTATTTACCAACTGTCTATTTCTTTACTGTTTTTCAACTTTGATGGAAAATTTAAAAATATATAATTTCATACAGTGATGCCAAGTGTAGAAATTTATTCCTTTTTGTAGGGATTTTTTTCAAAAATTTTACATGTAAGGAAAAAGGGAAAGATTTCGTACTTTTGTCGAATTGTGGGGATTTTTGCAGATTTTTTTTAACAACTTAAAATTATTTATTTATTTATTTTTAAAGTATACTATAAATAAAATTTATAAGAGTAGAAAAAGTATGAATAGTGTGGGCTACTAGGCCATTACACTTAACTTAAAATTATATATTTTTCAATTTTAAACTTTAAAATTAAAAACATATACCTCTTTAAGCGTATCATTAAAAATTCGTAAGACTGGTAATATCTGTATAATATAAGGAAGTAAATACTCGTATATGGCTTCTTAAATAACAATGACAAGTAAAACTCACTTGTTTGCGCAGTTTACTTGTTTTTTGTGCATCTTTTTTATACACGCCTGCGCCATCTTTGCAGGTCTCTTCGATTTTAATAAGTTTGTAAATAAAAATAACATTAAAATATTATAAATTTAAACATAAATAACATTAGAAACATGTCCGATTCTTTTTTCGATGATACTGAAAACACATCAAAGAAATACAGAAAACAATGATTTTACTCAAGATGGTTGAGTGACGAGAAGCTAATGGGATGGCTGGAACAGGTCAAAGATGACAACTTTAAATGCAGACAAAATATTAAATTGCGATATATCAGATCTAAGTAAACATGCTAATAAACACTTTCATAAAAAAAATGTTTTAAAATCAAAAACCAAAATTCTGTTCGCATCAAAGATCTCATTTGCAAGCCAATTTAATTAATTGTGTAAATTTCATATCAAAAAGATGAATTATACAGAATTGAAAAATTATAATATCTGTTAGTTTTTTATGTTGTTTTTATATTATTTTTATGATATTCTTATCATACTTTTTATATTATTTTTCTTAGTTTTTATGTTATTTTTGCATTTTGAGATTGAAAATGAAAAAATTAAAAATAAAATTTTATTTATTGAAAAATTTTAAAAAGTAGTGTAGGGAAAAATGTATGGAGAATAAATGTGGGTGTAGGGAAAATAAGGGATTTTTTTGATAAGCGTAGGGATTTCTGCCAAAAATCTTCTGGCATCACTTATTTCGTATATCTGCCATATTTTCAAAATATGTTATTTGATTATTCCTTTACCTAATTCAACAAAGACCACCTGCTCTCAGCTGCTAATACGACTGGTGTAAAAAAGGTAAAGAAAATACATTGTTCCAGTTTTCAAAAAAACGCACAATTTTTAGGCAATTTGGTCCAGTTTCAGGTATAATATAAAAAAACGAGGTAACTAATCGTAACTTTTTTTTCCATGATTTATGTATTTCTTCAGTATAAGCAGAACCCAGCCCTTCAAATTCTAACAATATTCATTTTTCACTCAATTATAAATATTTGTTGAACACACAGAAGATATATAAATGGGTTTGTGAATAAATAATTTTATAAGAGCCTAATTTTAGCCAATTCACAATTCAACACAAATTTAATAAACACACACATAGCATTGTATACTTTTTTATTTGAAGCTAAAATATGTGTTTTATGTGTGCGCTCGTAGCAACTTTAAATGCATTTTACTCCCAAAAAATGTTCCAGATGGTGCAAATCTGTAAATTTGGTGGACAGCTAAAAAGAAATACCTTTCGTATGGGGCATGTTTGGGCAATATCGGTTCGTAATAAAAATATCGGTCACAAGAAATCGCCTTGCCTATTAATGGTATAAGATAAGATAAGATAAGATAAGATAAGATAAGATAAGATAAGATAAGATAAGATAAGATAAGATAAGATAAGATAAGATAAGATAAGATAAGATAAGATAAGATAAGATAAGATAAGATAAGATAAGATAAGATAAGATAAGATAAGATAAGATAAGATAAGATAAGATAAGATAAGATAAGATAAGATAAGATAAGATAAGATAAGATAAGATAAGATAAGATAAGATAAGATAAGATAAGATAAGATAAGATAAGATAAGATAAGATAAGATAAGATAAGATAAGATAAGATAAGATAAGATAAGATAAGATAAGATAAGATAAGATAAGATAAGATAAGATAAGATAAGATAAGATAAGATAAGATAAGATAAGATAAGATAAGATAAGATAAGATAAGATAAGATAAGATAAGATAAGATAAGATAAGATAAGATAAGATAAGATAAGATAAGATAAGATAAGATAAGATAAGATAAGATAAGATAAGATAAGATAAGATAAGATAAGATAAGATAAGATAAGATAAGATAAGATAAGATAAGATAAGATAAGATAAGATAAGATAAGATAAGATAAGATAAGATAAGATAAGATAAGATAAGATAAGATAAGATAAGATAAGATAAGATAAGATAAGATAAGATAAGATAAGGAAGGCTATACGCACTGCGACCAATTTGATCTTTTGTGCAGCCCATGGTTGTCCTAAAGATTAAGGCTTCTTATGAAGCCAATTACCCTATTTGGCATTAGTTTCCATATGTCCCGGGGGGATACAATGTATCCACCAAGTGCAAGGATTCTCTTACCACTTAGTCTTGGACATTCACAGAGAATATGTTCTGCTGTTTCCACCTCCTGCTCGCAGAACCTTCATGTGTCTATAGCAGATTGTCCTTTCATTCGTAGATGATATCTAAGATTGCAGTGTCCTGTAAAGAATCCCGTCAAGGTCCTTAAGTCCTTTTTATCAAGCGTAAGTAGTCTTTCCGATTGAACACTGGATGGAGTTATGAATCTCTTGGCCTGCCGTTGACCTGGACTTTTATCCCAGTGTTCGGCAATTTGTGATTTTCTCCACTCCCTCATTTTTTCTTTTATGTGTCCCACTGGAACACCACAGAAAGATTACAGACCGATGAAAGGACGACGGGCCCCTCGATTGGCTAGGCAATCGGCCCTTTCTTTCCCTGCATGTCCTTCATGTCCCGGAATCCAGCATAGAGTTAATTTGTTGCATCTACCTAATTCGTTTAGCCCTTCGATGCACTCCCGCACCAGCTTGGACGTCACTTTGTAGTCCATTATTGCCTTTAGTGCAGCCTGACTGTCGGGTAGTATATAAATGAGTGCCCTTTTTGTCTTTCTTCTGAGACATTCAGTCACGCATGTAAAAATAGCGAAGACCTCCGCTTGGAAAATGGATGGGTATTTACCCATGGGTAAGGCACGTTGAAAATTGGGACCAAATATGCCCGCGCCCGTTTCTCCATTTGTTTGTTTTGAGCCATCTGTGAACCACACATGAGAACCTTTCTGCGGTTCCCAGGTCCCACTGGTCCATGTGCTCCGTTCCAATATCATGGTTTCAAATTCCCTGATGAATATATTTTTTGGTAACATTCTGTCCGTGACTCTCGCCACCGGGTCGTGGATGAAGAGCCTCGCGACTCTCATGTGACCCTTTAGGTCACCGTCCTACTTGCTACCAAAATCCTGAAGTCGTACGGCACTCATGCACGCATCTTCAATGATCGAAATATGCAATGGTGTAATGTTAAGCATGATGCCGATAGCATCGGTTGGACACGTTCTGTTCGCCCCTGTGATACCAATACAGGCAATGCGCTACACCTTGTTCAGGATTGCTTTTGCTTTGGTTTGCTGAACCTTCGGCCACCATGCAAGGGCAGAGTAGGTAATCATTGGTTTCACAATAGTCTCAAACGACCAGTAGATCATGTGGGGCTTTAAACCCCATGTTCTACCAAATAGTCTTTGACGAGCGTATAAAGCCCTGGTGGCCTTTTCGGTAATTTGATCTAAGTGGCTGTTCCATGTGACGGATTTATCCAGGGTAACCCCAAGATATTTGACCTCGTCCGAGAACCCTATTGTCAAGCCGTTCAGACCTGGTTCCATAAGGTTGAGTCTCCTTCGTTTAGTGAAGGGTATCAGTATGGTTTTTGATGGGTTTATAGATAGCCCCTTTCTCTGACACCAATTGAGGGTATAATTCAGAGCCTGTTGCATACGCTCCGATATTGTGCTCTCGTCAAATCCGGAGGCAGAGATAACAAGATCGTCTGCGTATCCTAAGGCCCTGAATCCTAATTCATTAAGTTCCCCCAGCAGCTCATCTATGACCAAGGTCCAAAGCAGTGGCGATAGAACGCCTCCCTGAGGACAACCCCTAGTGGCACTTATGGTCCTAAATGTGCTGCCTATATTCAGTGTGATGACCTTAGAGTTGAGCATCTCTAGCGTCCAGTAATTATGATTGGAGAAATATTCTTTCTCAACATGGCCTCTTCAATTGCCCTATATTACGTACTATCGAAGGCGCCTTGTATATCAATGAAGGCACAGAGAGATATTTGTTTGGCCTCAAATGCCTTTTCTATCATTGTGACAACATTATGGACAGCTGATCCCGTGGATTTACCTTGTTGGTACGCAAACTGTAGTTCATGAATAGGTTTGCGTGCCAGGTAAGTGTCCCTGATATGATGGTCCAGTACTTTTTCCATTGTTTTTAGGAAAAAAGAGCTCAGACTAATCGGTCTATACGATTTAGGTAACTGTTCAGATTTTCTGCCTACCTTGGGTATAAATACTACCCTTACTTCTCTCCATGTCGATGGCACAAAGCCATGTAGAAGACAAGATTTAAAAAGTCTAGTCAGTTGTGGGATGATGATATCCATCCCTTCCTGTAGTAGACATGGATATATACCGTCCGGCCCAGGCGATTTTAGTGGAGAGAAACCATTTATCGCTCATCTAACCCGGTTCTTCTGAAAAATGTTCCCGCCGAACGTATGTTCCCTTTAGTCAGGGAGGGTATCCCGATGACTGGTGGGGACCTGTTAATGGGGACACATCCTGGAAAGTGTGTTTTCAATAGAAGTTCACAGGTTTCTTCCGGAGATTCAGTGTATGAACCATTTGGTCTCTTTAAGGTACATAGACCATTTGTGTGATCCTGAGAGAGGGCCTTTTGAAGTCGCACAGCTTCCGGAAGGTCATTGATCTTCTCACAATAGCTCTGCCACGTGGTCCTTTTGGATTTGCGTAGTGTCTTGTTGTATTCAGTGAGGGCTATTTTATAGGCGTTACAGTCACCATTAATTTTAGCCTTGTCGAGCGTTACGTATGAGCCCTTCTAGTCCATCATTCCACCATGGAACATCTCTTCTAGTCCTCCTAGTCTTTAATGGACAGCTCTCTGTGTAAGCTGATGATATGTTTGATTGTAATTCAGATGCTTCACAATTACCCTAGTGCTTTCCATTAGCCCTTCCAAATAATTAGCATTGTTACCTAAATGGTATCGAAATTTTTCCCAGTTAGTCTTTTTGGGATTTCGTTAGTGTTGATCAGTGTTCATAGAACTAACTATGTCAAAAACTATATTAATAGTATAGATGTTATAGAAAAAAAATTATTATTGTTTGCTTTGTGTTTCTCCAGGTAAATCGCCATTTACAAACGTTGTAATTTTTCATTTTTCAAAACATAAAAACCTTGAAAAAGAAACTTAAAAATATAAAATTGTTAAAAATCATGTTTTGTAGTTAAAATAAACATGAATTTTTCATGTCGTTAACAAATTTCATAAGTAAGCATTTAGGAGGCTTAGCACCTTGTTTAAATCCTTATTTCATAGGATGGACAATTATCTATCACTAGCAGATTCCAGCGCTGGTAATTCGAGTGCAATTTCTAGGCAACTTTATTTTTGAACTTAACCAATTCACAAACCAACACTTTTTTGGTTTATTAACATTGTGAATGAAGATAACAAACTCATTAACAAACACATTAACAAATTTAATAAACACACACATAACATATATATAATTTTATGTATGTATTAGTAGCAACTTTAAATACAATATACTAAAATAAAGGAAAAAATTTAAAAATCTGTAAATCTGGTGAATATGGTCATAATCGGGATAAAATGGTAGAACACAACATCGGTAACAAGAAATCGCCTAGCCTATAGATATATATTATAGATATGCCTTCTAATTTAACGCCACCAACTAAATTAAAACAAAGAATATTTTTTACGCCTAAAACGCATAATATAGCGTATTGAATTGTTGGTCTTTACCAATCATAATTTTCTTATTTTTTTTTTATTTGTATAAATTTTTTTGCATATTCCATTTACGGATTTTATATAAAATATTAAAAAAAGAAAATATTTTAGAAAGTTTTTGGTTTGTCCTTTAATATTAATATATAAAAGACTTCCGGTTTTTGCACTCTAAACTAATGATATGCTATATATGACCTTGGTCTTGAAGTGTTCAAAAATAGTTCATTTTCTTAAAATAATAAAACACATGCCAAATAAACAAATAAATGTCAACCTAATCTAGATACATATGTTTAAATTAGTATTTACTACTGTTTTTGTATTTAATCTCTGTCAATATTTTTTGTTTGCCTTCCACACAGAATTGTTTTCGCATAAAACATCTTAATTATAAATGTATAACCTAAACGACTATGTGGTATAGGGTGTAATGAGTTTGTCCCACCTTATATTATACCGATCGACTCAGAATAACTTTCTGTGTTGATTCAGAGATGTCCGTCAGTCCGTCTGTCTGTGTGTCCATGTAAACCTTTTAATATAAATATATTTTGATGAAATGTGGTATATAAGCTTTTGTTGGCCACTGACTTATCACTATTGAAATTGGTGAAAATCGGTGCATGTTCAGACTTAGCGGCCATACAAATAACCCCAGATCATCAAAGATCCAGATTATCGTATAGATATCGGTCAAATTTGGTTTATGTGTGTTTATTATACACATAAATAAGTAGTCCAAAAATAAACCCAGTATGACCATTTTTATTCATAGTGCCCATATAAAATTGTTTCCCGATATTCACATAAATCTATAAAAAAAAATATTGCTTAGCTTTTTCTCAAATTTAGTTAGTATATGTTTTTGAATAAATATAATAATGATCGGTCCATTTTTTGGTCTGGTCCCCATAGAAAAATAGATTCCGATACAAACTTTTTCATATCCACAGGGCGCAAGTAAATAACAACGCCAAGCAACTTATTTTCATTGTCTATATTCTCAGTAAAGTTGGATCTAAGAACATTTCTCGAAACTCATGGTATATGGTATCGTATAGTCGGTCTAAACCGAATATACTTTTCTTACTTATTTTTTTTTTAATTTAACCCTCAAATGCACTAAATGGCCTATATAAACTGTAGATTTCTTATCAATTTACTTAAGAACTTGATTATCTTTTTGTGTTCAACTTCCGGTTAAAAGGCGATGTGTTTGTAAATTTATAAATTTTAAATAAATCTAAATCATTAGAGGGTTAAATATATCACGGAATATAATTAAAGAACAATTTATTCATTCGTATGTTTGTTTATTTTTTAATCGATCAATATAAATGAGCTTTTTATGTTTAAAACAAGAACAAATTTGAAATAATACACGCTTTACCTAATTTGTTTATATTGTTTTATTTATTCAATTGGATGTTTTGGATGTTTCCATCAACGTGATTGTTATATCATAAATATGATATAGCTCTCTTAAATAATTTAACAATGCCAATTTCAACAAAATCGAGAGTTTAAACATTTTAAAAGTGTGGCGTGTCACTCATAAAACCAGGTAATTTATGTGTACATACATACATATATTACTTAGAAGTCCATGGTGTGATTACTACAATTCTAGTTGGCCAATTAACCGTCTTCCGTCCAAATTGATGAAAAAAATGTTACAATATGACATTTTCGATAATTTTAAGTTGTTAACAAATTTTTTATTAGTGAGTACAAAAATTAAGGACCCAATGAAAAGCCGCACAGTGTCTTAAAATCAATTTTCATTGGCCAAAATTCTGTAACTTTTGGACCGATCAAAATATTTCAGTAATTTTTATACCCTATACCACTATGTGGTTTGGGTATAATGACTTTGTGCTGCTGTTTGTAACTACCAAAAATATTTGACCTAGACCCATCTTTTATTATACCGATCGAATCAGAATCACTAACTTATTTGATTTAACGATGTCCGTCCGTCCGTCTGTGTGTCCATGTAAACCTTGTAATCAAACTACAGGTCGCAAATATGAATATATTTTAATGAAAATTGGTATATACGCTTTTGTCGGCCATAGGATGAAATTGGTGGGAATCGGTCCATGTTCAGACCTAGTCCCCATACAAATGACCCCTATGAAATCGACATAAATTGCCATAAGATCGAAATTATCATATAGATGTCAGTAAAATTAGGTTTGTATGTGTTTGTTGTATCCATTAATCAGTAGTCCAAAAATAATCCCTATTGTACAATTCTTAGTCATAGGCCCCATATAGAGCTGCTTCCCGATCTTCACTTAATCTATCAAAAAACAATAATATTGAACTAATTTTTCTCAAATTTGGCTTGTTTATATTTTTTCAAGAAGTAAGTTACTTTACCAAATAAGGTCAGGATCGGTCCATTTTTCGACCTAGTATAACATATAATGACTATTATAAGCTATAAAATTCCTAAACCACAAATTTAACACACCATAGTATACTTAAAGGAATGTTTAAATCACCGTAATTTGAACTTTTCTTGAGTAATTTCATTAAAATGAAAAAAGTGTTCTACCCACGGGTTGTCACGGGTAAAAAAGGTTAAAGAGGACACTTTCACCTTTCTCTGGGTGAAATGCAATTTAATTTTTAGTTTTTAATTTTTAATTTTTAATTTTTAATTTTTAATTTTTAATTTTTAATTTTTAGTTTTTAATTTTTAATTTTTAATTTTTAATTTTTAATTTTTAATTTTTAATTTTTAATTTTTCATTTTTAATTTTTAATTTTTTATTTTTAATTTTTTATTTTTCACTTCTCATTTTTCATTTTTCATTTTTCGAAATGTCTTTATAACGCTATTCGCTCCCTCATTTTATCTCCAAATACTTCCTAATGAAGTCGCGTCATCATTTTATCTCCAAACACTTCCTAATCTTTTCACCAATGCAATCGTACCTCACACCGTTTTTGCCTTACTTTGTTTTTGTGATTGCATGGTGAAATAGATTTTTGCCCTACTGAGCGCATAGATGTTTACACATCATAAATCGTATCATAAAAAAATACGCAGATATTTGTAGTGGTTTAAAATCTCGTGATTTTGCTCAAAATCTTTTTAAACTCTTGTACCGGTTATATGAGTTTATTATTACATTTATTTATTAAAAATAATATTAAATGCAGTGATAATTGTTTAATATATATAGAATAAATTGTAATTGAGAAAATTAATTATAAATGTTTATAAAAAGAAATGTTTAATAAAATGTCAACATTCTATATGGATTACCGTAATTAGGTCCCTGTTTTAGAACAAAACGTTTTTATAAGGCTATTCGCTCCCTGATGTTATGTACGCACACTTCCTAATGAAATAGTGCCTTCATTTTGTCTCAAACACTACTCAATGAATTGTGCCTTCCTTTTTACTGTCATTCGTTTATTTTTTTATTTTTAATTGTGTTATTATTGTGTTATTATTATGGAATAAATTATAACGTTAAGAATAAAATTGTAGAGTTTAGTTGTTGTAAGTGGTCACAGCCCTACCGTTTAATAGTAGGGGCGTAATGAAATCTCTAATATTAATAGCCTAGGCGATATCTTGTGACCGATGTTTTGTTCTACCGTTTTATCACGATTTTTACCAAACGTATATTATTTGAAAGATATTTCTTTCTAGCCGTTTTGTAGATTTACAGATTTTTAAATTTTTTCTTTTATTTTGAGTAAATTTCATTTAAATTTGCTACTAACACATACATAAAATTATACAATATGCTATGTCTGTGTTTATTAAATTTGTTAATGTGTTTGTAATAAATATGAGCTTGTTTTTTGTGTTGATTTGTGAATTGGCTATAATTGATTAGCATACCTTAAGGGTCTTTATTTTATGAAAAAATAAAATTTTCTCGAATTTGCACTCGAATTTCGATGGCTGGAATCTGCTAATATTCATAAAACTACTATATTATTGTCAAATTTCAACTTTAGTGGAATAGAACTTCTAGGGAACAAAAGGGAATAACAAACGTATATCACCCAGAGAAAGGTGAAAGTGTCCTCTTTAAACTTTTTTACCCGTGACAACCCGTGGGTAGAATACTTTTTTCATTTTAATGAAATTACTCAAGAAAAGTTCAAATTACGGTGATATAAACATCCCTTTAAGTATACTATGGTGTGTTAAATTTGTTGTTTAGGAATTTTATAGCTTATAATAGTCATTATATGTTATACTAGGTCGAAAAATTGACCGATCCTGACCTTATTAAAAATTAAAAATTAAAAATTAAAAATTAAAAATTAAAAATTAAAAATTAAAAATTAAAAATTAAAAATTAAAAATTAAAAATTAAAAATTAAAAATTAAAAATTAAAAATTAAAAATTAAAAATTAAAAATTAAAAATTAAAAATTAAAAATTAAAAATTAAAAATTAAAAATTAAAAATTAAAAATTAAAATTTAAAAATTAAAAATTAAAAATTAAAAATTAAAAATTAAAAATTAAAAATTAAAAATTAAAAATTAAAAATTAAAAATTAAAAATTAAAAATTAAAAATTAAAAATTAAAAATTAAAAATTAAAAATTAAAAATTAAAAATTAAAAATTAAAAATTAAAAATTAAAAATTAAAAATTAAAAATTAAAAATTAAAAATTAAAAATTAAAAATTAAAAATTAAAAATTAAAAATTAAAAATTAAAAATTAAAAATTAAAAATAAAAAATTAAAAATTAAAAATTAAAAATTAAAAATTAAAAATTAAAAATTAAAAATTAAAAATTAAAAATTAAAAATTAAAAATTAAAATTAAAAATTAAAAATTAAAAATTAAAAATTAAAAATTAAAAATTAAAAATTAAAAACTAAAAATTAAAAATTAAAAATTAAAAATTAAAAATTAAAAATTAAAAATTAAAAATTAAAAATTAAAAATTAAAAATTAAAAATTAAAAATTAAAAATTAAAAATTAAAAATTAAAAATTAAAAATTAAAAATTAAAAATTAAAAATTAAAAATTAAAAATTAAAAATTAAAAATTAAAAATTAAAAATTAAAAATTAAAAATTAAATATGAAAAATAAAAAATTAAATATTAAAAATTAAAAATAAAAAATAAAAATTGAAAAATAAAAAATGAAAAATTAAAAATTAAAAAAAAATAAGAATAAAAATGATATATAAAAAATTAAAAATAAAAAATTAAAAATAGGTAGTGAATATTAAAAAATTAAAAATGAAAAATTAAAAATTAACCAGTTCAAAAGATAAATAATAATAATTATTTTTATATAAGCAGAGCACCTGCAGTTGTTTGCTATAAGTGATACATAGATGACGCTTTCTGTTTGATTTTAAAAAAGTGCCATAGAAAAATTTTAATTACTAGATGTTTGCGCATCTCCCCTGTGATCGGACTCACATGATTTTTTTTAACACAGATTTTTATTTTAAAGAACACAGTTGTTTTTTTTTTTTAATTACCGCATTTGCCCTATTCCGCATTTTAGTGTCCATATATTATACCAGTTTAATCATCCATGATAGACCGTAGAAATAATATGATTGGTAGTACATCCCACAGTTACTCTTAATCATAACATGGACAGAGCTGCCACATATTTCATTTGAATCTCGAAGTAATGTACGAGTATATATAATTTTGTCCCTAAAGCTTTCGTAGATATATTTGGCATATGCAGCAGAATAGCTTTATCTACTAATGTAGCTAAATGTAGGACTTCTTATTCATTATCAGAATAGGTCAAACAATACTAGAACAGATTAAGTGCGTCATCTTTGGGCTTAACCTCGTATCTAAGCATATAGCTCACTTGAAATTGGCTTATATAAATTGGCTTTATAAAAGTTCCCCAATGAAATTCCTCCGAGTAAGTTTTTTGATCAAGAATTACCCAGAATTGTGGTTATTTCGTTTAGTTTTTACATTATTTTTTTTGCTGGGTTGAAAACAATTATTTATTTTTATGTACACTTTTTGTAATTAATTTTTTAGCTTAAAGAACATACACTTTAAGTTAATTTTCTCGTCAAACATACAATATACATAAATTTGATTTATTTTTATTTATTATCTTAACCCAAAAAAAAACAAGTAAGAAAATTATAGTCGGTCTAGACCGACTATACGATACCCTATGCCATGCGTTTAGAAACCCTATCTCTTAGGCCCAACTAACTGGACATAGAAAATAAGCAAAAACCAAACTTAAATGGGATTTTGATTAATTTTTTTGGCTGCAGATATGAAAAAGTTCATATCGGATGCTATATCTATATAGGGACTAGGTCCAAAAATGGACCGATCCTGATCATGTTTGGTAAAGTCTCTTGTATTTTGCAAAAATATATACAAACAAAATTTGAGAAGAATCAGTGCAATATTTTGTTTTTTAATAGATTTAAGTGAAGATCGGGAAGCAGCTCTATATGGGGTCAAAGGGATCATTTTTGCACTACTCATTAATGGATGTAATGAACGCATACAAACCCAATTTGAGTAAGATCTATATGACAATTTGGATCTTATGGCAATTTATGTCGATTTCATATGGGTAATTTGTATGGGGGCTAGGTCTGAACATGGACCGATTCTCATCAATTTCAATAGCGTTCATCCCATGGCCGGTAAAAGCTCATATACCAAATATCATCAAAATATTTGCGATCTGCAGTTTGATTACAAAGTTTACATGGACACACAGACGGACGGACGGACGGACGGACGCACGGACGGACATTGTTAAATCAACTCAGAAAGTTATTCTGATTCGATCGGTATAATTAAAGATGGGTCTAGGTCAAATATTTTTGGTTGTTACAAACAGCAGCACAAAGTCATTATACCCAAACCACATAGTGGTATAGGGTATAAAAACACACTCAAAAATTTAGCGTAAAATTAAAAACAATTTTAAAACTAATGTCAAAAGGAAATCAACAGCCAAATGTCTATACTTTTAGCGGTCTAAAAAATGAGATTCTTGTGAAAAAGAAAAAGTGTTTTCCAAGAAAAGTATACTGCTTGTGAAAATTTTTGTCATATAGCTACACTTCACATAAAAAAACAAACATTCTCAGAAATGTATATTGTATTTTTAATAATTAGTTTATTTTTAATAATTTAATGTAGTTTTCAACAGAAATATGCGCATTAGAGCGCCTTGAACGAGTTATCCATTTGGGCCAATTAATGTTGTATAAAATAAATTAAGACACTATCACATTCCCCCCAAAAATTATATATATTTTCGTTTTCAGAAATATGTAACTGGAATCTGAAAAGCATGTATGTAATTAAAACAACATTTGTTTCTACATAAACTGATTCTCTAAAATATAGAACTTTATATCCATATTGTATATATTTTTCAACGGATAACACTGTGGAACAAATTCAGGTTAGCAAAAGTTAGGTCGATTCTGAGAGTGAGGGGTGAAAATAGAGGCTTAATTCGAAGACCCGTATCGTGGCGTTTGTTTATGTTAGTTCGAATTTTTTTTAATCGACCTTCGAACTTTGCAGTCAAATGCCGATTTTCAGCATATTTTTTATATGGTTTTTTGGCTATAACTCGTCGACTAATTGATATTTTTTCAATCTGTAAAATCCAAATTATTGCTAGAGGCTGCAGTCTAAATTTTTTAAAAAATTGATTTAGAAAATTTTTGTGGTGGTGCAAAATCGCACAGGTAGCGATTTTTTCTATTTCGTACAAGCGAACTAATTTCAAAAATGAAGATCCAGTTAAGACTCGAAACTCAGCCGAAGCTGATGTCTTTTAATTTTCGCTCGGTCGTGATAAAATTCGCTATTAATTTTTTTGGAACTTATTTCATTTTGTGAGTGATTTAAGTTAAGTGCATCGGTTTCATAAAAATAACAAAAAAAAACCTTGTATAATATATATTGCATTAAAAATGTCGGAACCAAAATGTAAAATGGACCATTTTTGTAATGTTTGTGGACATTTCATAGCAAGCGATGAAAAATGTGGCAATGCGAGTGATTTTTTTTTTTTTTGAAGCCTATAAACAATATTTCTCGCAAGAGTTTGTCACTGACGTAAACTATGCCCCTAAAAAAGATTGCTTTAATTGCTATTCAACTCTTATGTAATGGAAAAATGAAAAGAAGAAGACTATGCCTTTTGGTATACCAATGATGTGGTTAGACAACAGCCCGCATCAAGAAGAAAATTGCTATGGATGTATCAACTACCATAAAACTTAGAATAGAAGGAAAGCAAAGAATAAAACTTATGTAGCAGTGCCAAGTGTCCAATTACCATTACCGCACTTAGAATACGTTCCAGTACCAACATACCGAAGTATTGATCTTCAAACAGATATCAGTACTACAACCGCCGCTGCTACATCCATGGATTTCTTCTCAGAATACGACCCTGGTGAAGGTACATCCTATGAAACATCAAAGGACCCAATCCTAGTCACACAAAACCAATTGGATGGAATTGTTGCAAATTTGAGTTTGACTCAAAAAAAATCAGGCTTCATTTTTGAAAGGAAATAATTTGCTGGCGAAAGGTACCAAAGTAACTGGAATAGTCGCATTAGACGGAAATGGCCTAAAGACAACAGGCTACACGAAAGTCTTGTTCCTGAAAAGTAAATTTTGTTGCCGTTGCTCCACATTAAACTTGGCATTGCTAAAAATTTTTGAAATGTATCGCAAAAAGACCAGCAGTATTCAACCGCTTAAAAGACATTTTCCCAAGACTAAGTAACGCCAAAATTCAGGAAGGGGTTGTTAATGGTCCCGACATACGGAAACTAATGAGCCGTCAAGATTTTGACCAAGTTCTGGCAGACCGAGAATTAAATGCATGGCTCGCATTGAAAGCAGTCATTAAAGGACTTTTGGGTAAAGAACGCAAAGACAATTACAGGCAATCTGTTGCAAACATGTTGGCAGCTTTCGATGAAATTGGGGTTAATATGTCGTACAAAATTCATCTCTTGCATCAACATCTTGATCAACTCGCTCAACAGTTGCCAACTGAATCTGATGAGCAAGGCGAACGTTATCACCAAACTGCTCTTCCATTTGAAATAAGGTAACTATAGAGTGTGCATATTTTGAATTCCTAGATTTTTCTAATATCTTTGCCAGAGTGCACAATTTAAACATGTTAACGATTGAAAACTATTTTCGTTTCAGGTACAGAGGAAAGAAATCTCCAGATGCAATACTCGCTGAAATTTGTTGGTGGTATAAAAACACTTTTGAAGAAGAGGAAGACGAGGAAAAAGAGGAAGAAGGGGAAGACAAAGATGTAATTCCAGAATATCTGTTGGACGAAATTATCGACCTTTCTGATGATGATGACGATGACCAAGATATAAGAGAGAGCAGTGATGTTGATCCACAGCCGCCTACTGGCCAAATCATTAATTTAATTTATTTAATTTTTTTACTTAAAACTTTTCATAACTAACATTTCAAAAATATATATTTTTTTCAATATTTTTATAATTTCTTTTTCAATGTTTCTTCAAAACCAACACTAAACAAAATTGGTACATAAAAAATGAGAAGTAAATTAATATTAAGCTGGAAAACGCAAGTTTTGTATTATGATTGTTTTCTTTTCAAATAAAATTTATTGAAGAAACTGAGAAGCATATTATGGATCAAACAGAAAGTAAAAAAGTTTTGTGGAAAATATTTTCAAAAAGCATGAAAAAAAAATAATTTTTCCAACATTTTGCTTCATAAGCACCACAAATATTTTCTAAATCAATTTTTTAAAAAATTTTAATTGTTGCACGGGTCTCTATCAATAATTTGGCTTTTACAGATTGAAAAAATATCAATTAGTCGACGAGTTATAGCCAAAAAACCACATAAACTATATGCTGAAAATCATTGACTGCATTGACGGCATTTGACTGCAAAGTTCGAAGGTCGATTAAAAAAAAAATTCGAACTAACATAAACAAACGACCTAACTTTTGCTAACCTGAATTTGTTCCACAGTGTAATCGGGCTTTTACTATACGAATAATGACCATTTTTAAATATTAACCAACACTCAGGGGATGCCCCCTACAGATGCAGTTCATTGTGTGGATCTCAGGAAAATAGGTTATGGGAAGGAGGCAAGAGGTAGTAGTGTTTGTGGATATTTGTCTTAAATTTTATTAGATTATAACTGTCTGGAAAGACCAGCATGGGGAGTTTATTCCACATACGGCTAGTTCGACTTATAAACGAATTTTCTCTGTAATGCGTTGTACGGTCTACTCAACAATAGACTACAAACGGATGTGATCTACTAGAGAAGCAAGGCACTTGGAATAAGTTCGCGTATCTTAGAAGAACATTTCCCATGGTAGTATCTTTAGAACAATGCCATACAACCCACATTCCGATGATGTTCTAACGAGTCAATATAGTTTGATGCCCTACTGTATTAAATGGGCGTCAATGCCCTCCTTTGCACACGGTCCAGTAGTTCCAAAATAGACTTTGAAACTCCTGCCTATATATGGGAATTTTATTCCATTTTCGGTCGGATGTAAGTGGTATAGATTTTAAGGAGATCAGAAGGAAGAAGTAATTTTTTCACCGTTTTAGAAAACCACGACACTTGAATGCTTTTTTCGACACTTGAAAAATATGCTCGTTCCAACAAACATCACATTGAATTCTCATGCCTAAAACATCAGGACTATCCGATTCCTCAATACCTATACCACCCATATATACAGATGACATTGTTGATTCCATGACCCTATGGGTCAATAGACAACATTGAGTCTTCAGCGCATTAAAATCAACCCTAATCGATACACCCCCCTCGGAGATTGTTAACAGGTCTTGATTATGTCATTGATTGCCCGCCTTCAAGAGAATTTAGAATAGCATTTGACAATTTTTAATTTTTGATTCTGGCGATTTTTGATTTTAGCGATTTTTGATTTTAGCGATTTTTGATTCTGCCCCTTATTGATTTTGAAAATTTTTATTTTTGGCGATTTTTATTTTAGGTGATTTTCGGTTTGGCTATTTTTGCTTTTGGCGATTTTTGAATTTGGCAATTTATGAATATGGCGATTCCGCTTATACTGTCCACGACTACTCACATTGATAATTAATGTGCTTGTCAAAAGTTTCAGGACTGTCGCTTTCGTAGTACTTCATATTTTTTGTATAGGAGGTGCCACGCCCAATAATTCTATTCCGCCCTATTTTTATCGGACTACTCACATTAATATCCGATGGAATCGTGCAAAATATCAAGGCTTCACTTCTATAGTACACCAGTTATATTATATTATATATTTAGCATGTTTGGGCGGTGCCACGCCCAGTGGTCAGATCCTGCCAATTTTTGTCCGACTACTCACATTAATAATAGATGGCCTCAGACAAATTTGCAAATTACGTCAGATAGATTTACAAAGCTCTCTCTGTCATAGTACTCAATATATATGACATTAAAAATTCACTTTATATGGGCGGTGCCACGCCCACTAAAATTATATAAAACTAATAGCCTATGTGCATTAGGGTGGCCCTTAATAAAAAAAGTGTTCAATCTCTCGGTCTCACCCCCTAGAAATATGCAAATAGAAAAAAAAACTTTGAAATAAAAAGTTTTGGGTCAATCAAAAAAAATTTTGGCAATTTGAAGTGTGTTTATATGGGGAAAATATGACCTTTTTCAGATTTTACGAAAATTTCGTCCTATAGTTTAATTTTTTCAACAAGCTGTTATATGAATCGATATCAGTACTAAATTATTTCTTTAAAAAGCTATATAATTTCAAAATCGAATAAAAACTCGCCAAGAAATAGCAAATGCCCCAGACCACTTTTGTGTCAAAAAAAAAAAAACTAGATCAAGAAATTTGACGACATTTTGTTCAGCTTTAAGAAATTAATTAAAGCCAACATTATTATCTGGTCTTTATACCTAGGAACAAATTAAGCAAATTATATATCTTAAATTCCAAATAGTGGTTTCATGGAGTTCAAGAGAAAAAACTCGTTTTCGGTAATCTTTATTTAAAAATATCTTAAAAATCAAAGCTGGCCTTGGCAAATAATGGGTTAAAGTCCTCGGATTTATTCCAAATTTTTAGCATGCACGACTCGCACATTTGGTTATTATACTTTAAGCGTTACATCTACAAATTCAACAGCACTTACAAAATATCTAAATTGTCTCTTATTAGCTTGGGGTCATATGAGACCCCAATTCCAAAAGGCTTAATGGGGTCATATTATTTTTTTTCCGAAACCCTGGGCTTTGAAGATAAAATGTAGTATTTAGAGAACTGATTAATTTTTGATATAAGGAATTTAGAAAGATTACATATTCTGAATATTTCACAAAAATCCCATTTTTCTCGAAATCCGCAAAAATAAAATACTTGTGAAAAAAATTCTGGCACAGAAATTTACTTAGAACTTCACACAATTAATGTCTGACATACATTTAACAAAACTATAAAGTGCTAGATCCATTTTTTGAAATTTTGTTTAAGAAAATTTTTTAAAACTTCAAAAAGGAGTTTTCAAAATTTTAGCAAAAAAATTTTCCATCTTTGGTCTCATTTCGCAATAGGCTAAAACGTGGTAATAAAACAATACTTCATGTGTGAGTGCTCCTAGGTATAGTGACCAAAAAAAATGTTGGCTTTATTTAATTTCTTAAAGTTGAAAAAAATTCCATTATATTTCATGACTTAGTTTTTTTTTTGGCATAAAAGTGGTCTGGGGCATTTGCTATTTCTTGGCGAGTTGATATTCCACTTTGAAGTTATATAGCTTTTTAAAGTGATAATTTAGTATTGAAATCTATATAACAACTTGTCGAAAAAATTAAACTATAGAACGAAATTTTCGTAAAATCTGAAAAAGTCATATTTTCCCCATATAAACACACTTGAAATTCTCAGTCTAATTTTTTTTTTTTGATTGACCTAAAACTTTTATATCTGAGTTTTTTTGATATTCGCATATTTCTAGGGGGGTGAGACTTTAAATGCGAACACTTTTTTTATCATCCATATAATGAAGGGACACCCTAATTTGCATCCCTAAGAACCTTTTTAAATATTGGAACCAACGTTTTTAAAATTACATGAGTAGTTACGGAGATTACTTCCTACAAACAAACAAACAAACAAACTAATACACATTATCTCTTCATTATATTAGTATCAGTATTGCCTTTACCATTGTCCGGTTAAAAGGCCTACACAATTCATATATAAATTCGGTTGTCAACAACGAATTTCTGTGTGTACTTATAAGCTGTGATGTGTTTATTTTTATGACATGAAAACTTACGACAAATGAAGGTAGTTTGAAAGATTTGAAAAGATTTCTAAGTTCCTGTTTCCAGGAACATAAAATTTGGTATGATATGGTTTTCGGTAGTGCTAATGTTAAAGTGGTAAAATAGGGATACAATTTAAGAACAAAAGGGCTACAGAGATCTATAATTGTATTTAACAAAATTTTTATTTTTATAATTGAAAATTATTTTATAGATTAATCCAGTGACACAAACATCACAACATTGGGATTTTTGGAACAATCATTCATTTATTAAAAGTTTCCAGAAAGCATGAAAACATAAAGTAAAATCATTTAAAAATTTCTTAATAAAAATTACTCTTTTTGAGTTATCTAATTTAAAAATAAGTTATTTAGTTTACAATTTTCCAAATTTTCCTCAAAAATCTCATTTGATTAACGAAGCATTGAGGCCAAAATTACAATTGGAGTTACTAAAGACAATCCACTTACCTTCAATCGCTCCAAAAAGTAAGGCCCCACCAATGGTATATAGAGCAATAACCATAAATAGAAACATATGTGTAAACCATTTCTTGGACCATTTACTAAATTTGGAATATAAGCCATATGTGAATTTTTCACCAGAACTCATGCCTGATTTTGTAAAATCCACAATTCCATCAAAACCTCTGGCCATAAAATTGCCAGCAGCAAAAGGATTAGAATATGCCGGCCAATAAGGTTGACCGGCCACAGAGCCAGGACCCAAAGTATGTGCTGTGTGAGCAGTAAGTGGTGGTTGAGCTGTTGGTGGCATAGAACCCATGGCCGAACCATTGTAACTCGGTAAATTGTGTATGTTTATGCGCGGAGGACGATTACTAAACCTCGAAGGAGGTGGTGTAGCCGACTGTGACATTTTCTGTTTTCAATTATTCTTTTTTATTTATATATTTTTATTTGTTATAATATGTAATTTAATTATGTTATGTTATTGGTTAATTTATATTTTTGTATTACGCTACAATTTATATAGAAAAATAATATTTGCACTTTATTCATGGACGTGAAATAACTTTGCACTTGATCGATTTTTTTTTTTTTTGCAAAATATTTTTTAAATTTTATATTTTTTCATTTTGCAACTACTTATTGATTGATTTTCTGTAATTTCCACTTTTTATATTTAAAAGCAATTTTGCAATTTTTTCTTTAATTAAAATTTTCTTTAAAAAATTTTAACATTATTTTTTCACGCTTTTTCCGTCAATGGCCCCATTAAGTGCTGTACGACGTTGATTTTATTATATTATTTTTTTTCTTTTCTAATAACTTTTTTGGTGCCGTTGGTTTTTGTTAGCCAACCGTTCCGTTCCCAAATTAAAATCATACTGAATCGAGCCGCCACTTGCGGCATCTAGTAAATCCATGCTGATTATGATGGTGTCGATGATGACGACGATGATGATGTTGTGTATGATGATTAATCCCATCAGTTTTTCGTTTTTCGTATGTGTGACGTTATTGTTGTTTATTACACAAATTTCTTTTAGTTTTGTTTTTTTTTTTTTTTCTCTGTCTCCTCATCTTTGCATTGTTGTTAATATTACAGTCTCCTTACTGATATCGTGTGTACGATGCCAATTTAATCAGCTGTTTTCCACTAATATACTCGCTCAATTCTTCTCGTTATTTTTAATATTTATGTGTGTGTTAAAAAAATTACCACTGTCGTTGCAGTGTTTTTTAACATTCGATCTTAACCGACTTACTAACTCCATACAGTATTTTTAAAACATGTTGTGGGAAGAATGCTATTTAAATTTAAGTACTACAGATATAGTTAAGGTCATATACTTAAGGCCACATACACAATGTCCTCAATCTCGAAAAATAAATATTAGTTTAATTAAAAAAATCATGTGAGTCCGATCGCAGGGGACATGTGTAAACATCTAGTAATTAAAGATTTTTTTGTAGCACTTTCTTAAAATCACACAGAAAGCATATCACTTATAGCAATCAACTGCAGGGGCTCTGTTAATATAAAAAAAATTATTATTATATATTATTTTAACCGGTTAACTTTAATTTTTCGTTTTTTATTTTTAATTTTTGGTTTTTCATTTTTCGTTTTTCATTTTTAATTTTTTTTTAATTTTTAATTTTTCACTTTTAATTTTTCATTTTTTAAATTTAATTTTTAATTTTTTATTTTTCATTTTTCATTTTTTATTTTTTGTTTTTTCTTTATTTTTCATTTTAAAATTTTTATTTTTCTTTTTTCATTTTTTATTTTTAATGTTTCATTTTTTATTTTTAATTTTTTAGTTTTAATTTTTAATTTTTTATTATTCATTTTTTTTATTTTTCATTTCCCCTTTTTTTAATTTTTTATTTTTAATTTTTAATTTTTTATTTTTCATTTTTTATTTTTCATTTTTTATTTTACATTTTTCATTTTTCATTTTTTATTTTTCATTTTTTATTTTTCATTTTTTATCTTTCATTTTTATTCTTAATTTTTTATATTTCATTTTTATTTTTTTTCCATTTTTCGTTTTTCATTTTTTATTTTTTATTTTTCATTATTCGTTTTTCATTTTTCATTTTTATTTTTAATTTTTCGTTTTTCATTTTTTATTTTTCATTTTTCATTTTTAATTTATTTTTCATTTTTTATTTTTAATTTTTTGTTTTTCTTTTTTTTTATATTTTATTTTTCATTTTTAATTTTTCGTTTTTCATTTTTTATTTTTTATTTTTCATGTTTCATTTTTTATTTTTCATTTTTATTTTTCATTTTAATTTTTTATTTTAATTTTTCATTTTTTATTTTTTATTTTTTATTTTACATTTTTAATTTTTTTTTTATTTTTCATTTTTTATTTTTCATTTTTTATCTTTCATTTTGATTCTTAATTTTTTTATTTTTCATCTTAATTTTTTTTTTAATTTTTCGTTTTTCATTTTTTATTTTTTATTTTTCATTTTTCATTTTTCATTTTTCATTTTTTATTTTTCATTTTTCGTTTTATTTTTTTATTTTTAATTTTTCATTTTTAATTTATTTTTCATTTTTTGTTTTTCTTTTTTTTATATTTTATTTTTCATTTTTAATTTTTCGTTTTTCATTTTTCATTTTTTATTTTTCATGTTTCATTTTTTATTTTTCATATTTTATTTTTCATATTATTTTTTTATTTTTTATTTTTCATTTTTTATTTTTCATTTTTATACCCTATACCACTATGTGGTTTGGGTATAATGACTTTGTGCTGCTGTTTGTAACAACCAAAAATATTTGACCTTGACCCATCTTTAATTATACCGATCGAATCAGAATCACTTTCTGAGTTGATTTAACAATGTCCGTCCGTCCGTCCGTCCGTCCGTCCGTCCGTCTGTGTGTCCATGTAAACCTTGTAATCAAACTGCATGTCGCAAATATGAATATATTTTGATGAAATTTGGTACGTAAGCTTTTGTCAGCCATGGGATGAACGCTATTGAAATTGGTGAGAATCGGTCCATGTTCAGACCTAGCCCCCATACAAATTACCCATATGAAATCGACATAAATTGCCATAAGATCCAAATTGTCACATAAATCTTACTCAAATTGGGTTTGTATGAGTTCAATACGTCCATTAATGAGTAGTCCAAAAATGATACCTTTGACCCCATATAGAGCTGCTTCCCGATCTTCACTTAAATCTATTAAAAAACAAAAATATTGCACTGATTCTTCTCAAATTTTGTTTGTATATATTTTTGCAAAATACAAGAGACTTTACCAAAAATAATCAGGATCGGTCCATTTTTGGACCTAGTCCCTATATAGATATAGCATCCGATATGAACTTTTTCATATCTGCAGCCAAAAAAATTAATAAAAATACCACTCAAATTTGGTTTTTGCTTATTTTCTATGTCCAGTTAGTTGGGCCTTAGAGATAGGGTTTCTAAACGCATGGTATAGGGTATCGTATAGTCGATCTAGACCGACTATAAATTTCTTACTTGTTTATTTTACATTTTTCATTTTTCATTTTTTATTTTACATTTTTTATTTTTCATTTTTTATTTTTCATTTTTTATCTTTCATTTTTATTCTTAACTTTTTATTTTTCATTTTTATTTTTTTTTTTCATTTTTCATTTTTCGTTTTTCGTTTTTCATTTTTTATTTTTATTTTTCATTTTTCATTATTCGTTTTTCATTTTTCATTTTTCATTTTTTATTTTTCATTTTTCGTTTTTCATTTTTTGTTTTTCATTTTTCATTTTTAATTTATTTTTCATTTTTAATTTTTTATTTTTCATTTTTTATTTTTCTTTTTTTTTATATTTTATTTTTCATTTTTCGTTTTTCATTTTTTATTTTACATTTTTTATTTTTCATGTTTCATTTTTTATTTTTTATTTTTCATGTTTTATTTGTCATTTTAATTTTTATTTTTTTTTTTTCATTTTTAATTTTTTTTTTTTTCATTTTTAATTTTTTCATTTTTCATTTTTCGTTTTTCAATTTTTTTTTTCATTTTTCATTTTTAATTTTTTATTTTTAATTTTTTTTCATTTTTTATTTTTCATTTTTATTAATTTTCAAACAGATTATCATAATATCAATACCAATACAATGACATTTTGTCTTACGACTCACATGTTACGCTTACGCTGTTTTTGAAATTTACCCCCTTGCGCGTATAGATGTTTACACATCAAAAGTAAAACAATAATATTGAGTTTTTTTATCATAAAATTGAATTTCAAAAACCTTATTTTTAATTAAAACCCTGGCAAGCCTGGAAATTATTATGTGAATTTTAATGCTATGATATTAAATGTATTCACTTACGATCAGCGATGCCAATAAGCGCTTTTAGCGCTAGATTTAATGTCTTTTAACTACCCAAAAGGACATATTTCCAATTAGTGCCTTTTTTCTAAGAGAGTTAAATTGGCGCTTTTCGTTTTTCTATTTTAGTGTTTGAGCGCCTTTTAAATTCAACAGTTCATGTTAAACAAAATTGGACTTATTTGAACAGTTTCCCTGCATATTAAAACTTTTTGGTCAAATTGGTTCTCTTATTCGTCAGAAAGACAAAAATTATGTAACATGACATATCTGTGGTTTTCTAGAATAACCGCGTATGTCATAAAATCTAAATGTTCAGGGGAGCCAAAAAACGTTATATTTGAAATTATGGGCTCGATATAAAGTTTTTAGAGCTTTTTATTTAACAGTACTGTAGATATGGGCAATAAATACTTTATATAAAATTTTGAGTCAAAAATCTTCAGAGGAATAGATCCTAGAGAAGGACGAAAAAAACAATATGTAAATATTACTTAAAGTGTGTGCAGATAAAACAACTTATGTCGACAAACGTCGTTTTCTTTGAAAAAGAAAACTAGCAATGCAACCACAAATGTAGACATAAGTTGTTGTTGCTTGAAAAATGGATTTTTTTGTTCGTCAACAAAAAGTTAACGGGATTTAGGATGAGAATATAACAACGTATCAAGAATAATAGTGACAAAAAATAACAGAAGTAAACACACAAATTTTTATAAGTGGTTATAAACTGAAAAGTAATTTAAAATTATTTTGATTTTTTTTTTTTTTTTTCATTAATAACAACGTCGCTATGTGTCGTTTTATAAGAAAATAATTTGTCAGCGATCAAACGTCGGTTGACATACGTCGATAGTGCTGCAAATTAATTTAATAAACATTTAAGTTACGTCGTTATTTAAAGAAAAAAAACTCAGAAATGGTCAATATTTTTTTTTTAAAAATTGAACACATGTAAAGAGCGTTAAAAATTAATATATTTGGCATCGTTAACTCAAAACTGACAGAAATTGACATACGCGGTTATTCGAGAAAACCACAGATATAAGTTGATTAACAATGACGGTAGCACCAACCAGATGCTTTCTATAGAAAGAGGTATTGGAGCAATTATGAAAAGCTACAGTTGAAGAGTCATTTTAACGTTGTTAATGAAAAATCGTTTAAGACGACTCTGTTAGAAATTATGTACAATGATTGCAAAAACAATATTTATATAACATACTTGAAAATAAATAAAAATAATTTTATTTATTTACATACATATAAGCAGCAGCTCTTTTAGTTTCATTCTAATTTAACGCCATTTAGCTCATTTTTTTGTGGTCCTGTTTTGTACTTTTTTCTTGGAAAAAGTTGGATTTGATACTAATGGTATTAAATTAATTCATCACCATAATTAATATTTCCTGAAGATTGTCTTAAATCCCTTTACATGGTACAGTTCCTTATTTGCTACCTACCGAAAAATTGCCTGTTAATTTTTGTTTATTTATCAAAATTGTTTTAGTTTTACTATGTTGTATATCCGCAAAGTTTCCTATTTAAAATATTGTCTTAAGAATGTGAAAAATATAGCTAAAATTTATTTGGCAACCCTTTATTTGACAACAACTGATTCCGTATAGAAATGGCTCCGACTTAGTCCAAACTGGAAACCATGGCAATGGACTCCAGAAAAGAAATAACATATTTTAACAGGAAATTGAGGCCAAAAATTAAGCAGGATATTTAACCAATAGCTGTGTGTCAGGAGGTAATTAAAATAACACTTAATAAACTGTTTTAATTTGAAAAGTTTTTACTGAGAAATAAATGAGATATGGACATTTAAAATTTAAGGGTGGCAAATACTTTTGGACGGTAGTGTATGTGTTCATATAAAAACAGCAACCAATATGAAAGTTTTCTTATATATGGAGGCCATAAATTCCTTAAAATATAATTTATTGTATGCTTATTTTTTACTGATCTAAGCAAAGTTGGTCCGAACACCTTTCTCGAAATTCCTGGTATAGGTAATCAAAAAGTCGAACTAGACCGACCATACCTTTCTTATTTATTTATATACCCAATACCATTCTATGGTGTGCTGATGTTTGTACATACCAAAAATATCTATCTCACCTTCGATTATACTGGTCGACTAGCGATGTCCGTCCGTCCGTCTGTCTGTCTGTATCCATGTACATAAACCTCGTATTCAAACTACAGGTCGAAAATAAGTATGAATATATTTTGATGGAATTTTGTAACAAATTTTTTGTATAAATCGGTGCAAGCTGAGCCTTAGTCCCCGTACAACCGACCCCTACGAGATCTACTTAACCTGGCCTAAGATCAAAATTATCATATAGATCTGGGTAAAACTTGGTTTATGTGTGTTTATTACAAACATGATTAGTACTCCAAAATTAAACCCATTTATTTTCATAATTCCGATGTAAAGCTGTTTCCCAATTTCCACTTAATCCAGCAAAGAACAAAATGCCAAATTTGGTTTATACATAATTTTATAAGTGACTTTAGCAAATACGGTCTTGATTGGTCCATTTTTCGACCTATTCCCAATATAGCAAGTGAAAAAGTCTAGATCGACCATACGATACCCTAACCATGCGTTTAGAATTAGATATAGAAGATAAGCATAAACCAAATTTGAGTGGCATTGTTATTAATTTTTTGGCTTCGGATATGAAAAATTTCATATCGGATGCTATATTTATATATGGACTAGGTCGAAAAAAGGACCAATCCGTAGCATATGTGGTAAGGTCATTTATTTTTCGCATAAACTTATACAAACCAACTTTGAGAAAAATCTGTGCAATATTTTTTTTTTATAGAATTAAGTGAAAATCTGGAATCAGCTTCATGTGGGGGCTATGACTAAGATTTGTCCTATTTGGTTTATTTTTGTCAGATCCAATTTTTAAATTTTTTTAAAGAAAATTTTTTAAAACTTGAAAAAGAGTTTTAAAAATTTTATCAAAAAATTAACCATTTTCGCTCTCATTGCGCAATTGTTTAACAACGTGGGAAAACAATACTGCATATATGACTACTTATAAGTATAGAGACCAAAAAATATGATGGCGTTAATCAATTTCTCAAAGTTGAAAAAAAGTGCCATAAAATTTCACGACCTAGTGGTTTTTGACACAAGAGTGGTCTGGGGCTTTTGCTATTTCTTCACGAGTTTTTATTCGATTTTGAAGTTATATAGCTTTTTGAAAGATAATTTAATACTGAAATCGATTCATGTAACAACTTGTCGAAAAAATTTAACTGTAGATGAAATTTTGGTAAAAAATTAAAAAAGTTATATTCTCCCCATATAAACACACTTGAAATTTTCAATCGATTTCCGGCGAATTTTCTTTGTCTGATTGTCCCCAAACTTCACATTTATTAGTTTTATATATAAAGCAAAGAAACTGGATCCCAATGCTAGCCAAAATCGCTGTTTAAAAAATGTCCATTATAACGTAGGACCACGCTAATAAACATTACAAGTGCAGTCAGTTGGTATTTATGTTGCGAGTGTTCGGAATGTGATTTTATACATGAATTTAACAGATTTATTTGATTTTGTAATAATTTTTCAAAAATGTATTAACTGAGAAACATTTTATACGATAAATATGTTGAATTTTTAGGTTTCTTTAATTATTATATATACATATGGGGCGTTTCATGTCCAGTGACCCAACTTTTGAAACCGATGTCTTCCGATGAAATTTGCAAATTTTCAAATTTGGATAGAAAAATAGATACAATTTTTCAATAAGATCGGTCCAGAACTCTCTGAGTTAGAGTGGGCCAAAATTTGACATTTTGACCAAACAGGTGTTTTTCTCATCCACGTAACTTTTTACCTATTGTTAGGGTTGCCATCCGTCCTCTTTTCCCCCGACACCGTCCTCTTTTTCAGGGCGTCCGGGGCAGTCCTCCTTCTTTTTCAACAAGTATCCGGGGTTGTCCTACTTTTTAAACTTTTCTTCATAATTTTTTTTTATTGCCTAGAACCTTTTGATTGTCGCTGTTATATCAAATCACTTGACATCACTTACTTTGATTGTCAAAATGTTAAGCTTTTCTGCAGCGATGCCAACTTTTTGAGAGCAAAACGCTCACAAAAATATAAAAACGCGGAAAAAGGCAAATATTTTGAGTAAAATAGCACTATATGTAGTGCGAACGGCACTACGTTGACATCACTTCTTATCAGCTGTTGTGTGTGTTTAAATTTGTTCTCCGAAAAAAGAAGTAAGTTATTAAACATTAATGAAATGTGTAAAACTCATAATTTTCTAATTT